>CM068370.1:23385054-23855054 GCA_034769895.1 Magicicada septendecula
AAGTGGGCAGAAGAAAATGGCATGCCTGATTCTGAAATTCTCGTGCTGAAAAAACTGCAAGATTCTAAAAACCTTCTTATAACATGTTAGAAATGTGACAGCCTTTCTTGGTGTTACACGTCAATTTATTTAATATTCATTTAAAACATAAAACCATCCAAAAACTCAACTTCCCACATTTATTTATAATTCTTACCTTTGTGTGGGGTCCAGGGTCTTATGTGCGAACTCGTGACCTGTAAGAGTGGTTATTGGGTTTTGTTACATAATAATTCTCAACTTTCAACAAACTCATTTATTTAATATAACTTTAACATACCTGCTTTCTCTATCTGCGTTCTTTACAAAAAGGTTATTTCTTATACATTTCCCAAAAGCATTAGTTAGCTTATTTACATACAACTATTCCGCATAACTCTTACTTTCTTGCTATCTGTGGTTTTTACAAAAGGTGGTCTCATCTTATCTCTTACACATCTCTTAAGAAAATATTATTTAACTTATTTATAATATATATATTTCTAATGGAAGGCGATCCAGTACTTCGCTCATTCACTCTCTCTCTCTCATACTCGTCACCCCCCCCCCCAAATAAGATATCTCTTTAACTGTTCCACATTTTAGTGGGTTGTTGTATTTGTATATTGATTTATGGTTATATTAATTTATATTGTTGAAAGTTTAACTGGTACTCATACTGCACATGTGCTCCGTTGTTACGTCACTGTTTTCCACTTAAAAGTCCGAACGATAACTTGAACTGTTTTATAATTTTGATACTGTCCTTCTGATGTTGCTGTTGGACTCTCCACTATTTCTTTTTTACTATTTATTAACACATTTTACAAATTTACTGGATCTTGGCTCGCGAGCACTATTACATAGAACCGTGCGGTTCAGATGAATGCGCCAAGTGAGGCGTCTCAAAAATGGCTAGCATCTCTCTGCTCTCGGCAACTTGCTTTCTGATTGGACGGCAGCGTCTCGCGGCTTTTTCGTAATCTCGTAGACGGCGGTAAGGATATCTGGTACGTGCTTTTCACTCTGCTAAAAGCGGCACACGCGCGCTCATACACATTCCAATGTTCCAAAACTACATCGCACCTTCCCCGTATTGTTAACAGACTGACCACTTGGTGTTCACAAAAGTCAACCTTTGTGTGGGTGACTACAGATTATTACACTTATGATGGAATTAAAATAAACCTCCCTGGTCTGTCCCGTTACATTGGTTGCTGAGCGGCGCAGACCCAGCAAATGAATTACCCCCACTTAAGGTGTTTAAAGAGGAGTGAGGGGGAATTAACGTAATAACAGTTCACTTTGATCACCAATTCTCTCTCTCTCACACACATGCTTCCATTGTTCTCGCCAGCCTTGTTGCAGCCGATGTTCACACTATGAAACACTGCACAAGACTGTTAGCCTCAAAACGAGGTGTTTGTCCACTGCGCACCTAGAGTTCAGTGTTCAATTTCTATTGTCAGGTATATAATTAAGGAACTCACTTTAGCAGATGGTTTAAAACTGAACATTATTGGAGGATGAGAACCGAAGAGTTTGAGGATCCTTTCAAGAATGTTATCCCATTAATAATTACAAAAAAAAAGACAAAATCACGAGATGCTATATCACCAGTTGACAAATTGGCTTTAACATTGTAATTTTTTGGCAGCTGGCCATTCTTTGCCTACTTTGACGTATTTGCATAAACAATCTGCTCAATTAATGAAAAATTGACAAACAAATGGTTGAAATACATCAAATGTCAATGCAAAATACACTTCTCAGGCAACAAAGTTTTATATTCACACACCAAATCTATTACTGAACAGTAAATTATCATAGCACAGGCAAATCCTCAGTGTAAGCAACGCAAGTAGTGCTTGCCCAAAGGAAATCAGGCAAAAATAAATAAATCATGTAACCAACATTATTGTTGTCACCAAATACTGTTTCATATGCCTTCTTATCTCTCATCTTTTGATAATCGGCAGCGCATTTGTCACCTGTCTTCCAGTCAGAATGACATTGACGACTTGGTTTGATCACAGTCATTAATATAACTTCGCTTCTAGTACTGTGCGCTGTTTAAAAGCTGACTGACCGCCCTGCCCCAAAGGCAATCACTTCAAAAAATGCTTTGGTGGACTAACTATGAGTTGGCCATAATTTCAGAAATCTTAGCATATATGTAGGATTTCCTAACTACGCTCTCATTACCTAGCCTTCTGTTTTACATTAGGCTACAGTTAGAAATAATCAAACTTATAACAACCTAGGCTACAAGTACGATGGTTTGCTGGTACCTATGAAGAATGCTAAACCGCACAGCACCTGGCTCTAAGAGATACAAAAAGCAAGCACTCTTTAGTAATGCTTTAAGCTGCTAGGAGTGCTAGCAATGTCCCGGCTCAGTGAAAATGTGGTATATGTGCTTAGAGTCAATGCTTGCCCTACCGATTGAGTCAGGAATCGCCACTGTATCATAGCTACTTTTGTTGTTGTTGTAATTAGTGTGCCAAAGTGATGCTTTAATCAATTCACACAAAATAACAAAGGTTCAGACCAAACTGTGTGAGGTGCTACCCAAAATCTCCTGAAATTACTTTTAAATATTGTAACGGTACATATATTACCCACCCGAAACATAATTAAAATATGTAAAGTTTTAAATTGTATTTGAAAAGTGTTGGGGAAACAACGTATGTGAATTAGTGTCAAGGTCGAGTGAATCAAGCTGCTAGAGATAGTTACTTTTAGAAGTTTGAACTATGAACTATGCACCGTTGGGGTAATGCTATATGACGTCAATAGCCAAGCCCTGATTATGTGAGTTTGGAATGCAAGGCGCAGTCAACTCCGCCTCAGAATCTGGCAACGTCATAATAATAAAACAATGAAACGAGATCACGTGATCGTCTGTGCAGCAGTCAGTCGTCATACAACACCTAACGGCGACGGACGCAGGCAGCGTTCGCCCCAGTTTTAATATACAGAGTCGTCAACTACCATCTAGCGACGGCGGACACGTGCCGTGTGCTCGCCTGTTTCATATACGCCCGTACAAAATGTAACGCCTGTAATAGCAAAAAATGTCAAAAAATATGTGAATTCACAACATGGGTGTTACTGATATAAAATGAAGTAACAGTTGTGTTTTAATTAACAGTTTCGAGTTATCTGTTATCTGGCCAGGTAGTCGCCCAACGGGGCTCATCAATAAAGTTCAATATACAGTAAAAGTGATTGCAGTTTTTCCAGAAATTCGGTAGTGAGAGCAGTTTCGCAGGAAAAAATGAAGTAATAAATTGTTTTCGGACAAAATAACTGAGTTTGGGAGTGATGGGCCATGAAGTCGGGGAGAAGTCAAATTGCCGGCAGGGGTATAGGTTCGATGTTGATTAAATGGGGTTTGTATAAATAACAGGGGTAAATTTAATATAGTGTGAATGTTTAAACTGTTAGGCTGGGCTGTTTAAACTGTCTGTTTTAATTAAGGTAAGATGTTGAATTAAGTTAATAGTAGCAGATCATGTAACAGTTATTACAAGAATATGATATATATTTTAAATTTTGGCAAGAAGTAACCGCTTGAGTTAAGAAGCAAATAAATGAAAAATAACTATTTGAAGTTTAAAGAAAAATTTTAAAAGTATAAAATAAAGTTCAATTTGTTTCTCTTCAAAAATGCGAGTTGCGTATGTTATTAGTGTAACGTTGAAATCACTCTGGCATTCACAGTTCGTGATGGGATCCTGAACCAGATTTAAGGTAGGTGAAAGTAATTATGATTTTATAATTTGTTAAAGAAACGTAGTATAACAACTGTCATGATGCAAACCCACTGGTTTCTTTGGTTGGCCATCTCAGAATGTTTCTATTGATAAATTTGTTCTTGAAACCACCTCAAAAGATCACACTAGAATTTTCCATTGATTGTGTGGCCCTATGGAACAAATATTTTTGTGGATAATGCTTCTGACATCAAGAAGCAAATCAACATTGGCTTCATGTTAGTCTCAACTTGGTGTGCTTTATTTGTCTCAAACTTGGCAATTTCCATTAAAAAGACTCCTGTTTTGTTTCTGGGTCATACCTATAAACCCACATTTCATCATCATAAAGAAATGTTGTACCTTGGACTTTGTTGTCCATGCCGTGTCCGTTACTTCACTGAATATAATTAATACACTACCGACTCGGAACACAAAGTTTTTTATGAGCAAAAATTTAAAAGTTTTACCTTATAGCCTGAACCAGTTTTCGCTTATTATAAGCTTCATCAGAGGCTACTGTTGGGAGCACTGTCCGTCTTGTTGTTGGCGATGGTATCGACTTTTGGGATCGATGTTGTGTGTGTGTGGGGTGTGATATGTTCGAATAATGCGTGCGATTTGAACTGTGTCTGTTCGTTTAGGATGTCATTTTTATGTGTTTTCGTGTATTTGTATATTTCCAATTGTACAAGAGTGTCTAGTTTTCAGCCTTTTGTGTGTATGTGTAGAACGTTCATGTTATTGTCGATGTTTTTGTATGTGTGGTTTTTGGAAAGGTGGATTCTGTAGTGGAGTGTAGTGCTTTTGTGTGTTCAATGTATCTTTGTTTGAAGCTACGTCCTGTCGGCCTATAGGCCGAACACATACCGTTGCCAAGAACAAGACGGACAGTACTCCCAACAGCAGCCTCAGAAGAGGCTTTTTAAAAGCGAAAACTGGTTCAGGCTATAAGGCAAAACTTTTACATTTTTACCCATAAAAAACTCCGTGTTCCGAGTCAGTAGTGTATTAATTATAATCAAATGTTGTACCTTTGAGCTTCCTCCAACACGAACTTGAAGTTCTTTTTGTCCGACTGTTAACAGATGGTGCACAAATTTTGCTGCAATGCAGCATAATAATCAGTTTTTCTGACAAAATTGCTGGCAAATCCCATATGACAACCTTAAAGATTTAAAATATTGAAAATTGTTTACACAGATCTTCATTAATTTTTTCTTGGATTTTGAGATGTCTGCCATTTTTGAAAACCACTTGTAGATTTGAGTCTGCTCCCTTACTTCACTGCCGAAAACTTGTTTTATCTTGTGTCTCTACGGTTCGTCTTCAAAAATTTAAATAACACAAACTCTTTGCTCATTCGAGTAAGCCGTGCCAGCAATTATAAAACACCAGAAACTTGAGCTCACAAAAATGCATAATATAAACAAAGAATGGTTTTTCCATTGCAACAATAAACACTAGACTAATCCCTTAGCAATACTGGTGGAGTCACCTAGAGGTACAATTCTCTATTGTACTCCTTTTAAGCAGGCCATTTCAATTCCGTGACCTTTTGGGCACCACCTCTCATACTAGTTGATGTTTTATGAATCAAATTTACATTAACATTTTCAAAACACACACACAAACCTCACATAACAATATTGTACAATACAGGTAACATTCCAAATATTCTTAAAAAGGTTGAATATTTAGATATTTGGTTTGCTTACTTCAAACAAAGAACTTAAATAAACCAATAACCGTATTTTTCTAGCATTCCTACAGAATCACCTTTTAATAAAATTACCACAGAAAGTAGTATTAGTATGTAGTACTGACCGACTTATTTGTAATATTTATCTATGACTAGAGTTAGGAAATACATCTTACCTGCAGTGTACCGTTGGTCAGAAACATTAATACAGCTGTTGCAGACCTATGCCATTGTTGTAAATATGGTATTCGACTGAGCGAATCAGGCTGCTGGACAGCATGATCTGCACCAGCCTTCATGAGATGATCGAACATGTAACGTTGAAAGTACGATAACAGTTTCATTTTTTTCTCAAGCACCTGTGGCACTGAATCTACAGTATAATACTGTTCTGTTCCATCTCTTTCAATGTAATGCACATTGCTAAAACACAAATAGAAAAAAAAAATAGAGTCTGCTATAAACCAAAACTGTAAGAAATTAAAGGAGTTTCATTAAAAATGATGTAAGCAACTGTAATTAGATAATAATTTCAAAGTAGACTACAGAGCACAAATAAAGGTGGGCGTGTGTCAGCTGCACACACAGCAGATAACGTATAATGTGGTCTGTCATCCAATAAGCACCAGTTAATTATCTACCTTAGGGCTCTATTAGACTAGGCCACTGGTGGTGCAACAAAGGTAATTCACCAGTGGCTCAGCATGTCATGGGGCGTTGAAACAAATGATACTTATTAGAATGTCATTTGGTGGTGGCACCACTGAATATTGGTGACTGGCTGTTAGACAGCTGTGGCAACAGCTCGAACAACTTTTGGTGGCTCAAAACCAGCCAGGGCATTGTTTCAGATGTAGCCTATTCCACTAGGCCACTAGTGGTTGCTACAGTACAAAATTGGTATAATTATTTTAATTGTGCAATAATCTGATTGATGTAAAACTGAATAAAATATGACTTTCAAAATTGGAATGTTATGAATCAGCCAGTGTGACGTAGACATTACTGTCACAAAATAAATAAACCTACCCATATATGGGCACGGATTTTTATATTCTGACTGACGTCATAAGAATATCATGACGTGAACACGTGTTTTCGAATGACAAAACACAATTCTGAATTTAATAAAAGTCTAGCACATTCGATGGAACCAGATGAGAGGGGCAGCAGTGGGTGGAAGGAATCACGTGACCAGCTCATATACTATACGCTCTGAGATCGCCATTAGCCAGTCTACGAATAACATCTGAAAGCAGTACAGTCGCCAGTGAAATAGTGTTGGGAGACCTACGTGTGTAAGTACGCTAGGTCTGCCCAAAGTGAGTATTAAATAAGGAATCATGAAGTTTTAAACAGATTTTAAAAGCACAGGCACTTCGATCAACATCTCCAGACCGTAAGGGTGTGTTAGTCCAGTCCGCGGACAAATGTAATGTAACCAGTGTAAAAATGTATTTAAAACAAATCTAAATAAAAATCTGCAAGTGTCGACGTGATGGAAAAAGTTAATTAACAGTTTCGTGAGTGTGGGAGCAAAAAAGTTTTAAACGAGCAATGGTGTAACATGTGGAATAGCTGTTGGAGATAAGTACTTACAACTAGATAGCCTGGCCACAATTAATAGCTATCTATCCATTATTCAGATAAATGAGATCTCAAATATAAAAGGGGGGTTGGAAACGAATGTGTGTGTGTGTGTGTGTGTGTGTGTGTGTGAGTGAGAGAGAGAGAGAGAGAGAGAGAGAGAGAGAGAGAGAGAGAGAGAGAGAGAGAGAGAGAGAGAGAGAGAGAGAGAGAGAGAGAGAGAAACCGGAGTACTGGTTAACCTTCAATTAGTTAAGTAGATTTAATTTGATACAATAATAATTATGCATGTTCATTGGTGTGATTTGTTAATCACCAAGTAAACAGGGGAACAATCTTTGAATTTCTGGAATGAAAATAAATGATAATTTCAATTTCACAATGACCACGTGTTTAGTGTATTCATTACGTTGAAACCTAGTCTATTCACAGCGTCAAAAATCTCGCCTAATCAAGCTTTGGAATTTTCTGAGTCCAGGGAAATAAAGTGTTTGAATTAACAGGCATTATTTAATGCACAGAGTGAAATGGTTTGGATATATATAACCTTAAATATGCTGGCGACCCTGTTGTGTGCTGATGAAGGTGAGTAAGAAGTATACATCGCCAAGGAAGGTAATATTTAGGGCGGGTATATTTGAAAAAGGTAAGTAAAATTACATGGTGATACCACAACTGCGCACACATTACACTTGCTTGATAACACCAGGTTTCGTCTACTTGCTATTTTGCTACTGAAAGTCAGTTGGTTGGTTTTGTGATAATTTCAAGTGAACCGTTAATGAAAGTGGTGCAAAAGATGGGGAAAATAAAGTACAAGGTGACCAATATATTGAAAGAATTCTCAAAATTGTTAGATAGTAAAATTAATATGGAGGATTTTATATATGAAATAGAAAAAAGCCCAGCAATTTGGGACAGCATGTGACTTTTCACATTTTATTTAAATAAATATAAATGTATTTGTCATATGAAATATCTAGTAACTTATATTCGGGTTTGTTTACATTAATCGAATGAAGCACGTGTGTCACGTACATCATAATTATGGTACTTACCATAGTTTGGGATTCTGTTTACTTCGATCTTGATATTTCTATAATTACCTAAGGTCCAAGGATTCAACTCAGCGAGATTGCTGACAGAGATGGTCATGGAAATGAGAATACGTTTAATTGCAGCAACTATCATCAATCGTAATTTATTCAGGAATTTCTTAAATCGTGTACACAGTATAACAACTTAACATAGCGGCCATTACTTATTTCAGCCATTTACGATCACCACTCCTTTATGTTTAATTAAACGCTAATTCAGACAATTCGGTTTACTGGATATGCCTTAGTTTCATGATCATTTGATACATTATTATATTTAATTCATTAACGCAAACCAACCCCCATTTATAAGTCGACATCTAACGTTTACACCTCTCTCACTCTCTCACATCCATACAGACATTCTGAATTTACTTTTGAATGTGTACACATTATAATTGCATTTTCTAATTAAACGAGCTCTTTAAATAAAATTTTGGGTTAGTCACTTCCCTTGTAAGTAGACTGAACGTTCTGGTAGAGGTGCCCATGTTGATTCCAAACGGCGTGGTTCCATCTTCCTGACTGCACTGAGTTTACATTTAATTTTGAAAATATTACTTTATACTGTCCAAACTTTGAATGTAACTAACACTGTTTTACTTTTGATTACATTGTTAATACTTTGCAACACTTAAACCTGACTATTTCAAGCCAGCACTATTGTTAGCGTGTTGTCGCCATGATGAACTTCTGCAGACTGGGACGAAAATTATGCAAATTTTACGTATGTGTGTGTGAGTAAAACGTCATCGTTCTTTGTCTCTCATTATATAATCGCCTTGTTAGTTACGTATTCTAATCACGTCATTGTTGTTTTAATGACGTTTGGCGTTGTTGGCCAATGAAACGGGAGCATGTAGCGCCGTTATTGGTGGCTGTAACCATTATAAGTCTTTTTATCTGCACGTACACTGCTGTCCTTGAAATTATTTTGTTGTCTTGGAACTGCGTCGTTGTAGGCAAAAACCAAGGGAAATTGTATTACCCATATAAATGACTTTAAAAACATCGAAATACAATAGTTTACTACCTTGCATACCATACTTTTTATATCAGACTTTTTTGTACTGTCACAAAACCCCCTCAATGAAAGGTTTTGTGTCGAGACACAAAAACTTTCATTGACTCATTCACACCTCTCTAAAAGGATCAGCTCAGATATGGAGCCACAACCCCCTGTAGTGTTATTATAAAATAAAAACAAATTCAATCACTTACCCTTGGTCCAATGACGAGGTTCGCACCTTCTGACCTTACTGGACTTCTCCTGAGAGATCCCTACACCATAAGGCCATGAGGCACTTTACGGTCCTGTTCTGACTTACCGGCCAGCTCAGGACCGCGGTCACCACACCATAAAACTCTGAAACATTCAATACAAAATTTTAAAATCGTGGCCTTCTCTATATCCATATCCACAACTGATATGTTTCCTCTTAGTATGTTGGTTTGCGTTTTGGGGCGTTGGTTTGCTTAATTCTAAAAATTTCAAACAATGTATAACAAGAATTAAGATAGAAATTGCTTCCCCTTTAAACAATCCGGTACCTAGTACACATTTCTGACTTCCGTCAACTCTATTCATTCCCTTTATCACATGAAAACAATTGTTCTTAACCTAAACAACAATGTATTTTACTGCTTGAGCAACAACCATTAACCCTAATATTTTACTTCATATAATCTTACAATATCTATATCATGGCAAACAATTTTAAAGCTTCATAATTTCTTTACGACCTTTTCTTATGTTTAACTTTCTTTATAACAGAATCATTTCTAGAGAATGGACAATCTATACAAAATTTTGATATTATAATCGTTACTATCCTGGTAGTAACCTCCTATCCACACACACTATTGTCAACATAATAAAACACAATAAAACATTGTACATCATAAGCATTCAACACTAACATTGAACAATTCACATTACTTAATTCATATTTACATAACTTGTAGCAAAATTTTATAACATTTTTCCTATCAAAAATTCTCTATTCAACTTTTAATATTTAACATTCATTTAGATTCTATACAAAACAATTTCAAATTTATCATCACCTTTCCATTTACCTTACCTTTCATTTACATCACCTTTCTACTATGAATTTTCCCTTTCTAACCCTTTTATCCTTACTAGTTTGGGTGACTCTCTATTATTATTCTCTATCTTATTTTGGTATTTGACAACCTAACCTTACTCACCCCCTTTTCTCTACTAACAACCGCTTCTAACCATTTACATATAATATGACACCAATATCTCAATAATAACCCCCTTCACAAATCCCATTTAAAACCTCTGGCACCGCTCATTTTGTACTAGTATGTGTGTATTCCCTCTAACCAACTCATTCCCTTATCGGTTCCTGACCCTTTCAGATAATCCTTTCCGGCGCTAAACGGTCCCTTCCTGTCTCAAAATCTCTCGTTGGACTCCTACACCAATACCCTTATTACAAAATATCACCACCAACAACAAATATAATTACCACTCACATCACTCAACTCTACATATAATTACTAACCACTGTGTCCCTAAAATATCTAACACCTCTTTATATTTTATCAGCATCTCAACACTTTATTTTTCCTAACTCCCAATAACTTTATTCAACTAACTCCACTGCCCTGATTTATCACTATTACCCAAACTCTTTACAACATTTCACATTAATATACCATTAGAAATTCCTCACTTACCTACTAACAACAATACCTCTCAATACCCAAATCTATTACCTGCTTAATCATTTACTAACCCTTTAGAATCTAAATCTCATAATATCATTTAAACTTTCTTCAGTTATTTAAAATCGTACAATACATGCTTACATAAAAAAAATACATAAAGTAGACAACAGCAAAAATACACAAATACATAGACATCAATACACAAAAATATACAATTCACATAATCATGAAATCATTTACCATAATCAGTCCTAATCAGTCCATTTTTAAAAACACTGTCCACACAATTAAATGTTCATAACACAATAGAAGGTCTACCATCCATCGTTAAACAATAGTCTTATCTTTGGTCTGTACAATTTATTTTTTATTAAATACATTATATTAACATCATTAATATAATACACATTTAAATTCTTATATTTTATAAAACCATCATAATTAATAGGGTTATTCCCTATCAATTCAACATATAACTTGTCACGATTGGTTATTGTCCTGTCACCTCCAGTATAATTAGTCACCACTAGGTACGTTATAAAGTCATTATTTTCATTATCATCTTTTCCTACTGCTATATCAGCTTCAACCCAAGGCAAGTACTTATTTTTATTATCAATCATCTCTACTCCTAACTTTTCCATAAATTCTTCATAAGTTCTACTCATCTTAAAAATCTCTATTTCTCTCTCGCTCATCACAATACCTCTCACTCTCAAAATATCCCTCACCACAACACCAAGTTACACACTCTCTCTCAAAACATGCAGGGGATACTAACTTATCATTACAGCACCACCTGTGAAGTGCACAAAAAACCAAGGGAAATTTATCTGTAGACCTATCGTCTTTCACATACTCACGTGAAGCCATTTCTTCACCCCCCACTACAACATTACGGGAAAAATTTACCCCCTGCAACCCCTTTATCTGTAAATTCTCTCTATACTTTCTCTCTAATTCATCAACACTTTTTATCACTTCATTATCAAATTCTACTCCCATTATACTTTTATCACCACTCTCAATACTCACACAATTATTTTCTAACACCATATTTTTAATTCTATTATCATAATTCTCACCACTACTTACCTTGTCTTTATTTTCATTCAATTTATTAGATTCTCTACTATTCTCTACCCCCATTTTACTCTCGTAATTTTCATCTACTTTATTCTTTTGTCTATCAAACTTCTCATTAACTAATGCAATTATTTTCTCTTCCGTTTTATCGAAACGTGCGTGCATTTCATCAATTCGTTTATCAAAATTAAAATTTTGTTTTTCGATTTCGTTTTTTATTTCGTCAAATTTTATATTAAAATTATTTTGAATTCCTCTAATTTCGCTTTTTTGTTCACTAAACAGCATTTGCATCATCTTCATAATTTCGTTATTCTCAACCCTGTTATTTGGAACTGGTGTTGAGTGCACAATTCCTTCACTCATAACTACTGACTCTGTCATACTTATTTGACTGTTATTCGTACTATCAGTTATGCTTAATAAAGAATTATTTTCTTTATTCTCTGCCATTATAAAAAATTGTTAATGGTTTGTCGCTTTATATTATCGTTACCACCTAACCTACAACCGTATTCTCATTTTCAATGTCCACTCTGCCACAATTCAGGCTTATTATATAAAATATATTTATATATTTTATATAGTCCCTGTTCGGGCACCATTTGTGACTTTTCACATTTTATTTAAATAAATATAAATGTATTTGTCATATGAAATATCTAGTAACTTATATTCGGGTTTGTTTACATTAATCGAATGAAGCACATGTGTCACGTACATCATAATTATGGTACTTACCATAGTTTGGGATTCTGTTTACTTCGATCTTGATATTTCTATAATTACCTAAGGTCCAAGGATTCAACTCAGCGAGATTGCTGACAGAGATGGTCATGGAAATGAGAATACGTTTAATTGCAGCAACTATCATCAATCGTAATTTATTCAGGAATTTCTTAAATCGTGTACACAGTATAACAACTTAACATAGCGGCCATTACTTATTTCAGCCCTTTACGATCACCACTCCTTTATGTTTAATTAAACGCTAATTCAGACAATTCGGTTTACTGGATATGCCTTAGTTTCATGATCATTTGATTCATTATTATATTTAATTCGTTAACGCAAACCAACCCCCATTTATAAGTCGACATCTAACGTTTACACCTCTCTCACATCCATACAGACATTCTGAATTTACTTTTGAATGTGTACACATTATAATTGCATTTTCTAATTAAACGAGCTCTTTAAATAAAATTTTGGGTTAGTCACTTCCCTTGTAAGTAGACTGGACGTTCTGGTAGAGGTGCCCATGTTGATTCCAAACGGCGTGGTTCCATCTTCCTGACTGCACTGAGTTTACATTTAATTTTGAAAATATTACTTTATACTGTCCAAACTTTGAATGTAACTAACACTGTTTTACTTTTGATTACATTGTTAATACTTTGCAACACTTAAACCTGACTATTTCAAGCCAGCACTATTGTTAGCGTGTTGTCGCCATGATGAACTTCTGCAGACTGGACGAAAATTATGCAAATTTTACGTATGTGTGTGTGAGTAAAACGTCATCGTTCTTTGTCTCTCGTTATATAATCGCCTTGTTAGTTACGTATTCTAATCACGTCATTGTTGTTTTAATGACGTTTGGCGTTGTTGGCCAATGAAACGGGAGCATGTAGCGCCGTTATTGGTGGCTGTAACCATTATAAGTCTTTTTATCTGCACATACACTGCTGTCCTTGAAATTATTTTGTTGTCTTGGAACTGCGTCGTTGTAGGCAAAAACCAAGGGAAATTGTATTACCCATATAAGTGACTTTAAAAACATCGAAATACAATAGTTTACTACCTTGCATACCATACTTTTTATATCAGACTTTTTTGTACTGTCACAAGCAGTACTGATGATTACAGCAATGAGACTGTAAAATTAAATACCTGGAAGTCAGTTATGGTGGCATTTCTACCTGACTTTGAGGAGAAGCCTATGACTGACAAAAACATGCTAGTGAGCAAACAAGTGTGCTTTCTTTAATGGTGGCGCAACCGGTGGCTGATTCGTTTTTGTCCCGTAATATGACGGACCCACCAATTGCACCACCAGTGGCCTAGTCTAATAGAGGCCCTACATGGGTGCAGTTGCTGATATATTTGCAGGATTTGTTGACATTCCTTTTAGTGTTCCAGTCCACATAATATCAATGACAAGTGTTACGCAAACAAGCTGGGCTATTGTTTCACGTGTCTCTAATACTTCATGAGCAGGGCTGAGTTAGGAATCGGAGCATGTTCTAATATTGGCACATAATATCAATGACAAGTGTTATGCAAACAAGCTGGGCTATTGTTTCACGTGCCTCTAATACTTCATAAGCAGGGTGTAACGGTACGAAATTGTAGGGCCAAGGTAACATTTTAAAAATTATATTTTCCATACAGTCATTGTTCACCCTTGTAGAACCCCGAGTTAGTCCACCAAATTGGCTGTGCTTATTACAAAACCAAACGCCTATGTTTTGTCTCCACACTCAAGCAGCGTAGACAGATTGTGAAATAACATCCAACTTCGCATCAGCCGTGAATCACGGAAGAAAGTAATGCAACTCTAGATTACATCAGGCGGTAAAAACATTGCTAAACCCTGTGCCAGTGTTAAGGCGCTCTTTCAACAACACCAATGGGAGCACATATGCACGATCACGTGACCAAAAAACACTGTATGCAATTTAGCGAACTAACGCCAGTTCAACTGTAACGCTGACCGCGCGGTCATCACCAAAGTGTGCGAGCAATTACCAAGTCGACACTCAACTTTCTGACCGGTCAGTCACACATAAATGAGTACTCAAATCAATTAAAGTCGGCCGCCTAAAAATGTTACGGGAGTGAGTTTCAAACACATGTGCAGTAAATAATGACGGACAATCAACAATAGTAACGAGTTTTCAACATTCAGAACTGAAGTTTTTGTGAGTGTGACTTAAAAAGTGACTAACAGATGGTGGTGAAATTGAGCGGATATCTGATCCAGATAAGTAACAGTCAACAGTCAGAAATTTAAATAAGAATCGTTGACCATTCATGATTCATCCCGTTAAAATAAAAGTTTGGAGTTTAAATCCAACGAGATCTCATAAAAAATTTTAAAATGTAATGTAGAAAGAACGAGAGAGAGAGAGAGAGCGTAAGCGAGAATATGTATGTGCAAGATCAAAGTACTGGTTTTGATGTAATAAATTCCGGAATTATAGTGTAGCAATTAATCAATTGAAATTTTCTTTACATAATTTGGAGGTTATAAGTTAATGAATTAAAGGTAGCTCTAGTAACTTTGAATATCTGTATCATGTGTTAAGTGAGTTCTTTGTGTAAATCATTGTTCAATAGTGAACTTAAATAGTGAATTTAAACCAATAGAAATAAATAAGATTAATTACTAGAGCAGCCATGTGTTAAGCGTAATTATTTCGCCACTCGAACCCAAATAATCATTTTTGCAGCTGTTTTCGTCTGAAAGACTTTGGACCCCAATCCGAAAGGTAAGAGTAAGATATTATCTATTTGCAGGAAATAAATACAGTTTCATTGGCCCCGAACTAGGGACCCTGAGTATTATAATATTTGTCATAAAACATACAGTCTCAAGGGCTGAGTTAGGAATCGGAGCATGTTCTAATATTGGCACATAATATCAATGACAAGTGTTACGCAAACAAGCTGGGCTATTGTTTCACGTGTCTCTAATAATACTTCATGAGCAGGGCTGAGTAAGGAATCGGAGCATGTTCTAATATTGCCACATGCCAGAAGAATAGCTGGATGTTTGTGGCTAGCATTTAATACTATAGAGTGTATTAAATGTGAAGCTAATGAATCTATTAAAGCCTGCAGACACACTATTTTCAAATCACTGGGGAAGCAACACCATCAAAATAAAGAAGTTAGTTAACTTGACATTTCACTAAGACCGTTTCGAGGCACATAGTTTTTGATATGTACAGAAAAGATGAATATTTCATTGCAGATAATCTGTGTTTATTAAATGAAAGAAGCTGAGAATTTTAATGGCAGTAAATGGATGATGTTAAGTATATGGGTCAATCCATTCTATGTAGTTCAGAAAAAAATTAATTTGCTGCCCGACCATTTAAGAAAAAAAAAAAAAAGAAAAAAACATTTTTGTGTATCCATTCCCTTTTGTATTGGTAGTTCAAAATATATTTTCTTTTATTTTTATTGTATCTGGTTTACAGACGGTGGCCATTTTTGTTCTATGGTGCACACTGGTTTTCCATTTGCGGACATTTTCAGAAGTCGAATTTTCTCAGGAGGTTGTCCTAGACCTTTCAAATAGACTCCACTGTTTTCAGTCACAAATAAAGTTTGGAGTTCTGTTTACTGACCTAGTATGTTTCCGTACAGGTGATCTTTGTATCCGAAATTCTCAAACAAGAAAGAATAAAATTCAATTTTCATGGTGTAATTTCTCAAGAAGGAAAAGAATTTTGGCCTTAATATTTTTATAGGCGTATTTATATGAGTATAGTTAATTTATAAAACGTATCAATGGTGAGTAACAAATCCTTTAAAAATTACAGCCACTTAAAAATTGAAATTTTCAATTTTGTTTTCTTCAAATTTTAAGCTTTGATATCTCTGTTGGGGGACTGTAGAAAATAGGAAAACTGCACATATAAAAGGTCTCTATGGTAGGAAACTTCAGTATAAATTTAAACTTTGACGCAGTATACAATTTAATTCAAGAGTAAAGTTTTGGAAAATCAAGTAATATGTTGTTTTCCCCATAGGGAATCCAGGAATAAGCTTTAATTCAATCTTTTAGGGTTGGTTAAACGAAGATAACTATATTTCTTAAAAATATACATCAAGTTATCTATAAACAGACATAACATTATAGAACTTAAAATTCTTTACATACAAAGTTAGGTCTAAATATTGTAATGAAATGAGTAAAATTAAATATAGTTAATAGGTATTTATAAATTTAACATAATGTCAAATAAATTAATCTATTGTTCTTGATGAATCCTTTCTTCTTGTAACAAAGTATTATTGCCTGGTTTTAATCGCTAATGCTGGCAATTAAAGCAATTGCTAGAAGATGCTTCTCCTGACAACATTATTAAGATAAACTATTACAAAAATAATAATGTCTTCTTATTATTCTTCCTCCTGAGCATAGCTTAGGTGCAAATTTTCCTTTAGCTTCTATTACTTGTCTTTCATTGTAAATTGGTTCAATCAACATAAACCACCTTTAATGATGAATCTGAAACGCTCAATGAAATGTCGAGACTAACCTTAAAATGCAATGAGTGTCACATCCAAAATTTTACACATTCAATTCTAGCAAACAAACAATAGGTAGCAATTATTTTCCAAGTTAATTACATTGTTTAAAAATAATGTTAAAATTAATTTTGGTATAATAAATTTACAAGCAATTGTAAACTCGGTTGATGTTAAGCAATTGTAAGCAATTGATCATGTGGCCTTATCATTATGATTGCAGTACTTACATTTCATTGCGTAACAAAATAAGTCGAGTGTTATCATTGAACATGATTCCAACACCATCATCACACAGCTGATAACCAAAACCATACTTGTCAGAATAATCAACCCATCTGCTGACCCATACAATGGGCTGAGCTGCTGGATCACTCATTTCCTCTAAAAACAAATTTTTCACTTTAAATATACTATGCAAACACTGTACTGTCATATTACACAATTTATATATGATTTTTAGCTTTTGAACATCTAAAAATTTTGTGAACAATAAGCTTAAAAAAAAATTATTAACTACTTTCAGTTTTCATAATAGCAAGACTTTAAACCAACGATTGCCAATAACCATTGTGCCACGAAGCTTGTGAGACTTTACGATATTGCTAGTAAAATAAAGTTGTGTAACGGGACAAACTATTGGGGTTTATTTTATTCTTAAATAATTGTAAAATATAGTAGCCACTCAAGCTGAACAACGTTTTGATCACAAACGCTTGACATTTTTTTAACACCTAGGGTTGCCAGACGTACGGTTTGAGCCGGAACATTACGGAATTTTCCCGTTTTGTTCCGCGTACGGTGCGAATCTTTAACCGTACGCCAAATGTTCCGATTTTGAACATGAAGCATAATGACTTGTATTTTTGAATAGCGGCAAATTTTACGTTGATGCAGTTTCTGTTGTTCACGCTAGGGCGAGCATCGGAGCATGTGATGGCAGTTAAGTGAGACGGATGTGACGTCAGAACTGCGTTGCATGCCGCTCAGCGAGGCACGTGGCTTCGCTCATTTCGTTGGAGGCTTGGACCGCGTGCGTGACCAACTCATTACTCAACTCTTTCACTTTATCGCAAGCCATCGTTCAGCCTGACGGTTCAGTGTGTATTTAATGTTCTGAAAGTGATTCTTTTTGTAATAGTAGTGTGTTCAAAATGGATGGGAGTGAGACAAATCCCACGAAAAGAAAACTAAGTATTGAAACCAGCACAGAAACCACACCAGAAGAGAAGACTGCAAGTGTATCGCCCGGTTTGGGAAAAAGATTTTCTAGAATTGCAGCGAGTTCCAGGAAATGCATATAAAGCAAAGTGTACTTTATGCATTGGAAAAGCTGGAGAGGGATATTCCATTTCACACGGTGGCGTAACCGATGTTAGGCATCATTTTAACAGTGCAAGCCATAAACAAAGACGCTTAACATCGGTACAAACCATGCTGATGAAAAGTTTCTACAACGTGGACTCCGTTGAATCAGACAAGGTATGTAAATGCATGACAATTTTAACATTTCTAATTTTCAAGATAATAATAGGTTTATTTAGGATTTTTTTAAGAAAAGGCGCTATTAATAGTGCTTTTTTTCATTTCAGATAACTGCTTCTGAGCTTACATTTGTGTATCACACGGTTAAACACCACCTTAGCTATGCCAGCATTGACTGCAATGTGAAAATATCATCTCAGTTATTCGCAGATTCGACAATTGCAAATAAAATTACATGTGGTAAAACAAAATGTGAGGCATTAGTTACGGGTGTTTTAGGGCCAAATAGCGTGAATAATTTAACTCAAAAGTTAAAGGATAACAAGTTTTTTGGTGTGGGGGTTGATGCTTCCAAACAAAGGAAATCAAAAGTGTTATCCTATTTGTGTAAGGTACTTTGATGTGCAAGCAGGTGTGTGCCACAGAATTCTCGATTTTTATGAGTACTCTCGTGAATCTGCATCTGCAATATCTGAGCAAATCTTGGACAGGATCCCAAAACACGAGTTGAATTTGTCCCAGGTTTCAAGCTTTACTGCGGACAATACGAATGCAAACTTTGGGAAGAAAAACTCTGTTTATGTTCACTTAAAAAAGGAAAATCCTGGTATAATAAAATCAAACTGCTGTGCACATATAGTCCATAATTGCTGTAAATCCGGTATGAATGCTATGTCCATAGATATTGAAATGTTAGTAATTAAGACTTTCAATTATTTCTCAAATTCAGCTAAAAGAGTATCTCAATTGAAAGATTTCTTTCAATTTGTTGATATGGAATACAGTAGTTTGTTAAGACATGTACCTACAAGGTGGTTAAGCCTAAAGCCTGCCATAGAAAGATTGTTGAAAAATCTTCCTGCAATTATATCGTACTTTGCTAGTATAGATGATTGCCCCAACTTCATTAAAAAGAACTTGATGGGTGTCTCTGGTTCAGAAAAACAAATTATATTAGTGGAATTATATCTCCAGTTTTCTCTGCATTTAACTGAAATTTTTTCCACGGGTGTACTCAACTTAGAAAAAAATGAACTGACAATTTGTGAAGTATATTGTGTGATGGAGAAAATAAAAATAGAGTTAGAGCTAGGATAAATGATCTGTTTTTTGGTTATAAGGTGCAGCAGTTGTTAGATAAATTGGAATACCTTTTCCCAGGTGAAAAGCAAAGAGAATTGGGAGAATGTAGATATATATATATATATGAAGTGTGTCTGAAATATTTAAATAAGTGGTTTGATTTTGGTGTTGGCAACATTTTGTCCTTAATGGACTGCATATCACTTGAAAAAAAAACCCGAGTTTCAAAATATTTTAAAATTAGCAGAGTCACTTTGTATTGTTGATCACTTTAGTGTAGATAGTATGTATTCAGAGATCACTAGGGTTTCTGATTTGTTTTGTGGGGAAGGAAATGAACAGTTGAAAGCAAAATTAACTACTATGACAATACCACAGAGATGGTTGTACATTATTGAACTGATTGGTGCATCAAATCTGTGCAATGTTTTAGTTTTAGTTAAATTTGTTTTGAGTATATTTCCATCAAATGCATTCACAGAGAGAGTTTTCTCCATTATGAACATTAAATGGAGGGATAAGCGAAACAGATGTTCAGTTGATCTAATAAAAAATGAATTGTATACTTACTTCAATTATGATGAACGTTGCAGTGATTTCTATAAGAATGTACTTTCTAACGAAAAAGTGTTGAGAATTGCACGCTCAAGTGAAAACTACTCGTGTTAATTGTGTTGAGTATAGTATATTATCCATAAAATGTGCTGTAAATAAAATCAAGAAATTCATTGTCGATACATGTGTTCCTATTTCTCATCTCTGAAATCTGGCAACCCTATTAACACCTTGCAGTCAGTGCGGGACCAAGCCGTACGTACGTGTCGCACAAAAGCAATTAAAGAGTCTGGGAATGTAAAAGTTGTCAGCGACGGGGCGTATTCACACGTATGCGCGCATGGGTGACGCTGTGAACAGCGTGAGAGACACGTACGAAACATTCCAGAGCCGAACATGTGATGGAAACAAAGAACTCAATGCAGTACAATCCGCCCCAGTCGCATATACAGCTTAAAACCGGCCAGTTGTAAAAAGGGTTCCGCAACGAAAATGCGGGCCCGCAACTCAAACAAAATGTGATTTTAAAACCGAATGTATAATTTAAATCGGAACATGATTATACAGTGAGTAATTAAATAATTAAAGTAACAGTTTTGATAAAAGATGGTGAGACGAATATGTGCGGAGTGATGGAAGGTACTACGGAAGATTGGACTCTTTCGTAAGCCAGATCAGTAACCAGAGTGGTATATCAAATTCAAAATTATGTTCTTTTAGAGTACTCTATTTACCATTGAATAAAGAAATTGAGATCTCAAATGGGCATGGGGCATATGTATGAATTCGAGCGTGAATAAAAATAATAATAATGATAAAATAAGAAGCGCTGGTTTGGGTTAATTAAATTTTGATGGTAGTTTTAAAGATGTTATTTTGTATATAAATTCATATATAACAAAAATTAAGTTTTTGTCTGAATAATTTTCATTTTGATATGTAAAAAACTGTTGGAACTGAAAGGGATATAAAAAACAGGAAATGATCAATAAAATTTTATTACTTGGTAAACTAACAAATGATCGTTATTATTCAAATAACCAGTTCTGAATTTCCCGTTCGCTGATTCGAACACCTGGACCCTGACGAGTGAAATTTTAGGTTGGCAGATAACAACATGGTGGCTACAGAGCCTAAATGCATAGTAAATAAACAAAATCTATTTATCAATTTATGTAAAGGTAAGTACAAGTACAAGTGACGTCCGAACTAGGGACAAAGTTTATTTATCCAAAGGTAAGTACGAGTACAGGTGGTGCTTCCGAAAAGGGACGTTTATATAAATTATTTATATAAATACAAGCCTACTGGGAAGAGCAGAATGGTTATTTGAAGTAACAAAAAAAATGTTTGAGGTACTTAGAAATAGACGTACAAAGATAAGGTTATGTTATAATCACATGTGTAGTATGAATAAATAGATATCTTGTTAGATAAGAAGTTTGTGTAATATTATATATAGTACTTTGAAAAAAAAAATATATATATATATATATATAATTTTGAGATGGCAAATAATGATGAGAAGGTCAGTTTAACTGATATTGAAACAGAAAGTCAAATAAATATTGATTTAAGCAAGACCGAGTTAAAAATAATGGAAAACGTTGAACACCAATCAACGCCAGTCCAAAGTAAAAAATCTGATACAGATGATATGTTGAAACGTTTGTATAGCATGATAAGAGACAAAATTTGATAAAGTAAACAGTCGTTTTGATGTTAGTGATATTAAAATGAATGAACAGAAGAACGAAATTAATGAAATAAATAGTAATCTAAACGAAAAGTTGAAAGAGCAAAATAGTAATTTAAATGCTAAATTTGATGAAGTAAACACTAAAATGAATGATATGAGAGATGAGATAAAACAGCAAAATTTTAATTTTAATAAGCAAATGAAGGAAATTAATACACGTTGTGATAACATGAAAGAACAGATATTAGAATCAATAGATCATGTGTTCGAGGAACAAAACGCAAGAATAGATGACATAATTAATAACTTCACAATGAATAAAGTAGATGATAATTATGAGATTATAGAGGGGGTAGAAAGTGGTGAAAAGTCTGAGAAAGTAAACGAAAATAAAGACGATCAGTTAACACATAATACGGTAAGTGGGGTTGAGAATTATGATGATATAATTAAAAATAGTGGTAAAATAGTTGAAAACGAGATATTTAAGGGTGATATAATGAAAATAAATAGTGATGATGATAAGATAGAGATAGTAATTGAGAGTGAGAATGGGAGTAGGGGGTTGTAAAAGGGTAGAAACAAGTGTTGATGAGTTAGAGAGAAAGTGTAGAGAGAGTTTACAGGTAGAGGGGTTGCAGAGGGTAAAATTTTCCCGTGGTGTTGTGGTTGGGGGTGAAGAAAATGCTTCACGAGTGTATTTGGAAGACGTATGGTCTACAAATAGTTGTCCCTTGATTTTTTGTGCATCTGGTAGATGGTGCAGTAATAAAGTCGTAGTATCTTCTGCATGGGTTGGTAGAGAAAATGTGAAATTGCATTTTGATGGGAGATATTTTGAAAGAGAGTGGTGTGTTGATGGGGAGATAGAATTATTTAAGGTTGACAGAAATTATAAAGAATTAGTAGAAAGGTTAGGTGTAGAGAGAGCTGGTAATTATATTGAAATCTTACCTTGTGTTGAAGCTGATATAGCAGCAGTAGATGATGATGTTGTTAATGATGAATTTATAACTTACCTAGTTGTGACAGATTATCCTAAAGGCGACATGACTATACTCGATGGTGACAAGTTGTATGATATAATAATATGGAATAATCCTGTTGGTATTGTGGAAGAATATGAAAAATTAAATAGCCATTATGTTGATAGTAATAATATAATGTATTTAATAAAAAATGATTTGTGTAGACCTAAGATCAGAGTATTATTTGATGAAGGTGGTTAAACAGTTGTTGTTCATAAACATTATGTGAATAGTGTGGTTTCGACATGGACTGTATTGGGAAATGATTTGTGGTAAATGATAACAGATAATAATTTGGATTGTATATTTTTTGTGTGTGTTGATGTCAAATGTATTTGTGTATTACACTAGGGTGTACTATGTACTATGTAAATAATGTATGTAGGTAATAGGAATTGATTTAATAATAGTTATAACATTTTTTCAGACTAAATAAATGATGAGAGGAATTGTGCAATTTTAAACTGATTGAATTAAATAATTGGAGATTAATTAATTAATTTAAAATGTTGTACAAAGGAATGTTGGTGATGAAGTTAAATGATTTTCTGAGATTTAGATTCTATAATGAATATGGTGATTTGGTTACCATATTAAACATGAATATTATAATGAATAGTAAGTGATTAAACATACAATATGTTCAGGTACTGAGTTATATTGTTATTATGAGGTAAGTGATGAATTTTCTAAGGTAATTTTCAATGATCATATTAATGTAAAAGGTGGTAAAAGATGGAGTTTGGGTGATAAATATTTCAATAAGGCATTTGAGTCAATCAAAGTTAATTTTAAATGGGTGTTAGACAAAATAAAATTTTTGGAATAAAAGTAATACAGAAACGGGTCCGTAGTAGGGACACAGTAGCGATAGTGCGTGTATGTAGAGAAAGCGAGAGTGATGTAAATGGAGAGTAAATAGGTGATGGTGAAATTTTGTAGTGATGGTGGTGTGTAGTTGTGGCAGTAGGTGTGAGATCAACGTGCATCGTTGTGGCAGGTGTTTGAGAAGTTTCGAAGAGTGTTTGCCGAGATTATGTGGAGGGCAAAAGGGTATGAATGGAATTGCAGGTTAGGGAACACACATCCTAGTTACAAAGAGGGTATCAGGTATTTTATTGTAAGAGGAGAGTGATATAAGTAGAGCAGATAAAGTGTTGAAGGGGGTTATTATTGAGAGATTGGTGTCACCCTATGCAAATCTGTTAATGGTTGTTAGAAGGAACAAAGGGAGTAAGGTTATATGTATAAGTCCCCATTCAATAAATCAAATCATTGTGAATGACGGAGAATCACCCAAACTAATTATTGATGATGAAAATGTGAAATAAAAGAAAACTCATAATTGAAATGTAATAATAAATGAAATGTGATGTAAAATGAATGTTGATAATATATTTGAAGTTTTGGAGAATCTGATGGTACAAGAAATGATAAATAATTAAAGGTTGGGGGGGAAAAAAAAGTTCAGGTTGTAATGTTTATAATTTTCTATACAAATTATTTAAAGGTGAATTGTTCAGTTTAATGTAGCAATGTTAATGTTCAAGGTTAATGTTTATTATGTTAGTGTGAATGGCATAAGTTTAGTTATAAGACATACTATAATAGTGACAGCATGTTGTTACTATAGATAGCGATAAGGGTTGATGAGTAACATCGATGCATGTTACCATCAACGGAGACTCAAATAGAGCATAACATACACTGTACACCAATGTTATATAATGCTATGTTATATGTAGAATTAATACAGTACAGTGTATAAAAAATGATGATTTGTTAAAAACATGCTAATGACAGATTTCCCCACATTTCGGGCGATTACTGTTTCACCAACACTAATTGTGGTTTTGGACGACAACCAGCTGTGGGCAGATATTGTAAAACTGACCATGGTTGGTTGCCTGTGAAATTGGTTTGAAATTGAAATTAAGTCAAGGGGAAATCACGGGAACTATGGAACAGCGGCTATCACCCGTTCGCCTAGGAACAAATAAAAGGGTGATAGAATAAGGTTGTGATTATATAATCAGTAGGATTTTATATCTGACAAAATTGGAAAATTGGGTGATTCTCCTTGGGTGACAAAATTCCTCCTTAACTTCAGTTCTTGTGGAGACAACTGGGCGCTACAGTCCAGGGGGGCCATAGTGTTATAAATGAATTTACTCGTTTGAAAAATTAATTCTAGGAGGGAAGATAAAATTGATGATTATTGTAATGGTGCGATAACAGTGAAGTATTGAAGGAAGTTATTTTGATTATCCATGTATCTGTTGTATCGAATAACTTTGTTTTCTTATTAATTATGTTCTGTATTAGCTAATGATAACAGTAGTCATGTTGAAATGAAAAAATAAGATGAAGAGATTTTTGACAATGCATTTAAATATTTTATATCATATTAAATATGTATCCATATATATATATATATATATATATATATATATATTTTACATTTAATATTTATACATAAATTTACCTCAAGATGTTATTTTTCTATTTGGAACATGTTTCGGGTACTATCTTGTACCCATCCTCAGCCTTCCGGTTTTTTTGTCTGGTGAAGTACGTATGTGTTGTTGGTTGACTATTATTATTGTGGCTTCCTGTTGGCTTCTGGTATTTCAAGTTGGTTTTATTGTGTGTCATTGTGGTGTATGTGTTAGTTTTTTGTGTATTTTCAATGTTGAGTGCTTTGAATATTGTGTCATGTTTTGTATTGATTTGTATTTGTTCAGGTATTAGTTTGTTTTCTGTTTGTATATTTGTAAATTTTCCCATATGTTCATAATGATGGGCATTATGGGAAAATTTACAAATATACAAACATAAAACAGACTAATACCTGAACAAATACAAATCAATACAAAACATGACACAATATTCAAAGCACTCAACATTGAAAATACACAAAAAACTAACACATACACCACAATCACACACAATAAAACCAACTTGAAATACCAGAAGCCAACAGGCAGCCACAATAATAATAGTCAACCAAAAACACATATGTACTTCACCAGACAAAAAAACCGGAAGGCTGAGGATGGGTACAAGATAGTACCCGAAACATGTTCCAAATAGAAAAATAACATCTTGAGGTAAATTTATGTATAAATATTAAATGTATTATATACATCAAGAAACGGACTGTAGCAGAAAGTGATTGAAATATATATATATAGAGGTTAGAAGTTAAGGAAAAAACCAGTGCTTCTAAACGCAAACCAGCACAGCTAAGGGGAACCACATCAGTTAGGGATGTGGTATTTAACCAAGACCACTATTTGATATTTTTTATTTGATGTTTCAGTGTCTGGTGATGCTGTGGCGGCGGTCCTGTGCTGGCCGGCGCGTCAGAGCAGGGGCGTTGGGTGCCTGTCTGGCCTTGCAGTGTTGGGATCTCAAAGGGAAGTCCAGTAAGGTCATTCAGGTGCGGCCACAGTCACTGTGTAACGGGCCAAATTTGTGGGTATTTTTATTTATTTACATTTTCGGGGATTTATAAAAATATGTGTAAATTTTATTTCAACAAAGACAGACCATGTGTTGTAAGAGCAGTTGTTAACAAAGGCGCAGTAATATCACGTTGTGCAATCGGTAACAAAGAATTCACCAAGCTTTCATTTCCAAGAACTTTGTTTGTGTGTGACCGTGCGCCCGTATGCATGACACGGGAATACGCGCGGGGTGATGCTACTGCAGAAACTCAAAATGGCCTAAAGGAGGATTGTTGCCTTGCACATGTCCCCATGAAGACGGATGTAAAACTTAAGGTCCGCCCATCTCGTGACGTCAGCCAGTGCCGCACCAATTTCCTAGACGATCGGCACACCAACAACTACATGGGTTTAAATAGGAACTACGAACGGCTACTAACTGTGAGGCATTGATTTCCACACCATCAAGTTAGCGGCGAACGCCTTGCCGCTCTCCCAGTTTCACTTGGAAACGTTGTCTGGCCAGACATCTGCCCCATGGGGCTCTCATAAAATTATCAATTTCAAGTAAAAAGTGTTTTAATCACCAATAGTAATGTGACAGTGGATCGAGTACTCAAGTAGAAGATATCAAACTTTATTTTGGACACATTATCAAATACAAAAAATGAGAAGTAAGCGCTCAAGTGATCGCCACGTGCCGGTCCGGAAGGGTATATTTTAAAATGTGTTAAGGGGTTTTAAATAATGCAGGTGTGGATGTGTGAGTGAGCAAAGCTGGGCTGTTTATGTTCGTGTTTATGTGTGACTTAGAATAAGGTAAGCATTAGTGTATAAATAGAAAGGATATAAGAACATGTTTCAAGAAAATTTCATTTTAAGGTCAAGTTAAGAATAATAGATATTTTGCAAGCATACAAAAAATGAATAACAACTAATTTGATACAAAGTATAATGACTAAAAAATAAAGTAAAATAATTTCTCTTCATAAAAATGTATTGTGTAAATCATTCACACAACCTTAAAAATTACGCTTGTATCCTAACGTTCGTATGACGTAACTTTGGACCCGAGAACACAGATTGAAGGTAAGTGGAAGTTTATAAATTTTGTTTGGTATTTTATTATTTAGTTAATTCATAAATTAACAATTGGCGCCTCGACAGGAAAGAATTTAATAAATTAATGAAATTCCATACCTACAAATAAGATACAAGCGTGATTTAGAGGTTAAGTAAAAATACGTAACGTAAAATTAAATAAGTTATATAATAACCAATAGCAAAGTTATAAAAAAGAGACTAAGTAGATTTATAAAAATGGAAAATACAGAGAATGAAGTCGTTTTGTCCGACTTAACTGTTATAAGCGAAATAGCTGAATTTGATGAATCAGCTGTTATGAGTAGTCTTGAAGTACATTCAACACCGAATGTAGGTCAAGATGACAAAACCACAAATATAAGTAACACGAATGAACCGAATAGTACAGATGATTCGGGGATTCAAGTAACCCCAAAGTTGAGTAGAGAAAGTAAAAATAATAACGAAGTCAGCTTCACTGATGATAAAACAGAAAGTCAGTCGACGCCGGTCCAAGGCAAAAGGTCCGACGGTAGTTATGAAATGTTCAAAATGATACAAACAATGTTAGATATGAAATTCAGTGAACCGAAGAGCGATTCTGACGCTAAATTCAATGTACAGAATAGTAAATTTGATGAGTTAAAAAAGCAGAATAATGAATTGAAAAATGATATTAATGAGATTAATAGACGTTGTGAAAATACCAAAGTAGAATTTACTAATAAAATTAACCAAGTAGATACCAAGTTAGATAATTCAATACAGAAGATAGATGTTAAATTTAATGAAATAGATAGTCAGATAGATAGAGTTGAGAAGCAAATAAATGAGAATAATGAGACGTTAATAAATTCGATGAATGAGCATAACAATGAAATAGAGTATAAAATAAATAAATTTCATACCGAAACTGAATGTAAACTGAGTAGCGTAGTAGTGACAATCGAAAAAATGAGTCAGAATATTGATGAACACAAAAATAATGTAGACTTTAAGGTCATAGAAATTGAAAATACCTGTAAGACAGAAATACAAGCATTAAATGAATCAATTAATGTAATATCAAAAAATAGCATACAGTCTGAGTGTAATAACGACAAAAAATTATATTCACTTGAACAGAACATTAATAGTGTGAGAGACGAATTAAGTTTAGTAAGAAACAAAAATTTAAACAATGTTACTGAACGTATATTAATTACACGCGACGCTAATAATGAAGTTGAACTCGAAACCTTTTGTAGTGAGAATCGTAGAGTGCATCCAATGCAATTTTTGAATCGAGTATGGGAATTTGACAGATTTAATGGTAGTAGTTGGGAAGTTAAGCTTATAAAAATTTTGAAATGTTTTAAGGGTAATTCGGAGATATGGGCGGAGACACATCGAAACGAATGGGAGGTATGAAAATTTTGAAAAAGCCTTTCGGAATAAATACTGGTCGGAGGAGGAGCAGGAGATACTACGAAGTCAAATAATGGGAACAGGGAGCTTTGGGAGAAACAACCGTAATATTACCGTCTATACAATGAAGCTAAGTACTTAGAGCCACCGTTGCCATTCCAGTCGTTTGTACGCCACATCAGCAAACATCTGCCGAGGGAAGTACAGATCACATTAATGACCAGAGAGGTAAGTGATATCAATGAATTAGAAAAAATATTGGATGTTTTTCAGAATATTAAGGACCAGGAAGACAGCAGACGCATACAACAACCTAATATGCACACTGGAGGGAACTATGCACCAAGAGGAGGACCAAACGGGGGAACCACACATAATGGTCGAGAACCAAACAGACGATATCCGATGTGGAAATGTGACGGGTGTCTGGTGGAAAATTATGCTGACCGTAATTTTTGTTATAGATGTAGAAGGGCGAGGCCCGGACATCAGCCGAGGACACAACAAAGATTCAACAACCCACAGCAGAGGAACGGGGACAGACAAGCAGAGAATACAAGAAACGAAGGAGGATATCAGCATACGGGCAGAGTGTATACGCCCCGAAATACAGACGAAAGGACGGGAAACTAAGGAGGACAATGGATGAGGAGGCCCGGCCATTGTCGAGGAATAACCGCGGGGTCCATGAAAGTAAATACAGGAATAACACTATTCACACGGACTTGGCTATGGAATTGATGGAAGAAGAGGAGGCGGAGACGAGGAGACCAGAGGCGTGGTTGACTGAGGTAAAACTGGAAATAGAAGGTAAGCCAGTCTTGACACTTATAGACACAGGTAGTGAAATATCCGTAATAGCGGAACATGTACTAAATAAATTAAAAGAGACTAACATGAATATTCCGTCTTTGCCAGTGGCGGGAGTAACCACTGTAGATATTACGGGTGTTAGAAGTAAACGGGTTACAACACAAGTCCAGTTGAATATGTTAATAAGTGGGGAAAGTTATGAGAATACATTTTTAGTTGTAAGAGGTTTAAATTTAGAACTAATTTTGGGTAATGATTTTAGAAAATGCGGTCATCAATTTTAGAAAAAGAATTTTGGAATTGAACAATGAGAATAAACGAATAACGATTAATTTTGAACGGGTTTTAGACACAGTAAAGATTTCGGGTATAAGGGTTATACAAGATAAGACCATAAATAGGGACATGGGATTTAGTATGAATATGTGTAGAGAGAGAGTGAGTGAAGAGAGTGAGGAGAGAATATGGGCGGATAGAGCGGTTAAATTTTGTGGGGAGGGTGGCGTAATAGGGAGTTCTCAGCGTAAAGCGTTGTGGCGGGTAGTCGAGGATTATAGGGGAGTGTTTGCCGGGGAACCAGGAAGGGCAAAAGGTTATGAATGCGAACTAAAGGTGAGGGAGCATGCGCCATATGTCCAACGTAGTTATCCGGTACCATATTCTAAAAGGGGGGCAGTACAGTTAGAATTGGATAGGATGTTAGCGGGGGGTATTATAGAGAGGTCGGTATCAACTTATTCCAACCCTTTAGTAGTAGTGATCAAAAAAGATGGGAGAGTTAGGTTATGTTTAGATGCCCGCAAAATCAATCAAATAATTATTCCAGACCGGGAGTCACCTGAAGCCATTGAGGAAATTTTTCAGAAGTTCAGCGGTGTGAAATATATGACCTCTTTAGACCTAACCGCCGGGTATTGGCAAGTTCCTTTGGCAGCAAATAGTAGGAAATATACCGCGTTCTTGTTCAACGGAAAAAATTATCAATTCAAACGATTACCGTTTGGATTGAACACCAGTGTAGCTAGTTTTATCAAGTGTCTTGATGAGATTTTGCAACCTCATAACTTAGATTTTTTAACCATATATGTGGATGACATTCTAATAGCTTCTAGAACATTTGAGGAGCATGTCGAACATTTAGAGTATGTGTTAGAGAAGTTATACCAGGGAGGTTTGACGGTGAATTGGGACAAATCAAAATTTTTACAGACAGAAATACATTTTTTAGGTTTCATCATAACACCTACAGGAATACGGGCTAATCCGGACAAAGTAGAATCCATCCTGACGTTTCCGGAGCCTAAGAATATAAAACAGTTACAAAGTTTTCTTGGTCTCTGTAATTTTTACAGGAAATTCCAGCGAAACTACGCCCAGACGACGGCCAGACTCAGCGCAGTGCTGCAAAAGAACAAACAATGGAGGTGGGGAGATAACGAAAGAGCAGCGTTTAACGAAATCAAGAATAAGTTCGCTGATATGATTTTAATGAACCATCCAAATTTTAATGATAACTTCTACTTACAGACAGACGCCAGCAATATAGCACTCGGAGCGGAACTGTACCAAGAGGACGAGGCAAGAGAACACAAGACCATTGCCAGCCGGACGCTACTAGCAGCAGAGCGTAATTACACTACCACCGAGAAAGAGCTTCTCAGTATCGTATTTGCTGTGAAGAAGTTCCGTACGTATCTGCTGGGCAATAAAACGATCATCAGGACGGACCATAAAGCGTTGTCGTTCCTGAATACTTGTAAACTCACACACAGCCGGATAACCAGGTGGGTGTTAGCTCTTCAAGAGTATAATTTTTCTTGGGAATACATTAAGGGTGTAGAGAACAGGGTGCCAGACACACTATCACGAGTAGACACAGATAGAAATAGAATGGGTAGATATTAAAGAAATAGAGATTTATAGACTGTCCCGGGAAGATAAACTTTTTGGGGAAGAATTGAAGAATATAAATGTAATGCAAAGAGCTGACAGTAAGTTAAACAAGATAATCACTAGTGTAGAATCAGACACAGATGAATTTGGGTATAAACAATATTTTCAAGTATTTCAGGGGAGTTTGTTTAAAAAAGTGGAGGGGAGAGAAAGGGATTGGAGGTTAGTTATACCTGAAGGGCTGATAGAGAAAATAGTGTGGGACTGTCACCTTAGATACGGGCATTTTGGGGCAAGGAAGTGTGTGAATGTATTAAGGGAATCTTGTCTATTTAAAAATATGGAAAAACGCATCCGAAAGATACTTGGAGTTTGCGAACTGTGTCAGAAGTCTAAAGTTGTAAATTATAGGTTAGAAGGAGAATTAAATTACATTAAGGTAGAAAAACCATTTGATTTAGTAGCTGTAGATTTGTACGGCCCATTGCCAAAGGGTAGGGGTGGAGTGATGTATATTTTTGTTGTACTTGACACTTTTTCTAAATATGTAAGGTTATATAGCGTGAAGCGAGCAACAAGTAAGGTGCTGAGTGAGAAGATCACACGCGACTACATGATCAACGTAGGAAAGCCGAAGGTGATATTATCCGACCATGGACCGCAGTTCATCAGTGGGAAATGGCGCCTGACCCTCGGCTGGGAAGGTATCATCCCAAAACACACCGCAGTGTACCTACCATCCGCAGTCCAATCAGGTGGAGCGCGTCATGAGGGAGTTAGGAAGAATTTTCCGAACATACTGCCACGCCAAACACAGTGAGTGGCCATTATATGTTCAGAAAATTGAAAATTGGCTTAATTGCACCACCCACGAGTCGACGGGGTTCACACCTTATGAGTTAATAAGAGGAACGCGTCCACAGAGAATTTTGGAACAATTAATTGAGTATCCGCCAGAAACCAACACTATTGGTCGCGATGTAAAACTTAGGCTAGCGAATGAAAGTTTATTGACGAAGGGGGAGAAAAGAAAACAGAGGCATGATAGGAAAGGTAAGTGGACGCAGTACGAGGTGGGACAGCTGGTCTTAGTACGACGACACGATTTATCGAGTGCGCAGGATAAGGAGATCAAGAAATTTTTCTTATTGTACGAGGGGCCGTACGAGGTAATAGAAGTTAAAATGAAGAATTCATATGTGTTGCAGAACAGGGAGATGAGGGAGATAGTGGGAACGCACAACGCTACAAATTTGAAATTATATTGGTCAGCATAAGGATTTTATCAATGATTATTGTTTATGAATAGTATGAAAGAAATTTAATTGTTTTCTATATGTTTTCAGAAGGGATCCTCCCCCATTTTCGGGCGGTCACGATCTTACCAGTCCTGGCCGTGGTATTATGAACTTGGAGGCGGGCCATGGTTGGAGGATCTTCCTTCGGGCGGTGAAAACAACGATGGTCCGGCTCCACCAAAATTGGTTGAAATTAGAAAACTAACTTTACATTTGAACGGGGAGGGGGACCCCAAAAGGTACGTGACACGCATTATTATTCTTAATACACTCAAGGTGCAGCGGTCTTGGTGTACCGGTCACGTGCCTGCACTGCCTTAGAGTGTTTGTATATAATGGAGGCTGCACCTAAATAAAAGGCAGTGCATACAAATTTTAAAAAATTTTCAGTGTCAATGGCAAAATTAAAATTGAGCCATTGACAATAGTTTCTGTTTAATCTGAAAAGAAGAGTTTTGCTGAGAGGCGGACTGGGCGATAGGTTAGATGGCGGGTCTGGAGAAATGAGAGCGGTAAGGGAGTAGAGTTGAGTTTATAAGGGGAAGTAACTTCACAAAGTAGATCTAACTTGTCGCCAGGCTTGCCTCACAGCAAAACCCGACTTTTTGGGCGATTACTGTCCACCAGCACTATTCTTGATTTTGGAATGTTAGTCAGCCTCCAATGTAAATAAAAAATTATTTTGAAAAAAAAAAATATACCAAAATATTTTGGATGTTTATAATTTTAAATTTAAATAGATTTTAGAATTAAGTGACCAAATATAATTGTCAAGTTTTAGTATCAGTGAGCATGGGAACGTTTTGCAAAGTGTGAAATAAAAAATAAAAAACTTGTTGTCAATGCAAGATGTGGGGATAATTTTGGGGGGTAGATTGGTGCTCAAAGAAGTGATAGAACAGTGGAGTGTGGAACTGCAATATTAGAAAGTTTTAGTTCATTGCTTTTAATTATTTAGTTAGTAAGGTGCTATTGCTGGGGTGGCCTGTGCCCTAGTAGATAGTGGAATGGGTTGGGGGTAACAGAGAGTGTTACCTCCATCGGAGGCCAACATGGCGAAAATGTGCGGTACACCTTTTTGTACAAATTTAATTTGTACCCTGATAGACGCTCGTGCCGCACATAACAGTGATAATGTAGAACAGGCATTGAAATGAAAGTTTGATTTCCCCGACTTTTCGGGCGATTACTGCCTTACCAGCACTAATCGTGGATTTGGCTAGTGGTCAGCTATGGCCATATCAAGTCCCTTGACCATAGCTGACTTGAAATTGGTTGATAATAGAAATTAAATGGGGGGTGACACTAGGGGAAATCCAGGAACTATGGAACAGCGGCTGCCACTCTGCCCGCGTGGGGACAGCATAGCCAGGTGGTAGACCCGTTTTAAGGGCGTTTCAATATATACCAAGGATATGTTGATATCCACAAACGTTAAAATGTCAAGCCGAAGCAAAGACACGGAGATGTCAAATTCCTCCAACTATGCAGTCTTTGTGGAAGCAAAAGGGCGATACAGTCTTACATAAACTACAATAGTGTGTGTGGATCAGGGGGTGCTCAGATGAGCAACGTGCTTAAATTTTGTAAATTCAAAATTATAACTAAATTTTGCTCTAATAAACGCTTGTATTCTGCTTTAATAAATAGGGTTTCATACATTCAGTATACTGTGTTCATTCTATATTTTATTGTGTTCTATGTATTATTTTATTGTGTTAGAGGTAAGAGTTGATAAGAATATGTGTTCTATATAATTTGTGTATTTTTTTAACTAAGTAAATAACTAAACCGACTGGCAGGCGGTTGACGTAATATTATCAGAGTCAGAAAGAGGGGAAACAATGATGTTAGATGTAAGGATTGATAATCATATGTATTTCATGTAATCTGCACAATTTTGAAATGTGTGTTCACTTTGTTAGGAACATCAGCTGATCAGTAGTAAAATGTCACTGTTAAATTGTTTATGGATGTTCAAGGTAACTAATGTTAAATATAATGTGTTCAAGATGATATTGCAAATGATGAGAAAAGTAATTTAATGTAGTGAAGATTTTAAATGATTTGTAAAATAATAAGAGACAGATGGTGGGTGGTTAAGATTTTATTGGGACATGTAGATCAGCCCAAGTTGAAGTTAAAGTTAAAATGGTAGTAGAGAGAAAAATATTGTTCTGAGTCAATATAATGTTGTTGTGAGGTAATTTAACAGATATTGAGAAGTATTGATGTTGACACAGTAGTTATGGGGAATATATGTAGAGTTTTGAGTGATATATTGATGCTTATAGATGATGATGTTATTTTGTAATTGAAGTGAGGTAATAAGATTGAGATTTGGGGATGGCAATTTTGTAATAGGGGATAGTATAATGTGGGAGTCCGCAACAAAAGGGTTGGGACGGGAAGGGACTGTTTGGCGCTGGAAAGGGTTACCTTAGGTAGAATCCAGGAACCAACATAATGGGATGAGCTTTTTGGGGGGGGGGGGGGGGAAACACTTATCCTAAGTACAAAGGGTTAGAGAGTATTTTTTTTTTATATATCGAGAGAAGGTGGCGATTTGAGTTTAATAGTAAGTTGGGTTTAAAGAGTGTTCGATAGATATTTTGATAGAGGTGTGTGTCCTGATAGTTATAGTTGTTAGAGAGTATTAGAGTCAGAGAGAGGTGAAGATGATATATGTATAAATGTCAAGTAGTAAATTAAATGAGTATAAATAATTAAATCACCCAAAGCAAGGGAAAGTGAGAATCATAAAGAAAGAGATTCATAGTTAAAAAAAAATAAAATTTTTAATTGAAACCAGTGACAAATTTTGATAGAATTTGGAAATGTAAATTCAAATGTCAATTTGATTATTATTAATAATAATATTTTGTTCTTTTAAATGTTTTATTTTATTATATTTTGTGTTTCAAGGTAGAATTTTACAGATGTACAATGAATGTATTTTCAGGTGTAATTTGTGTGTAACGTATGTAGGTCAAGGTTCTTGACTTGACCCAGTTTTGGTCAGCTGATGGGTGAGGTAGTATACTAGGCATGTTTAGCAAGGAAGTTAATTCAACTTTGGTTTTTAATTAATGTGAACAAATTTTAAATAATTTCAATATGGAAAGAAAATATTTTAAGAAATTTAAATTTTTTTGAATTTAAACATTTTTTTTGGAAAAAAAAATAAATAAATAAATATTTCTTGATTTGGCGCCTGCCAGATAATGGATATTTTTAATTTTGATTATGTTATTGTTTGTGTATTATTAGTGTTTTATTTGAATTGTATTGTTAGAATATAGGTAATCACATGTTAGGCTAAGGATGTTCTTATTTTTAAGAAATGTTCAATTGATTTATTTTAAATAACAGAAAAATTAATGGAGCGAATTATTCAGTATAGATGCGAAATTTGTGTTTTGATTTTCAATGAAAACAGCTAATGAGTTGTAATTTAAATAAATTTTCAAAGAATCTTTCAATTTTTCAGTATGTAATGTGAGTGTGTGCGTGAGCCCAGTATCTGCTAAAGGCAGCCCAGCTTGGATGTAAGGGGAAACATATCGGTTGAGGATCTGGCATGATCTAAGCCAGGGATTGAGGATTTTTGGGGTAGCATGTTAGAAGGTGAGGTGCGCTGTGGTGCGTGTCTGTTTGATTTTTCGGTGTTGGGATCTCGCACAGAGAAGTCCAGTGATCTCGTTCAGATGCGTCCATAGTCGCCGAGCCAGGGGGGTCGTTTACCCATGAAGTGTAAGGACAAAAGGGGGTTGTTGGCACCAGTTCCTCACCGGTCCTCTTAGGGGTTTTATCAATGAGATTTCTTCTGTCTTGACAGAAGACCTCTCATTGAGGGGGTATTGTAACGGGCCAAATTTGTGGGTATTTTTATTTATTTACATTTTCGGGGATTTATAAAAATATGTGTAAATTTTATTTCAACAAAGACAGACCATGTGTTGTAAGAGCAGTTGTTAACAAAGGCGCAGTAATATCACGTTGTGCAATCGGTAACGAAGAATTCACCAAGCTTTCATTTCCAAGAACTTTGTTTGTGTGTGACCGTGCGCCCGTATGCATGACACGGGAATACGCGCGGGGTGACGCTACTGCAGAAACTCAAAATGGCCTAAAGGAGGATTGTTGCCTTGCACATGTCCCCATGAAGACGGATGTAAAACTTAAGGTTCGCCCATCTCGTGACGTCAGCCAGTGCCGCACCAATTTCCTAGACGATCGGCACACCAACAACTACATGGGTTTAAATAGGAACTACGAACGGCTACTAACTGTGAGGCATTGATTTCCACACCATCAAGTTAGCGGCGAACGCCTTGCCGCTCTCCCAGTTTCACTTGGAAACGTTGTCTGGCCAGACATCTGCCCCATGGGGCTCTCGTAAAATTATCAATTTCAAGTAAGAAGTGTTTTAATCACCAATAGTAATGTGACAGTGGATCGAGTACTCAAGTAGAAGATATCAAACTTTATTTTGGACACATTATCAATTACAAAAAATGAGAAGTAAGCGCTCGAGTGATCACCACGTGCCGGTCGGGAAGGGTATATTTTAAAATGTGTTAAGGGGTTTTAAATAATGCAGGTGTGGATGTGTGAGTGAGCAAAGCTGGGCTGTTTATGTTCGTGTTTATGTGTGACTTAGAATAAGGTAAGCATTAGTGTATAAGTAGAAAGGATATAAGAACATGTTTCAAGAAAATTTCATTTAAAGGTCAAGTTAAGAATAATAGATATTTTGCAAGCATACAAAAAATGAATAACAACTAATTTGATACAAATTATAATGACTAAAAAATAAAGTAAAATAATTTCTCTTCATAAAAATGTATTGTGTAAATCATTCACACAACCTTAAAAATTACGCTTGTATCCTAACGTTCGTATGACGTAACTTTGGACCCGAGAACACAGACTGAAGGTAAGTGGAAGTTTATAAATTTTGTTTGGTATTTTATTATTTAGTTAATTCGTAAATTAACAACTGGACCAGGGGGTAAGTTAACCATGATTTTAATAAAACGTAAGGGGGTTGTGGCGACATATCCTGGCTGATCCCTTTAGGAAGTATGAGAGTGTCAATGAGAGGTTTTATGCCGAAGCCTTATGTATGTATAAAACCTCTCATTGAGGGGGTATTGTAACGGGACAAACTATTGGGGTTTATTTTATTCTTAAATAATTGTAAAATATAGTAGCCACTCAAGCTGAACAACATTTTGATCACAAACGCTTGACATTTTTTTAACACCTTGCAGTCAGTGCGGGACCAAGCCTTACGTACGTGTCGCACAAAAGCAATTAAAGAGTCTGGGAATGTAAAAGTTATCAGCGAGGGGGCGTATTCACATTCACGTGAGAGACACGTACGAAACATTCCAGAGCCGAACATGTGATGGAAACAAAGAACTCAATGCAGTACAATCCGCCCCAGTCGCATATACAGCTTAAAACCGGCCGGTTGTAAAAAGGGTTCCGCAACGAAAATGCGGGCCCGCAACTCAAACAAAATGTGATTTTAAAACCGAATGTATAATTTAAATCGGAACATGATTATACAGTGAGTAATTAAATAATTAAAGTAACAGTTTTGATAAAAGATGGTGAGACGAATATGTGCGGAGTGATGGAAGGTACTACGGAACATTGGACTCTTTCGTAAGCCAGATCAGTAACCAGAGTGGTATATCAAATTCAAAATTATGTTCTTTTAGAGTACTCTATTTACCACTGAATAAAGAAATTGAGATCTCAAATGGGCATGGGGCATATGTATGAATTCGAGCGTGAATAAAAATAATAATAATGATAAAATAAGAAGCACTGGTTTGGGTTAATTAAATTTTGATGGTAGTTTTAAAGATGTTATTTTGTATAGAAATTCATATATAACAAAAATTAAGTTTTTGTCTGAATAATTTTCATTTTGATATGTAAAAAATTGTTGGAACTGAAAGGGATATAAAAAAACAGGAAATGATCAATAAAATTTTATTACTTGGTAAACTAACAAATGATCGTTATTATTCAAATAACCAGTTCTGAATTTCCCGTTCGTTGATTCAAACACCTGGACCCTGACGAGTGAAATTTTAGGTTGGCAGATAACAACATGGTGGCTACAGAGCCTAAATGCATAGTAAATAAACAAAATCTATTTATCAATTTATGTAAAGGTAAGTACGTGTACAAGTGACGTCCGAACTAGGGACAAAGTTTATTTATCCAAAGGTAAGTACGAGTACAGTTGTATATATTAATAGAAATTTAACCTCGTCACTTCTTACATCAGCGTGTCAGGTGCTCACTACAAAAATAATGTGCCATAAAAAAAAACCATGAGAACCATTTCTTTAAACCCTTTACAAACATGAACCATCTTAAAACCGGCTACTACTCTACCACTTGAATATGAAATAGCAATTGTCTTTTTTTCCTTTAAATATCATTTGGGTTAAATTATACCATTATTATTTTACTCTCTCTCACACACACACACACACACACACACACACACACACACACACACACACACGCACGCACGCACGCACGCACGCACGATGGGCAATGAAGAACAAAATGAATTCAGAGTTGAGCGGACCACATTGTCCACTGCAATGCAGGACCTGCATTGTCAGTATCTTTTATTTTTGACAGGTTATCTTAATTTAGTCAAATAGTTAGACAACTTACTTCTAAATTAGACAACTCGCTTCTAATTTAGAAACTTATGAATTTTTCATCAATGCGGTGAAAGCACATAACAGCATCCAACTAAAACAACTATGACCAGTTATGGGGGGGCCAGAGAGTAAAAGAAATTTACAGCCAGAGTATGGTTTAGATTTATTACCATATTATGACAGGCAGTATAATAATAATAATTGACAATTAAATTACGACTTTACTTATAAACAGTTGAAAACACACACACACACACACACACACACACACACACACACACACACACACACACACACACACACACACACACACACACAGTTATGAATCTAATTCCCATAATGTATTTGTTTAATTATGATATAACTCCTCCAGCAATGAAATAAAGTCCCGCATCATACGTGGCAACAAGTGTTACTACTCTTATGAAAAGCTTTTCAAATCCAGGACATCAAGCAAAAACTTGAGCTGACTATATACAAAAGTCTTATACGACCAGTAGTAACATATGGATGCGAAGCCTGGACATTAACCAGCATCTGAGAATAATATTTGAATGAAAAGTCTTACAAAAAATCTTTGGACCTCTACAAACTGAAGATGGCTATTGGAGGATTCAAATGAATCATGAACTGGACCAACTGATTCAGGGTGCCGACATAATCCGGTTTATTAAGAGTAGAAGGATTGAGTGGCTGGGAGAAAGGATGACAGAAGAATGGCTACGAGAATTGCAGTTTGGAGACTGGTAGGAAGAAGAATCAGAGGCAGAGAGAGAGAAAGAGATGGTTGGATGACGTGGAGGATGATTTGAGATGTATGAATGTGAGGAGATGGAGACGGATATGTAATGAGAGGGCGGAGTGGAAGAAAGTCATTGAGCAGGCTAAAACCCACGCTCAGTTGTAACACCAAGAAAAGAAGAAGAAGAAATTGATGTAGTGATAACTTTGTAGCATGTTATAAATGTGGCAGTACACTTTATTACTATGAAATCTCTTCAGGAAGTTTCCAGACTTGCAGTGTAGAACTCCAGCAGCTTGAAAAACAATATCCTTTTTGACACGTCATGCAACTGACAATAGTCCTTGATCTGTGTATTAGTGTTTTGAGATGGTGCCTTTATAGTATACCAATAATAAATTTCTGTTAACATAAGTAAAACTTTATTGGGTGAGTTTTACCAACAAAATAAACCAACAAGTTGACACTGACCAACTTGCCACATCATGATTGGTTTCGGCAACTGGCTGGGAATCAATTTAGGTTGTCACTGATGTCAAGAAACAAAACTCACATACACTAGTTAATGAATGAATTATGCTTTTTAATTAATTAGTTAAACATTATGCCACTGATTTGTTATAATATTATTATATACATACCACCAAAATCAGTAAAGTTTCAATTTTTTTTTTTTAATTATTGAATAAGGCCTTTTCGAAATTATTATAATTTCATCACCAGTTCCATTAAAATATTCTTGTTGTGATGTCTTCTTTTATATGTATCAAATGTTGTTATCTTCATCCATTATATCTCACTGCACTTCATATTGAATCTTCCACTGCCATCATTATTTGGTGAAACCAAGCAAGTCATATATTGAAATAGTTGATCATTTTCGAATATTGTCTGCTGATTCATCAATTTGTTATATTTTTACTTCCATGTTCCTTAAGGAAATGGAAGTATGGTGATGGCAAAAAAAATCGTGTTCGAGATTATTGCAGATTTTGATTGTACTACACTCAAAACATAAAAAAAGTCGTTTTTCGAAAAGTGTCTGTGTGTGTGTCTGTGTCTGTCTGTAGACTTTTTTTCTATGGCAAACGATAACTGCAGCAAATTCAAATAGAATCAAATAATTTTTTGCATACAGCCCTGATTTGTAGAGTACTCACGACCTATTGTTTTTGGAGAAGATCGGTTAAGGGAAAGGGGTAGTTTACCTGCAACATTTTTTTATCAAGGGTAATTTTTTTTTGCAAATGATAACAGCCGCAAATTCAAACAGAATCAAATAATGTTTTGCATACAGCCCTGAATTGTAGAGTTCTCAAGACATTTTGGTTTTGGTGAAGATCGGTTAAGGGAATAGGGTAGTTTACCTGCAACATTTTATGTTTTAACAAGGGTAATTTTTTCTATGACGAACGATAACTGACGTAAATTCAAACAGAATCAACTACTCTTTTGCATACCTTTTTGAATTATACAGAACTCAAGGTCTGTTGATTTTGTGAAGATCGGTTAAGGGAAAGGGGTAGTTTACCTGCAACGTTTTATATTTTAACAAGGGTATTTTCTATGGCAAACGATAACAGCCGCAAATTCAAACAGAATCACATAATTTTTGCATACAGCCCTGATTTGTAGAGTACTCAAGACCTATTGTTTTTGGTGCAGATCGGTTAAGGGGAAGGGGTAGTTTACCTGCACGTTTTTTTATCAAGGGTAATTTTCTATGGCAAACGATAACAGCCGCAAATTCAAACAGAATCAAATAATTTTTTACATACGTCCCTGAATTGTAGAGATCTCAAGGACTTTTGATTTTGATGAAGATAGGTTAAGGGGAAGGGGTAGTTTACCTGCAACCTTTTACGTTTTAACAACAGTAAAGTACTTGAAAATTCATTTAAACTTTTTCAAACAATGGTAATTGTTAAAAATAAAATAATTTTGTTGCCAGGCAATAAAATTATAATTTTTTCATTTTAGTGTAAATCATGTATGAGTGAAAATATATCGTTCGTGGCAGGTAAGCATATCTCAATTATGTAATGTTTACGTTTCCATTTTATTATTATGATTACTGCAATAAAAAGGCTGGGAAGACACACACACACACACACACACACACACACACACACACACACACACACACAAAATTTGCGTTATTTCTGGCCACACTCATGTTTATTTTCTTACATTTGTATGCTTTTTAAATGGAAAGTGCCGAAACCCACACCAACATAACGCGTGCAAGCCGAAAAAGTGTCCAGCGTGGATAGCGATTTGCTTCCTGTGGATCGCTGGGCAGTGTAACTGCACGTGTTTACAGAGGAACGATTCATAAACAGACTTTTCGTCTTTAGGGAATGAACCCTCTGCAAGATGCTGAGGGTACATGAGTGACTTCGGAGCACTCCTTCTTTTCCGCGTGTTTGTTCTGTGAAACGTACACTGTAGATTCGCAGCTTTACTCTAAGCAACGGTCAATAGGAAATGTTGAAAATTTTTGTCCACGGTGTACCCTCATACACACTAAACCTGCTCTGATGTTTTAATTACGGACAACATAATATTAAAACTTTGGAAACTTGAGCACTACTTAATGGAGATCAATCATTAACTTATACAAGCCATTAATTTTATGCATATCTTTTGTATATATGTGTACTATGTTATCGGCAACAAAGAAATAGTTTTTGTTAAAATTCCTTCACGGGATGTTTGGCCGTAGTCCAATGTTTTCTACAAAACCAGACGTTTCAGCAATGCCATCGACTTCCATCATCAGTGAAAATCGAGTGCGATAACGTGAGGTGGTATACGTTAGTGACCACAGTACTGTGGTTAAGGCTGAAGCAGTAAGTAGAAAGAAGTAGTTTCTATGGTAATATTTCATTTCGAAAATGATTGTAAATATAAATCTTAGAACATGGAAGTCATGTATGGTTCTCCATACCGATAATTTATGTAGGTATATATATATAATTTTTCTAATTGTATAATTCATTTTTATTATTATTTACTTCTACTATTTCCATATTGTTGGTTATATCTGTTATATTATGATTCATATCAATACGGTGATCTGCTATATTGGAGATTCCTCTGATATGTTCCATAAATCTCTGTTTGAAATTTCTATACGTTCTACCGATGTATATGTAGTCCACAATCATTACACTTTATATTTTGTATATTCCACTTAATTTGTATATATCATAGTCTTTTCTATTTATTATTGTTGTATAAACTTTTATTTGGCTTGTATGCATACTTATATTTATGTTTATCCAATTTTGTATTCTTTATAATGTATTGGAGATCTCGATATGTGTATTTGTAAGTTAGGTATGTTATATTTTCTACTTTTCTGCCTGTATTTATACTGCTTAATGTTGTTCTGTTGTTTAATATTGTTTTTTCCTTGTACTTTTTATTTAATTTGTTTATAAATTTACTGTCATATCCATTTTCTATTGCTATTTCTTTTATGATGTTTAGTTCATGATATAATTTCTCTTCGTTATTTATGTATTTGTATGCTCTATTAATCATATTATTATATGTATTTATCTTGTGTATCCAAGGATGTGATGAATCCTTGTGTATTGTTTTATTATTTGTTTCCTTTCTATATACATTAGTAATTATTTTGTTATCTTTTCCAATTTGAATATCAATGTCCAAAAAATTGATTTTTCTATCAACTTCTTCTTCAAATGTAAACTTCACATTATCATTGTATGTATTTAATTTATTTAGTATTATTAAATGTTCATTTTTTATGCTAGGATTATATATGACCAATATATCAGCCACATATCTGTTCCATAATAACACATTATGCAATTGATGATGAAATTATAAAAATTTCGAAAAGTCCTTATTCAATAATTTAAAAAAAAATTGAAACTTTACTGATTTTGGTGGTATGTATATAATAATAGAATGAATTACGATTTCAATTAACCGTTTCAGTGCACGGGCCGTTCGCATTGGCCCAGTCATCTCTGCCAAATGTGCCAAGGCCGTTGCCCGTGAATAATCTACATCTTTTAACTGAGTCATTTCTTAACAGATAGTGTTGCTTTCTATACAGTAAAAAACGTTTATTTTCTTTGTCCAAGAGGCTGTGGTTGAACACAAAATTTAACAGGCCGTTATTGTTTACACTTTTGCGAGTTCATTTGTCCCATGTGTACACAAGTCTTTGATTAGTGCGTGTTTCGTGTTTTAAGTGTTATTTTCGTAAAATATGTCTTCATAAATGAGTAATGTGTGCCTTCAAGAAGAAGAAATCTAATAAACTATAATAAATCTAACAACTAATAAATTATAGTGACAGCAAAAGTGATTTTGATGATGATAATACCAAACTACAGAATAATAACAGTGACATTTATAACCTAACAAGAGAAGAATGCATGACACATTCTACCAAAAATTCTGAGTGGAAGGAAGTGGTAAGCCCCGAAAAAACACAAGTAGTCATATATTTTTGCATTCCAAAAATTCACAGGACCGAAATACGACCCTCCAATGTTCAAAACCTGACCGACTTTTTCAATCTGTTTTTCTACTAATTATTTTTTGGCTAATATTACAAAACTGTACATAGATGTGTTAAGAATAGAATAGACTTTGTGAATTTAGTGTTTATCAGCACCAGAAGCACTGGTTAGATTTTCAATATGAAAGGCAAAACTTTTAATTTTGTGTGTAGTAAAATGTGCATAAAATTTTTTTAAAAATAAATTTCAAATTATAAATGAAGAAGTAAAATCGGCATATGGAATATACATATCTATTTTAAGCAACTTAAAAATTTCACAAATTTATTTTTAATATTAAATTTTTTATTGAATTTTGAGTGAAAATTTGTTGTCTAGTGAGAAATCAGCTTGGAATTTTAGAACAAATCCACACAAAAGCTGTTGGAACTGAAAGGGTGAACAGTCGAGTGCCCAAGATATTTAATAACACATATCTTGCAGTGTATCATGTTTCAGCCAAGGTTGTCTTATTTGTGAGATGCACAAAAGAAAATACAACCAGTTGTGCCATGATCTGTCAGAAACTGTTGGCATAACTGACAACAACATTCTGTCATCACAGATACAGGCAAATCTTCATCAAGAATGAAATAAAAACACTGTCAGGCAATTGAATTTGGAATAACAAACTTCTGCTAGACGGAAAAAACTGTTAATAAATAAATTACGCAACATCTACGAAAACAGATGAGCAGGAAAAGTCTTCAACTGAGAAAAGAAAATTTTATTCATATAAAAATACATTTCAGAGCTGCAATCATTATTGTGGAAGATACCCCAACCAATGACGACAGTATAAGCTTGAACATTTCACAGCCAGCGTCCAAGTATTTCTCTTACTTCAGTCATTTCCACTGTGACTGCAGCAGCAGTCTTTCACAATGTTCTTGCTGCTTTCATCCAATCTGCAATTATTGAAATTTTAATTACAGTCTTGTGTAGACACTGAAAACTTGTCAGCACCAACACAGCTGCAGCAATGAGATGGGGATTGGATAACAGCCCTACAGCACAGATATTTAAAGTTGTGTCAAGTGAGGAAGAAGACACGACTAAATCAATTATAATTAAACCCAAAAGTGAACACAAGTTCAAGAACTCTAGGGACACATCTTGTCTGAATCCAATAATATTAGAATATATTTAATATAAATAGAAAATTATTGTAATATTACCAGCCATAGTTAGTTTATGAGATGGTTTTTTGTGTAGAAGTATTTCAAGTTGTTCCGTCAAATTTCTTAAAAGTTTTCTGCACTCTTCTTTGGTGTCTGGTTTCAAGCCTGCTTCACCAGATGAAGCAACAATACTCAAACGAGGATTGAGTTTAGAAGAAGTTGGCTTATTATTAACAGATTTCAATGAAGCTTGAGAAGAACCTGTAAAAATAAACATATCGTATGTAACAATACATATTTGCATGCGTGCGCGCGCATACACACACAATTTAGCACTCATATAGATTACAATAATAAATAAACTGTTGTTGACACTTTGTTGTTTGCGGACGATCAGGCTATTCTCGGAAAACAGATTGCAGAATACTCTATGGACGTAATGTCCCACAGACAATCATATTTATGCTATATATATATATATTAAGAAATATAATTATTTCATCATCTGACCACTTTAATCAATCACACATTGTGATGTAGAGTAGAACACTCAAAAGGCGCACTACAACAACAAACCAAAAGCAAATGTCGAGACAAGGACGTGGTGACAAGGGAGACGCTACTTCACAATCACACTGGGCGATTAGGCTACTTGGTGGCAGCTAGTTAGTCACGTGACTCAAGGTCGGCTACTGGCTGCTCAGTAGCGCAAAAATATTTGTATAACATATGTATACAAAATTATGTTTAACCCCAAATTATTTTAAAACTAGACCTTTCTTTTATTTATACAAGTCTTATAGCCATTTTAGAACTAAACCCATATAATAGATTATGACGTAGGTGATTTGGATGCTCATTTGACTCACTAGTAACAACAGCCGCCAACCGACAATGGACAGTACGTATACTGTTAACGGGGAAAAAGGTGTAAAACCATTTTTTGAATCATTTTTAATAATAAACCAGCCTCTGTAATATTCGGTAACAGTCACTATCAGTTACGGAGGGCAAGCGTAGGTGAGTCACAGCTATATTTAACTGGACCGCACCGCACGGGACGAAATACCTTACCATATAAGGTAAGGTATGTCAGTAATTAGTCTGATGTCATGAGGGAACCACGTGCTTTTAATCTTACAACGTAGCTCTGCCTTCTAGACTTTTCGATGAGCCCAGACCAGGGGCGGTGAGGGGAGACAGAGGGACCACGTGATCGGTGCATGGGGTGCCTGTATAGTATACGGTGACAAGCCAAAAACTCGGCAGTCAACGAGACAATTTCAAGCAGTTCAGCACAGCCAGTCGACGAGACAATAAATACCAGTTTGGACGTCATAACGGTAGCCTCAGAGATTTCGGTAGGCTGAAGCGATTATAGTAGTGGAAGCCTACCGAAACTGATTAAAGTGTATGAAGAAGTTTAAAACGAAGGAAGAGATAGATACTTCAGACTAATACGTTAATCTGCATAAATAAGAAAAGTGTTGTGAGGTGGTAAAAGTGAAAGTGAACTGCGCAAGATGGCGGAACGATTTGGATGGCAAGGGCAGTTAAGTTCAATGAATAAGTCGGTCAAAAGATTTTTGATTATTTAAATTAATGAGCTCAATAAATAAAATGGGGGGTATTTGGCAATGTAAAGAGCGTGAGCGAGTGTGTGTGGGAAAAGGGGAAAATAAAAAGTAAAAGTCCTGGTTTGTGAATAGGAAGTTAGTATAGGAAAATGTTCATATGATATTTTATAAAAAAGAGAGAAAGAAAGGAAGAACTAAATATAGAATATAAATAAATGAGATTTGTTTTAGCAGAAAAATCTGTTAAGTAAATTATTTCACCATAACCATTTCCTAGTTTCTGTGCAAACAAACTCGTCTAACGAACCTGTGAGAATCATCTGAAATCAGGGAATAAATAATCGAAATTATCATTTGGGTAAAGTATAAGAAAGAAAAGGTTTCCACATTTTTCCTTAGTTCAAATGTTGGTGGCGACCTTGAAAAATTTATGGGAATCTTCCCTTTGGGTATGATAAGGTAAGTGCGTCCAATTCAGGGTAAGTAATATTATTGCGTAATTGTAAAAACGCTTGTTACTTTACAATTGGCGTTGCTTGCCAGGATTTTTATATAAATTTTATATGAAATAGGCCTGTTTGATGCACAGAGGGTAGGTTTTGGTAAACGGCATTTTTCGTATTGGTTGTAACATCACAAGATGTCACCTAACCTAAGTGTATGTTATTAGATTTCATAAAACAAAATAAACATGTAAATAGGTATAGACTAGTCAAAATAAACAAGAAAGAAGAAACCAAGAGAGAAGAATAAAGCAGAAGTGCCATGGGAAACAGTAACGCAATAGCTGTTTGACACTACAACTAGACTGAGACTAAAACGAACTAATGGACAGAATAGATTTAAATTCAACTGTCAATTCAGTAAATAGTTAATGTAAACCGAATGTCATTTATAAACAAAAAACAGACGAATTAGCAGTTAAATACTGTGAAAGCAAAATCAGCATTTTTCTGATAATAAATGTGACTATGAACAGTAGATATGAAGGCCAAAACCAATGTTAACAATGGCTATATTGTAGGAACTAAGATGTATTTCTGCATCAAATATACCTGTCAGAAAAGAGAGCTGACTATATAAGAGAATCTTATACCAATAAGATGTCTCTGTAATTTACCAAATTGAGAACCCATAGGCATTATAAAGGCCAAATTTCAGTGTAGGCGATATTCTACACTTAACAAACTTAGACCAAACATCAGTCAATAAAGTGACTATTAATAATTATCACCAGTGCAAAATAAAATGCACCAGAACAATGGTTATGCATTAACATAACGAAAAATGATATTAAAACGATAGGTTTAGCCACGATTTTATTTGTAAATAGTAGTTCAAAACTAACTAACAGTAAACAAAATGTCATTAGTCAGTAGGTTCATTTATTACTATGTATAGAATTAAGGTGTAAAAGTAAAGTTCAGTGAAAAAAAACGTCAGTACAGTATTAATGGAGTCCACACATAAACATTTGTTTAATAAAATGTTATGTGGAAACGAGAAAGGTTAACAAAAAAGTGTAAAATCGGCGACTCATAAAGAGCAGACGACAGTAAGAATAGTGTACCCGAACATTGATTTCCTAACAATGTCGGTTAAGGTGAAGATAATCCGAGATCGAGTGATATCAATTTAAAGGAAACAAAACAATCTTTAATTTGATAATAATATCAACTCAATCGTGACGGTATTAAGTGTATGACAACTGTTAGCATCATTTTATAAATGTATATCAGGAATCTTGTACCAATAATAATAACAATGACAACAGACGCGACCTGTCAATCATCTCAACATTCGACGGTTAGAAAACCGTTACCAACCGCCAAAAAGTGATACGTCATTTTTCGTCTTACCTGTCTGGACCAATAGGAAAATTAGTTATAAAATGATAATTTTACCTAAGCCCAATCCAACAGGTGGGTATAAAAAGACAGACCGGCGAATTTTGAGAGAGACCTTTATCATCTAACGAGCTGAACAGACGTACGCTCGTCTCCGTCATGTTTCATCTTATAACATAGCGTCAGTTACCTTGTACTCTGGAACCAATAGTTAACAACGGGAAACTTTACTTCAAGTGCATCATCAATCATCTACAGTGTTCAAGTGCAGTTTATTTTAATTTTGTGCGGGAATAACGAACAGAAAAGAATTTATTGTCAGTATTCACGATCCATTTTTATCAGAAGAGGATCGAATTTCTGTTCTTGTGCGAATTAGTGCTGAAAGAAAGTAATCTCTATAATCCGATTACTTAAGTGATAAAAGGTTTTAATTAAAATAATTAAAACCACGAAGGTAAAAGTGCAATCATTATTATACTTGATCTGAGCGCAATAACTTGTATTTTGCTACCATAACCTGTACTGACGCAAAACACAAAAACAGTATCTACGATTACACCACGTTTCAATTTTTTATTCAAATTTGTTATTAGTAAGTAAGCTATATGTTAGTGGTAAGGGTCCTCAATTGAATAATACTGTCATTAGAAAAGCAAGCGTTAAAGAAACGCACGATCTTACAATAGATCGTTTTTTTATTTTAATTACTTGGTCAAAGTAACTTCAACTTTTTTGATCAATTGTATCATTGGATACTGTGTAGGCATAATTGTTTTCTTTCGTGTCTCAAAGAATTCACTACTGAGATAATAATAATAACGATAATAACAATAATAATACTAATATTAACAATTATAATAATTTTATATTACAATAAATAGTATCTTGACTTAACCAAATTTATAACTCATGTTCTGAGCCAGCCGTATGAGGCATATAATAATTAAGTTTTCATTGTACAACTTTATATGTTATATTATGTGTATTTTTTGAATTCACTAGAAGGGTGCAAATAAACCCATTATTAACAGCATCACCTGATTTGATTTATTTTATTTTTTCTGAATAATTAAATAGTTTCTTTTATTAAACTTAAACAACCTTCTGTTGTGTTTGACACATTGGAATAACATAGCCAAAAAGTGGTATTCAACTATTTTAAATTTTCAATTCATCTATTAATTTTTATGAACGGGTTTTACACGGGATTTTCCCTGAATAAATCTGTGTGGCGCCCATTAATTTAATAAACAAGGTGACATAACCTTGCAACTAAAGGGAGTTGATGAATGTAAGCTGAGTTGACAGTTTAGTGAGCTTCAAGTAAACGCAATCAGGTACGTAAAAGTATATGTTTGTTTATGATATTGTCCAGACTTTACAGGACTTGACTTACTCAGACTACCTGCAATCAGAAGAAGTTTCTACAACCAGTTTCAACCAGACGAGATCTACTATCAAGTAATCAACTGCCATATTTCATGTTTTCATTTAAGATAATCTAACATTTAAAAAATAACCAACTTTATTATTTTTTGTTTAATACAAGGGAATTCTTTAAAAACAAGAGTATTCAAACCATTGTAAACACTGTGAGTAACTTGAATGTTGTATGGTAAAATATTTTACTACATTGGTCACCTTCAAGTAGAAACAACCATTCTCAACATTGAGTTATCTCCAAGGAACACTTCACCCATAGATGACTTTTGTTTTAATGAGACTTTTAATACTTTAACCACAAATTTAAATTTAAACAATAACCACTCTTTTATTTATTTTGGTTCAAGTTAATTAAACGTATCGTAAATTCGATTATAATAATAAACATAATAATAACTTTTAAGATAACACCCCGAAGAATAATAATACGTTATAAATTGACGCATCCAACGGGTGGCAGAAGTAACCACGAAACACACACACGTTATTCGTTTGATTACATGGTATAAGTCACGAAATGTGTGATTAGAGGTTAGAATATAATATTGTGTGTAAAATTTTTACGAGATTTTAGTTATATAATAAATAAGTAATTAATAGTCATTTAATTAAAAAGAATTAAATTAAAATGGAGAATAAAGAGAAGGAGGTTGTGTAACGTGTCTAAAATTGGGTCATTTTATTTCCTACAGTTTGGGGTATTCGTATTTTATTTATTTCATTTTGGGTGGGATTTTATAAATTTATTATGAAAGTTTTATTTCCCGGCGAACGCTATTTCTATTACAACAGAACGCATGACAAGTGAAACAGTGGTGTAACAAAGCAGTAAGACGCAGTTGTTGTCGATTAACGCGGCGAGGAATTCGCGCCACCCTAAAAATTCTAAGAACTCTGTATATGTGTGAAGACGCCCACACGTAACATCTCAGGACGGAGCGCTGTTAGTGACGCCGTGAAAACTCCAAAGAAGCGGTAAAACATGGCGTTGGAACGAACAGTTTGTAGCAGCAACCAGCCAACTACAGGAAATGCCGTTAAACCCCGCCCACTGCTAGTGACATCAGTACGGCAGAGGCAAATATCGTCCCCGGTCACCACACATATAACGACGGTATTCCATGCATAGAAGGAATACGTCACAACAAATTAAGCATGAACGGCGACTAAAACCTGGTGGCAGTGAACCGCCACTTCCTCCCGCTCGCGGACCACGTTAACAGTCTACATTAGTCAGAGACGCTAAGCGGTGCACGTTGTCTAACAACAGGGTTCACATCCAGCCGTAGTTGTTACACGCGGCCCGGTCGGTTTGTACTGTTTAAGTATGAGTAACCAAATGAAATAACGTCTTCATACCGACCGGGACCCGAGGAAGCAACGAATATATAACGAAAACAGTGCCGTGGTCAGCGAGTGAGATATATAAGGTGTCGGGACTAACGAAACGAGAACGCGTGTTCGGGCGAGGCCTCGATATATATATGTGCGTATTTATAGAACAAATGGGATTTTCAGAACATAAGGTACTGTAAATAATAAGAGAGAATGAGCAGGCTGGGCTGTACTTATAAGTATATGTAATTGTTATATAATAATTCTATTACCATGTCTACACTAAGAATAATAAACGTAATTAATTCAGATACAAATATAACATCACAATGCAATCACTATGTTCACAATTGAACATAATTTTATTTTGAACATTAAAAGTATTCATTTAATCACTAAAATGTGTTAGACTAAGTTATTTCGTCATTACCACGTTCTCATGTCTGTGTTGCGAGATTCGTCTAAACGGACTGGAATCTTTCTGAGTTATTAATTGGGTGGGGTCAGATCGCAAAATTGTCCTTTTTATTTAAGGTGGAGTGTCAAGGTTTTCGATATTTTATCCTACATAAAAAATAATCGTGGCGACCTTGGTCTTCTGGTGAAATTTGGATATGGTAAGTAATTGATTGCGCACAGGTAAGTCCTGGCAGGGTATTTTATGTATTGAATATATTTTCGGCCTACTTTTTATTGTTACAATGTCGACGCGCTGCCAGGATTTTCGTTTAATTGTAATTTTATACGAGATAGACCTATTTCAATGCACTGAAAATAGGATGTGGTAATGACGAATGTATAAAAAATGGTATCGCACATATGCACGTAGGTTATGTTTGTGGTGTGATTCACAGTAGTTATTAGGCATTTTGAATATAGAAAAATAGTAGTTTTATATATAAGAGTGTGATACAAACGAACTTTAAAAATGTCTATAATACAAAGTAATGATAGTGATTTTGCGTGGGATGAGTGGGAGAAAGAATTTCGAGGTGTTGTGGGGGAGATGACAGACGAGGAATGGGGTAATTTAGACAATAGGTTAACACGAATGGAAGAACAAGAGGAAGGAATATTCGCAGAAATTAATAAACATAGTGAGACGACCAACAATAAAGGTAAGATAGTTGAAATGAAAGTGGTAGAGAAGGAGACAGAAAATAGGCCTAGTGATAATGATGTCGACAGTGTGGGGGTAGTAAAAAAGGAGCGTTCATGGGAGGATGTGCTGAATTTTTTAATAGTAATAGAAAAACAGTGGGATAAACGTTTTGACGAGTGGGACAAAATGATGGATAAACGGTTTGATGAGAGGGAGGAAATGATGGACAAACATTTTGATAATCTGAATAAAATAATGGATGAGGGTGTCAATAAAGTAAAAAATGCTATTGATAAACCAGACGAGAAGGGGGAGGAAGATAGATGTCAATTAAAAGAGAGTACAGAAGTTGAGTTAACACAGGTAAGTGGTAATAATGTCTTTGATAATAGTGAAGAAATAATTAACCAGGTGAGTGATAAAGATAATGAGTTAATCAATAATAGTGACAAAATAGTGGAAGAAATAGTGTTGAATAGTGGAGATAATTATGATGGTTACAATTTTGAGGTAAGTGGTGATGTTGATATAATTAATTCCAGTGATGTAATAATGTTAAATAATAATAATGAAGTATGGGATAGCGGTGAGATAGAGATAGTGAGTGAGAGAGAGAAAGTAATAGATTGTAAAGGCGTAGTAATTAATGTTGATGAGTTAGATAATGAGTGGAAAGAGAGCTATATTGTGGGTATGAAACAGGGGGCAAATTTTTATGGGGTTAAATGTGAAGCAGAGAATTCACAAGTGTTGATGGAGGACAAGAGTTCCTCAATAATTTTTGTAGAAGACGAGAGTTCTTCAGAAGGTAAAATAAGTTTTTTGTGTTTATCTGGTAGAGCCAGATGGTATTTAAATGATTTTGTGGTATTGCCCTCTGCATGGAATGGGAGAGTTCAGTGTGGTTATGAGAGTTGTTGTAACGAAAGAGAGAGAGAAATAAAAATTTTTGAGGTTAATAGAGGGTATGAAATGTTGGTGCAGGTGTTAGATATGGAGAGAGATGATGAAAGAGAGAGAGAGGAATATCTGAATAACACTGTTATAAATAATGATAAAATAATTGACTGGGTACTGAGACAATTTACTGACGGAGACTGGATAACATTAATTGATCGTGACAGGTTGTATGAGATAATCAATGGTATGATGATGAACTTAGAAATAATGGTTTATGGAAACAATAATAATAAACTAAAGGTGGACAAAAATCATTTAGTCTATAAATATGTGAGATATCTTTTTGACGATGGAGGCTAAACCATAAAACAGTAAAAGACAGTTAAATATTTTGTTTTATGGGTTTTGACTTAGCTGATTTGAACATTGAGATGTGATAACTGAATAAATAATGAATCAGATTTGTGAATAAATATGTAGGAAAGCCAATTGTATGTGTTGTAAAGGGTTAAGTGAACAGTGTATGTAGGTAATTAATTGTTGTAATAATATTTTGCAATTTAAAGAAATAATAACCTTAATTTTGGAAACAGTAATTGGCTAATTTGTATAATGGCAAACAATAATAATGGAGTTTATATTTTAATAATGAATTTAGTTGAAACAATTTGAAATGTTTAAAATATTTTGATTGATTTAAAAGTTATATAATTAATTTTTTTTTGAAGTCAAATGGTTTTACGAGATGAATTTTGTAATTAAATGAATTGTTGGATTTAAACTAAATTTTGTGTAAAATGTTTCAGAGATGAGGTGAAAGTAATGTGGTATGGTGAATATGTTTTGTGTGTATATCAGGTTAAATGGAATGTAAGTATAGAACTTTTACAGTATGAATCATGTATAATAAAAATGTTTACAGGTATAACTAAGATTTGAAATAGTTCAATAAAATGATAATTAAAAATTTTTTAATAATAATTAAAAGATGATATATAATAATTATTAATAATTAATTTGGAAATAGTGTGTGTGGACGGGAGGTGACTCAGAGGAGCCACGAATTTAAATTTTACAACATAAAAATTTTTTTTGCTAATTCAAATTTTGATCCAATAAAAAACGCTTGTGCTCTGTTAAATAATTAGATGCTCAGACTCTCAATATAAGGTGTTCATGCTATAATTTTAAATGTATTATTTTATTGTTGTACGTTAGAGATAGGTATTGATAAAAACATGTGTTTTCATTATGTGTGTATTTTTGAACCTAGATTAATAATTAAACCGACTGGCAGGCAGTTAACGTAATAGAAGTGAGTATTGATAAATATATATTTCATGTCATTTGTTCAATTTTGAGATGTGTTTTCATTGTATTAGGGAGACCAGCTGATCAGCAATAACAGGTCACTGGTAAACTGGTTTATAAATGTTCCAGGTAATTAAGGTTTAATGTCATGTTTTGATGTATTACAGATGTTTTAAAGTAATGATAAAAATAATTTGATAAAATGAGAAGTAAAGTAATAATTTGTGAAATCTAACAAGAGATAGTTTTGGGTGATGAATATTTTGTGGGACATGTAGATCTGTCCAAGTCAAAGTTGAAGTTAAAGAAATAGTAGAGATGAAGATAATGTAATGTTGTTTTGAGTTAATATATGTTGTAGAATTTTGAGAAATATTCATGTTGACACAGTAGTAATGGAGAATTTATGTGGAGTTTTGAGTGATATATTGATGTTTATAATTAATGATGTTATTTTGTTGTAGTTGTAGTAAGGTAATGAGATTGAGATTTTGGGGATGGCAATTTTGTAGTAAGGGGTAGTGTAATGTGGGAGTCCGCAACATAATGAGTTGGGACGGGATTAGAATCGATTTTAGTGAGGAGGGGCCGCCTTAGGTAGAATCCAGGGGCCAAATAAGGGAATTGAGTTTTTTTTGGGGGGGGGGGGACACGTATCCTATGTACAAAGGGTTAGAGAGTATTTTTTTTTATGTATAGAGAGAAGGTGGCGAATTGAGTTTAATGATAAGTTGGAGTTAGAGAGTGTTTTGAGAGATGTTTTGATAGAGATGGGTGTCATGTTAGTTACAGTTGTTAGTGGTTAGAGTCGGAGAGATAAAGATTATATGTGTATGCAGATCAAGTTGTAAATTAAATGAGAATAAATATTCAAATCACCCACAGTAATAGGGAATGAGATTGTTAAATTTAGAAAGTTATAGTTGAACATATAAAATTTTAATTTACAACCAGTGACAAAATTTTGATAGAATTTGAAAATAATGTAAAATTAAGAATTGTTTATTTTGAATAATTTAAATGGCAATTGGCTTATTGTTTATAATATTTTGTTAATTTTAAATATTTTATTTTATTATGTTTTGTGTTTCAAGATAGATTGTTACAGATGTTGAATGTATTTTCAGAAAGTATACATAACATATGTAGGTCAAGGGTCTTGAACTTGACCTAGTTTCGATCAGCTGATGAGGTCATACACCCACTAAGCTTGTGCAGTAAGAAGTCAATTCAATTTGTTTATTTGATCAATTCAAACAAAATTTAAACAAATTATATATATAAAGGAAAGATTTAAATAAAATAAAATTTTTTTTTGGAAAATATTTTTTTTGGAAATTTTAATTTTGAAAAAAAAAGCTCGATTTTTCGCCTGCCAGCGAATGAATATTTTAAGTATTGATTATTTTATTATTTGTGTGTTAACCATGTTTATTTTATGGATTTATTTTGTATTGCAGTGTATTGTTAGACTCTAAGTGATTACATGTTAGGTTAAGGATATGTTCAATTAGAGTGTGTGAGCCCAGTATCTGCTAAAGGCAGCCCAGCTTGCATAAAAGGGGAAACATATCGGTGGAGGATCTGGCATAATTTAAGCCAGGGATTGAGGATTTTTTGGGGGTAGCATGTCAGAAGGCGAGGTAATGACTAGTATTAAATGTATAAAAACCAGACTAAGGAATGATTGAATGTTATGAATTGTTTGTTTGGTACTGTGGCATGTTCAGGTCACAGAGTATTTTATATTGTATGTTGACTATACTAAAGATGAAATAATGTTATTTGATAATAATACTTCACCAATAATTATGTTTATGTTTATATTGGATTTGTATTTATATAACCCAGTATAGTTACCAATGTTAGGTACTGTACTAAGTTGTCAGTATTGTATAATGTTGAAAAATAATGTTGTTCTAATTAATGTTTATAAACTGGATCAGGAGTGTGACCAGTGTTTTAAATCTAACAAGTAGTTCTGACAATTATGTCATAAATTAATAAAGGGTTCCAGAACCAGTTAATTAATATAAAAAAACAACTAACCACCAGTAAATTAAAATTCATGTATTTAACTATGTAATCAATAATTAATTGTACAGTAGGTCAGGTAAAAAAGAAAATTAAGTTAAAAACCAAATAATGTTATAATGGTTGTAAATGAATCTATAGGCCTAAATTCCATATTAGTGAAAGGAAATTAATACCTTTTTAGTAAACCCAGTCCAACGAAACTCTAGTAAAACATTTACTGTTTAATAAGGAAGGTTAGGGGAGAATTTTATGTGATTCAATATTAATCCAAGCATGGAGTATTTTATTGGAAAGGAGTAGTAATATTCTATAATGCCGGCTCAAGGATATATAGAAAACATGGTTGTTAAGGCAACTGATTTTTAATAGGTTGTTGATTTTGGATAGATGGTACTGATTGTTACAAGCTATTAGATTGAAACGAACCGATATATTTAAATATATGAATAAATATAAAGGAAAGATATATCCAAACTGATAAAGCCTTTTAGTAAAACAATTATATTTGAACGCTAATGAATCGTACAAATTAAATAACACTCTAAATTATCAAAGAGTAAAATAAAAAAGAATTGAAAGCTTCTCACCTCAGTCACTAAATAATTCCGCTGAATTTGGTATCAAACCAATTCATGCTATAAATTGAAGACCAGTAAAGAGTTAAAGCCTGAATTAACGGAAATATTTGGAAATACAGAAAACTCGGTTGACGAAATAACCTTCATTGACAGCGTAAGCTGAGATCATAATTCCAGTTCGTTGGGACCAAGAATTGTGAAGACGCAAAAGAAGAATCGAAGCACAAGGTTTCCTGTGGGATTACCATCATCAATTCATTGAAAACCAGAGCAGTTTTACTGGGTGAAGACGATATAAACTGGATTTTGACCGCTGTTGACAAACATTCACCGCCTAATGAAGCTTTCGCCGTTTGGGTAAAAAACAAATTATTTTCATATCATTGTATTTTAAGTAAATAATTTTATTCTTTTTGTAAATTGAACAACCTTAATTATGCGTTTTACCTGGCCTTACTAATGGTTCAAAGAACTACACGAACCCTGGTATAAGAATTATTTGTCATTATTTTCAAAGTATATGTTTTTTTTAGAGTTCGAATAATTAAGAATCGATATATGTTGGGATAGTCGATTGGATCGTCTTATTGTTTGTCTGAGACAACGTAACTTGTTAAATACCAGAGAAAAATAAATAAAGTACATTTGTTGTATGAGATAACGTTTTAATCATTGCAGAGAAAATACTATATGTAATTGGCGTAATAATTTATTAACAGATTGATACAAACACTCAGAATAACTAACCTATAAGTACACTTATTTCTAGTAATAGCGCTCCAAGTTTACAGCTGGTGGGACGGGAGATTGCTGAACTAACGGGTTTTGTCATACTAAATTTGAATGAAATTTTTATCGTTGAGGGACTAGGGTTGAGACAAAAACCACTTACATTCAGTAAATACTCCATATACGAGTATATTAAACTACCACTCATATTAAACAACCACTGAGAATTAAATTAAGTCTACAGAATAATACCATTATAAATTCAGGAATATAATTCTAAGTTTGTGGAATTAATAATCTGTGTTCTGAGGGTTTCACTGGTCACAACCGCAAGGTATATTAGTTAATAACATATTAATTAAACCAGGTAACAGCACTTTAATTGTTACGAATCGCCACCTACAACGTATTACTTGGCGTTTGTTACACCGGAGTCTCTTATAACTAATTACACTCATAGACAAGATTTCTTTATAATTTGACGTCTCCAGCTGGTATCATACATTATAACATACGTCCTCACATAATTAACAAGCAGTTCGTTACTAAATTGATTACAACAGTGGGGTTTGAATAAGACGGACATTTTCGCTAGTACCGGCACATATTGGTTTTATTACAAATTGACGCTCACAACGTGGGGCTTAAACGAAAACGAAGACGTCTACTTTTGTTTCTTTACAAATTGGCGCTCAACGAGTGGGCTTTAGTTAAGTAAAAACTCATATTATTTGTTAGTTAACTTGAGCAGGCAACCATTAGAGGCACAGGAATGCAATAAAGAGCTTACGAACGAAATTACGAATAACGAAATTACGTTACGAATAACGAAAATGCCCGGACAAGAAAGACGACTAAGCTACGCGGAATGGATGACGGCGCTATTTAAAAAATTCAGCAAGGATATGGAGTATATTAACAAGAACGCCACCGATCACGAAAGAGCGCAAATGAGTCGCGCGAATGCAATGGGAACACCAAACGACAAAATGACTGTGAGAGACATTTATGATGAAATGTGGGAGTTAGATGCTAGGTGTAATAAAGAAAAAACTATTGGGACGAATAACGAAAAAGACGATAACAAGGTGGAAAGGATGACTGAAGAAGATTGGGAAAGATTGGACGATAATGAAGAACAAATGAAAACCGAAAGAACAGGAGTATACGCCCAAGTGACAGAACAATATACTCAAGAAGATTATGAACAATGGAGACGAGAAATAAGACCACCTGTAAACCAAATACAAACAGAAAACAAAGAATTAAAGGAATGGATCAGGGTGATGTTTGAACTATCCCGAGAAGATATGTGTCACTGGAGGAAAGAACACAATCAAATAGATGAATTTATCGGAATGCCAAATCATAAAAAGCTAGAACAATCCAATGTACAAAAAGAAGTAAATATAGTCAAAGTGAAGCAACAGAAGAAAATATCAAAACCACAGGCGAGCAATAAAGAAGATGCTCAAGGGGATCAACCAGATAAATCTGCCCGAAAGGAAGACATGAGTATGCAGGAGATGTTGAGGATAATAATGGAAAGCAATAGACAAATGAAAGAGGAAATTAAGGAAAACTCAAAGCAAACTACAGAAAAGCTAGAAAATAAATTAGACAGTATTTTGGAAAATAACAAACGAATGTTAGAAAAGTTAGAAAATAAAGGGACAGTATAAATGAAACGCCAAAGAAACAAAACAAAGTTTTGAGTGAGGACTTAATAAAACTAAGGAACGAGAGGTTTGACAAGAACAAAGAGAATATCCAAACCAGGAAAGAGAATATCAAGAAAATAAGGCAAACATGTCAAAGGAAATTAATGAATACAAGGGAAGAATTGGAAATGATTAAAAGGGGATTGGTTCAGCTACATAATAGACCAATTACGGAAAACAGAGAAGTAAGGCAAGTGAGAAACTTTAAACGAACCACACTTGAATTCCCAGATGGACTAGAAGGACCAAAAAGGCCAAAACTAACTAAGGAGCATGGAGGACTTATGGAATTTATGTATGAACCATCAGAACCATTAAGAGACAGTAGAGAAGAATCAGTTCAAAGGACGATGATGAGCTTGACTATAAATGACAATTTTATAGTGACAAGAGGCAAGAACTGTACAATAATGAGATATGTCACAAGGACAGAAATAACTCTATACACTAGAGAGACCCGAACAACCAGTATAGAGGAAATGATGGACCACGGTTAAACAGATTCCAAACAGAATATAAAAGAAAGGGGACGGATTTTATGGATACAGGACCAAGCAACCCATTGTAAATAAAAAAAACCCAAAATTCTAAAAAAAAACTGTAAGGACAACTTACTCAAGTAATTTCGAAACGATATAATATAAAATGAAGAGACTAAAACCCAAAATTCCAAAGGATGTAAGAACAACTTACTCATAATTATTCAGAAACAGTATGAAAAAAAAAAAAAAAAAAAAAAAAAAAAAAAAAAAAAAAAAAAAAAGTAAGCCCAACTTACAAACAAGTATTTAAGAAAACAATTTATGGGCCAATGAAGATAAGAGAATGAAGAAGCCAAAATGAAACCCTCAAAAAGATCAGAAGAAAAGAAAAAAACAAATATTTAAGAATTATCCGAAAACAAAACCCAATTAATAAATGTCAATAAAATAGCCAAGTATTGCAGATGAGAAGTGTATAATAGAAGGAAGAATTAATATGAAGAAATAATATGATCCGAGTTAAAGTACAGTGAATAATCCCTAGAATATGATTATTATTTATTATTTTATTGAAGGTCACATGATGACTACCTTACGAGGTTTATTAATGAAGATTGACTGTAGAATATTCCAGCAATCATTTGACTGGGCAGAGATGATGTTGTTCTGATCCCAGAAGGTATGTAACGGACGACGGTAATTGGTTAGCCGATAGAGCACCACCGATTCGATTCCAGTTATAAAGTTAGGGAGGTTTAGGAAAATTGAATATTAGAGGGAAAACTCACAAATAAATATAGAGAATTAAATAAAACCAGATCCAAAATGTATAATTAATGAAGAATGTCACAAGAATGATTATAGAAATAAGATTTAAACTTGGGAAATAATTGACTTTAAGAAGGAACGAAGAAATGATAATAAAATAACGGATAATTGTGAAATATAAAAGTACTATAAATAGGAAACCAATTGGCCAGATACAAATTAGAAGTTTATTTCTTGCTAAACTTTGTTTATACCCAAAATAAACTTATTTCGAAGGGGGGGTGTTATGTAACGCAACATAGTTGAGGTTCCCCAACGTTACATAAAAGATTGAATGAAATATGGTCAAGGACCATACCCTGACTTAAGGTTGTTCAATAGATCATGTGCTCGAGAAGTAACTCAAACCAGAAGGAGGCAATGACTAGTATTAAATGTATAAAAACCAGACTAAGGAATGATTGAATGTTATGAATTGTTTGTTTGGTACTGTGGCATGTTCAGGTCACAGAGTATTTTATATTGTATGTTGACTATACTAAAGATGAAATAATGTTATTTGATAATAATACTTCACCAATAATTATGTTTATGTTTATATTGGATTTGTATTTATATAACCCAGTATAGTTACCAATGTTAGGTACTGTACTAAGTTGTCAGTATTGTATAATGTTGAAAAATAATGTTGTTCTAATTAATGTTTATAAACTGGATCAGGAGTGTGACCAGTGTTTTAAATCTAACAAGTAGTTCTGACAATTATGTCATAAATTAATAAAGGGTTCCAGAACCAGTTAATTAATATAAAAAAACAACTAACCACCAGTAAATTAAAATTCATGTATTTAACTATGTAATCAATAATTAATTGTACAGTAGGTCAGGTAAAAAAGAAAATTAAGTTAAAAACCAAATAATGTTATAATGGTTGTAAATGAATCTATAGGCCTAAATTCCATATTAGTGAAAGGAAATTAATACCTTTTTAGTAAACCCAGTCCAACGAAACTCTAGTAAAACATTTACTGTTTAATAAGGAAGGTTAGGGGAGAATTTTATGTGATTCAATATTAATCCAAGCATGGAGTATTTTATTGGAAAGGAGTAGTAATATTCTATAATGCCGGCTCAAGGATATATAGAAAACATGGTTGTTAAGGCAACTGATTTTTAATAGGTTGTTGATTTTGGATAGATGGTACTGATTGTTACAAGCTATTAGATTGAAACGAACCGATATATTTAAATATATGAATAAATATAAAGGAAAGATATATCCAAACTGATAAAGCCTTTTAGTAAAACAATTATATTTGAACGCTAATGAATCGTACAAATTAAATAACACTCTAAATTATCAAAGAGTAAAATAAAAAAGAATTGAAAGCTTCTCACCTCAGTCACTAAATAATTCCGCTGAATTTGGTATCAAACCAATTCATGCTATAAATTGAAGACCAGTAAAGAGTTAAAGCCTGAATTAACGGAAATATTTGGAAATACAGAAAACTCGGTTGACGAAATAACCTTCATTGACAGCGTAAGCTGAGATCATAATTCCAGTTCGTTGGGACCAAGAATTGTGAAGACGCAAAAGAAGAATCGAAGCACAAGGTTTCCTGTGGGATTACCATCATCAATTCATTGAAAACCAGAGCAGTTTTACTGGGTGAAGACGATATAAACTGGATTTTGACCGCTGTTGACAAACATTCACCGCCTAATGAAGCTTTCGCCGTTTGGGTAAAAAACAAATTATTTTCATATCATTGTATTTTAAGTAAATAATTTTATTCTTTTTGTAAATTGAACAACCTTAATTATGCGTTTTACCTGGCCTTACTAATGGTTCAAAGAACTACACGAACCCTGGTATAAGAATTATTTGTCATTATTTTCAAAGTATATGTTTTTTTTAGAGTTCGAATAATTAAGAATCGATATATGTTGGGATAGTCGATTGGATCGTCTTATTGTTTGTCTGAGACAACGTAACTTGTTAAATACCAGAGAAAAATAAATAAAGTACATTTGTTGTATGAGATAACGTTTTAATCATTGCAGAGAAAATACTATATGTAATTGGCGTAATAATTTATTAACAGATTGATACAAACACTCAGAATAACTAACCTATAAGTACACTTATTTCTAGTAATAGCGCTCCAAGTTTACAGCTGGTGGGACGGGAGATTGCTGAACTAACGGGTTTGTCATACTAAATTTGAATGAAATTTTTATCGTTGAGGGACTAGGGTTGAGACAAAAACCACTTACATTCAGTAAATACTCATATATATTGCTCATATTAAACAACCACTGAGAATTAAATTAAGTCTACAGAATAATACCATTATAAATTCAGGAATATAATTCTAAGTTTGTGGAATTAATAATCTGTGTTCTGAGGGTTTCACTGGTCACAACCGCAAGGTATATTAGTTAATAACATATTAATTAAACCAGGTAACAGCACTTTAATTGTTACGAATCGCCACCTACAACGTATTACTTGGCGTTTGTTACACCGGAGTCTCTTATAACTAATTACACTCATAGACAAGATTTCTTTATAATTTGACGTCTCCAGCTGGTATCATACATTATAACATACGTCCTCACATAATTAACAAGCAGTTCGTTACTAAATTGATTACAACAGTGGGGTTTGAATAAGACGGACATTTTCGCTAGTACCGGCACATATTAGTATCTTTACAATATATGTGCGTATTTATAGAACAAATGGGATTTTCAGAACATAAGGTACTGTAAATAATAAGAGAGAATGAGCAGGCTGGGCTGTACTTATAAGTATATGTAATTGTTATATAATAATTCTATTACCATGTCTACACTAAGAACAATAAACGTAATTAATTCAGATACAAATATAACATCACAATGCAATCACTATGTTCACAATTGAACATAATTTTATTTTGAACATTAAAAGTATTCATTTAATCACTAAAATGTGTTAGACTAAGTTATTTCGTCATTACCACGTTCTCATGTCTGTGTTGCGAGATTCGTCTAAACGGACCGGAATCTTTCTGAGTTATTAATTGGGTGGGGTCAGATTGCAAAATTGTCCTTTTTATTTAAGGTGGAGTGTCAAGGTTTTCGATATTTTATCCTACATAAAAAATAATCGTGGCGACCTTGGTCTTCTGGTGAAATTTGGATATGGTAAGTAATTGATTGCGCACAGGTAAGTCCTGGCAGGGTATTTTATGTATTGAATATATTTTCGGCCTACTTTTTATTGTCACAGTTGATATGAATGAATGAGCGAGCTGGTATGGGTAAGCCGGGAGTTCATTCAACTTTAAACGCAGTAAAAGAAATCAGTTTGACCGAATCAGCTGTAATGGGTGACGTTGAAGCTCATTCAACCCCAATCTCGATTAAAAAATCTGATGATAATATGATGAGTTATTTGCAAAAGCAGTTTGCAAAGCTCAAAAGTCATTTCGATATTAATGATATTAAATTTAATGAACAGAATGTAAAGCTTAGTGAAGTAAGGAGTGATATCAATGAACAAAATATTAAAAGTGAAAGTTATTTTAATGATATGAAACAAAATAATTTGAAATTAATATGAATAAACGTCTGAATGAGATAGACGAACATTTTAGTGCCTGGGAGAAACAAATGCAAGATGATGTCAATGACATTAGAAAGAGAAAGGAGAGTAAAAGAGATACAGGTAAGTGTAATGAAAATAATAATAATCAGATAGTAGCGAACAAGGTAATCGGTTCTGATAGTGAAGATAGAGAAAATATAAGTGATAATCATAATGATGACAAGTTAAGTGCAAATGAGAATAGAAATAACGAAGGAATAATTGACAAGGTAAGTGATGGTGTTAATATAAGTGATGATTATAATGGTGAAATAATGTTGAATAATAATAATAAAGATCTAGTGGAAAATGGGGTATCCAAAAGTAATACAGTGAATAGTAGTGATGGGGTAATAAGTGTTAATGAGCTTGAGAGAGAGTACGAAGAGTGTTTAAATGAGTACTGGGGGCAGAGGGCAAATTTTCCTGGTGGTATATGTGGAGTAAAGCCTCCACATTTGTTTGTTGAGGACAAAGGTTCCTCTAGAATATATCTGGGAGACAAATGGTCTACAAATAGTCCCTTTATGTATTATGGTTTCCCTGGTAAAGCCAGGATGGGTTTTAATAATGTTGTATTGCCCTCTGCGTGGATTGAGCGTGTGAAATGGGGTTGGGAGAGTGATTATAAAGAGAAAGAGAGAGAGAGAGAGAGTTGTTTAAGATAAACATAGGGTATGAGGAGTTCGTAGAGAGAATAAATATTGAGAGAAATGTTGATTATATGAAAGACTTACCTTGTGACGGAATTAGAGCAGTAGTAAATGATGATAATACTGTTTATAATAAGCACTTACCGGGAGGGATAAAATTGGTGTACTAGTACCAGATGATGATGAAATGATAACGTTATTTAATTGTGACAACAAATATTAAGGGAGAATGACCATACCTAATGTAGACAAGTTTTTTTATATAGTAATATGGAGTAATCCTGTGGAGTATTACTATGGTGTAGTGGAACAAATTGAGAAATTGAATAGTTGTTATCTTCATGGTAATAATATAATGAATGCAATAAAAAATGAAATGTGTTATGATAATATCAGATTAATTTTTGATGATGAAGGTTAGATATATGGTGTTGATGAACATTTAATTATGTGAATTTAAGTGTTACTCGGTAATTGTTTATTAATTTAATATTATTTTTTATCTGTAAGGTATAACCCAGACATTCGTTTAGTGTACTTAGGCAGAGAACAGTTGGCAAATACAAATAACAATGCGCAAATCAAGCAAAATATAACATTATTTATTTTTCTTCGAGAACATAAAAAAGATCATGAACACACTTGTGCCGCCTTAAGGCGTAAAATTGATTTCCAATAATTATTACAAAATATGAATACGTATATAAAAAGGTTATGCAAACTCAACACTTCTGGTTAGGCCTATATGCATATTTTTCACACACACAATCATACACATTTACATACTTTTAGGTTTTTTGTTGAGCTCAACTTTAAAATTTAGGTAAAAGCCAGTATTTAATTATTTTTTGAAATGTCTACTTTCCTGTTGATGCGTATGGTTTCATCCTGCGGGACGTCTCCCGTTGTGTACACTGTCCGTTGTCTGCACTTTTATATCTTACGGCCGAACTGTTTGTTTATTTTATTTATCACTGGTTAATACATTATTCATACTTTTTGAAAAGTCTAAAACTGGTTGAAAGCTCACATTGTTCAATTTACATCTTATGCTGTTTATGCGGGCGCTCGCGATTGCTGCTGCAGACAGCAAAAGATGGTAGTCGACTGGCGTTCAGTGTTACAAATTTCCGTTTGGTGCGTCTCTAAGCTGGTTCTCTCCGCTCCCCGCCGTACGTCTCGTCCTCAGTACTATAACGTTCCATTGGACTTAACATCACCTTTTTAACTTCGTCGGGAAATGTTTTTCGTCAACAAATACTTGATGTGTTGGTCACTGGCTATAAATAGATTTTTGTTATAATCTCATAACCATATATGGCCATGGAAATTATTTACTGGCTTTGTCTCCCCTCAAAGGGGCCTCATCTGCACATGTTATAAAAGTTATAAAATTACACAATAATATTCATATAAATTTAGACCCATTACAATACCCCCCCCCCCAATGAGAGGATTAATGCCGAAGCATAAAAGCTCTCATTGACACTCTCATACTTTCTAAAGGGATCAGCCAAGATATGTCGCCACAACCCCGTTTTATTCAAAATTGTGGTCAACTTACCCCTGGTCCAGTGACAGTGACCGTACCTGAATGACCTTACTGGACTTCTCTTTCGAGATCTCAACACCGCAAGGCCAGACCGGCACTTGACGCTCCTGCTCTGACACACAGGCCAGCACAGGACCGCTGCCACAGCATCACTAGACACTGAAACATGAAATCAAAAAATGTCAAATGGTGGCCTGGTACAATAACATATCCCCAACTGATCTGGTTCCCATTAGCTGTGCTGGTTTGGATTAATTTTTTTTTTTAATCCTACATATGGATGAATACTTAGTCTAAGTATAATACCTTATAAAAATTAAATACCAACATTCTGAATAACCTTCTTTCTTTAACTCTTACCCCAAAATTCAAAATGACCGTTCTGATTCCCATCAAAATTTAAATAAACATTTCCATTACAACGTATAAATACCTTCCATTATAAATATTCCATTCACATTTCAAAATTAACAAACTCCTTATATAGTTTAAAACACATTAAATCAACTACATTAGAACAAATTACTTACTTAACAATCGTTAAGTATCTTGATATTACTCTTTAATACATTAAAATAAATACTCCTCGTCAATACAACATCATTCATTTACATCAGAAAATCAATTACATACTCTACATTATTGATATAACTCATTTTAATATTTAATATTTCGTTACTAACAACCTAGTAACCACTTTCTCCATCATCACATAATTTATTAAATTCTGAACTTATTTTAAACTCCTCCTTCCACACACACTATTACCCCCCCCTGGACTGTAGCGCCCAGTTGCCTCCACAAGGACTGAAGCGGAATGGGTGAACACTTTTTTCTTTTCTTTCTCCCCCATCCTTGCTTTAGCGTTATACAAAATTTGGCATTACTGATATCCCGGATACCAGTAATCCTACTATATTAATATTCACATTCCCTTAATCGGACTATCACCCATACTCAGGTATATAGCCGTGTTCCAAAGTTCTATAATCTTAGATTCCTCTGATCTAAACCCCCCAGTTGTATTTCTAAGTTCACCAATTTAGAATATTAAGCCAAATCCACGGTCAGGGTTCGGTGAAGCCGTGACCCCCCCCCCCAAAAATGGGGAATCGCATTTATCATATATTTTATATGGTTTATCTTTATACATAACTTAAACCTAATTAATTATGATGGCCAACTACAGACAAGGCTACATTTTTTTTTTTCCCCCAAACGGTGCCCAACAATGCACACATTACCTTACTGTTTAAACTAAAAGTTATACTTTCAGGTACCCCCCAATTCATTATAAAATAATCTGTATTTATTCGTCCATGATTTTAATGAATTAAAAGAATAATCAACACTACTCATGTACATGATACCCCTTTTTAACTGTGTTACATTATAGGTTCCCTTTATTTCTCGGGTTTGCAGGTCTATTAATACATAAGCATTCTCCATTTTTACTTCACTAACCTCATAGGGACCGTCGTATAACAAGAAGAATTTTTTAATCTCTTTGTCCAAAGCTGATGATTGATAGTGGTTTTTTATTAATACCAGTTGCCCTACCTCATATTGGCTGGGTGTTAAATTCCTATCATGTCTTCTTTTCCGTTGTTCTGCTTTACTCAAAAGCCGCTCCTTGGCAATCACCAGTTTTCTCCCATGTGGTACCTCAGTTCGCGTCGGAAATTTTATCAGTTCCTCTATTATGCGTGATGGCCTCCTCTGAAACATTAACTCATGAGGACTATAACTAGTGGACTCATGTAAGCTACAGTTAATGTATCCTTCTATTTTATTCACAAATGTGGCCCACAATGAATTTTTTTGGTGGCAGAAGGTCCTAAACATATGCCCTAATTCCCGCATAACACGCTCACTAGGATTTGATTGGGGATGATACACTGATGTATGTTTAACTAAAGTGTTTTCCCAACCTAATGATTCCCTCCAGGTGTTGCTGGTAAACTGAGAACCATGATCCGATAATATTATTTTAGGTCTACCCACTTCAGCAATGTATTCACTGACTATCTTTCTAGCTAATACCAAGGATGTAGCTTTTTTAATCGGGTACAATTTTACAAATTTGGTAAAAACATCTAGTACAACAAATAAATAATTCACCCCTCCTCGACTTTTGGGTAGCGGGCCATATAAATCGACGGCAACTTGTAGCGGGTCAATTTTTGGGTGTTTTTATTTTTACCGTATGGGGCATGTACATTTTTATTTCTTTCATTTTGGTGCGGGCTTGTAAAAAAGAAGTTATGAAAATTAGCATGCAACGTTACTATCCGTGTAACAGACCAGTGTTGAGAAACAGCGTTTGGAACAAAGGTGATACGCACTTTCAGTTGTGTAATGCGGCAAAGGAATTTGCACCTCCACAAAATTCGCAGAACTCTGTACATGTGTGACAAAGTACGCACACCACTACGCGGGTGCGCGCTCTGCCAGGACGCCGAGTTTGGTTTAAAGCAAGATGGCTTGAGCAGAGGTAATTCAGCAATGTGCGTTGGAGCGGCAGGAAGTCATGGCTAAGTCCCGCCTACTATTAATGACATCAGCAGAGCCAAAGCCAATATCATACTTTGGGATCCAGAATATACCTCTGCTATTCCATATATAAAATGGTTAGCTCACAACAACTGAGGCTTGAGCGACGAAAACATAGTGGCAGTGAACAACAATTCCCGCCAGAGAAAGGAAGATGTACCTGTTACGTTCTCGGTTCCAGTCGATCTTAGTCAGAGACGCGACACAGTCAACTAGAAGTCGACTCTATTAATAGACGCTAACAGTTTGGTTTAGGCCCCGGTCGGTGGCGCCTAACTCGATAATATCGTTAATACCGACCGGGACCCGAAGAATTAACGACTTTGTAAATTGTTGCATTGCAGTGATGATCTGATAACATTAATAACGGTGAATGGAACCGTAACAAAGTACGTGTTCGGTCGGTAGTGCGTATCCACAATTACGATACAACTAAAACGAAATGCGCAAAGATTAACTATGGTGTTATTTGAATATAACCTTTTATGGGGGTTTTTTGTTTGTATATTGTGTGAATGCGTGTGCGAGCAAAGCTGGGCTACCTTATTAATATAAGAAGTATATTATCAATGTAAGATGTATTTAACCTTCTCAATACCTGTTTTGTTCTTGTGTGTCGTGGAGTAAGGAGGAGCTGGTTCAGTAAGTAAAGTGTTCATTTCATAACAAAGATGTGTTAGACTAAGTTATTTCGCCATTACCTCTTCCTCATTTCTGTGTTGAAAAAATTCGTCTAACGGATCGGAATCTTTCTGAATTATTAATTGGGTGGGTCAGATTGCTAAATTGTCCGTTTTATTAAGGTAAAGTGTAAAGGTCTCCATATCTGTCCTCCAAAGATATAGGTGGCGACTCTGGGCTTCTGATGAAATTTCTGCAACAGGTAAGTCCTGGTAGTGGTTTTATTTATTTTATATTTTGGCTTATTTTTTAACGTTACATTTGGCTCTCGCTGCCAGGATTTTCGTTTAATTGTAATTTTATACGAGATAGACCTATTTTAATACACAGAAAATAGGATGTGGTAATGACGAATGTATAAAAATTATATCGCATATATTTACGTAGGTTAGGTTTGTGATAGTAAGGTACACAGTTGTGTTAGGCGTTCTGATTTTACAATAACAGTCGTTTTTTATATATAAAAAGAAATAGAAATAAAATTTTAAATACGGGGGAAGTACGAGATAACGAAATAATAAAAATGATGCAAGCACTTTTTAATGAACAGAAAAATGAAATTAGAAATATCCAAAATAATCTTAACATGCAATTTGATGAAGTGAAGAAAGAAATTAAAGAACAAGGCTGTATTTACGATAAGAAATTGAGTGAAATAGAGACGCGGTTAGGCGAAATAGAATTAGAAAATGAGAAAGTAATAAACAAATTAAAATCGAACAAAGATGACAGAGTAAGTAGTAGTGGAAATGATAATTTAAATAATGAGTTGACAAGTAATAACAATGATAATACAAATAAAAATGTGGTGTTAGAAAATGATGGTGTAGGTGTTGAGAATGATAACGTAATTGTAGAAAGAGTAGAAGTTGATAATGAAATGTTAATGTGTGTGTATGAATTAGAGAGAGAGAGGAGAAATAATGTTGTAGTAGAGTGGGGACAGAGGGCAAATTTTCCCTTTATTATTTATGATTTAATGTGGTCACAAGTGTTTTTGAAGGGCAAGAGTCCCGTATTAGTAGAAGATTGGAGTTGTTTATTTTATTTGTATAATATTATACCCTCTGTGTGGAATGATTTTATAAGTATGAGATGGTGTTATGATGAGAGAGAATTAGAAGTATATAAGTTAAAGAGAGATTATGGTGAGTTGGAAGAAGTATTAGAAGAGTATTTAAATTAGAATGATTTGATTTTTAATACAAAAGTAACTGACCCGATATTGAAGAAATTTACTAACGGAGACTTAACAGATATACTTAATGTTGACTTGTTTCATGATTATTTGGATAAAATGGATGAATTTGATTTTTGTGGTTATGACACACAAAATAGCAATCTGTGTGTCAATGAAATCGAAAAGTGTTATTTAAAACAAAGATTGACCTTTGACGATGGAGGCTAAACTATAAACAATCAATGGACAATTTTAAATATATTGTTTTATGGTTTTGTGACCTCGCAACTTTGAACATTGAAATATGATAACTGAATAAATAATGAATCAGATTTGTAAATAAATATTTAGTGAGTTTAATTGTAGGTGTTGTGGTTAAGTGAACGGTGTATATAGGTAATTAATTGTTGTAATAATAATATTTTGCAATTTAAAGAAATAATAAAATTAATTTTGAAAACAGTAATTGAATAATAACAGTTGTTGATGGTAATGAATTCTGTATTGTTAATAATTAATTTAATTAAAACAATTTGATATATTTTAAATATTTTAATTGATTATGTAAATGTTAATTAATTAATTTTTTTTCTGAATGTAATTTATTGTACAAGATGGAAATTTGGTAATGAATGATGAATTATTTAATTTAAACTAATAAATTTTGTGAAATGTTTCAGAGATGATGGTGATTAAGTTTTGGGTGTATGTCATGTTAAATGGATTGTAAGTAGAAAAAATTTTATAATCATGTATAATAAAAATGTTTATAGGAGTGATGGAGATGTTAATTCAATAATGAGATTATTTGAAATAATTTTGTTCAATAAAAAAGGATAATTAAAAAAATGTTAATCACAACTGAAAGATATGTAATGATTTTAATAATGAATTTTGGAAATTTGAAGAAAGTAAATGGTAGAAAATTATGAATGAGAGAAATGATTATGGATGGAAATACTATATTATAATGTATATACAAATTTTATTAGTTAGTTATTAAGTGGCTATTGTGGGGGTGGCCTGTGCTCTCGCAAGTAGCGAAATGGGTTGGGGGTAACAGTGAGTGTTACCCCCATCGGAGGCCAAAATGGCGATAAATGTGCGGCACACCTTATTCGTGTAAAATAAAGTTTACACACTGCCAAATGACCGTGTCGCACATAACGAGATTGATGTGAAACAGGCAGTGAAATGCAAGTTTAGATTTCCTCGACTTTTCGGGCGGTTACTGCCTTACCAGCACTAACCGTGGTTTTGGCTAGCGGCCAGCTATGGTCATATCAAGTCCCTTGACCATAGCTGACTTGAAATTGGTATATATTAGAAATTCATTGGGGGGTGACAATTAGAGGAAATCTCCCGGAACTATGGAACAGCGGCTGCCACTCTGCCCGCTTTGGGGTAGCAAGAAAGGTGGTAGAACCGTATTAAGGGTGTATAATATTAACGAGAACATGATGATGTTCATAATTTTGAAACTTAATAGCGGAAGCAAAGACACGGAGAGGTAAAACCTGCTCCAAAATATACAGTCTTTGTGGAAGCGAATGGGCGCCACAGTCCACCATAATATGAAATAGTGTGTGTGGCTGGGAGGTGACTCAAATGAGCCACGAACTTAAATTTTACTACATAAAGAATTTTTTTTTCTCATTCAAATTTTTTGATCCAATAAAACTGCATGTGCTCTGTTAAATAATTAGATGGTCATATTTTCAATACAAGTTGTTCATGCTATAAGTCTAAGTGTATTATTTTATTGTTGTGTGTTAGATATAGTTGTTGATAAAATGTGTTTTCATTATGTATGTATATTTTAAACTAAGTCGAAAAGTAAACGTCTGGCAGGTGGGTAACACAACATGATCAGAATCAGAGAAATGGGAAACAAGGTGAGGAGTAATGATAAATAAATATGTACATTCCATGTAATTTGTTCAATTATGAGATGTGTTTTAATTGTATTAGGAGATCAGCTGATCAGTAATAAGATGTCACTGGTATATTAGTGATAAATGTTTTAAGTAATTGATGTTCAAGGTAATGTTTGATGTATTACAGACGTTTTAATGTAATGATAAAAAATAATTTGATAATGAGAAATGAAGTAACGATTTGTGAAAGCAAATAAAAGATAGTTTTGGGTGATAAATATTTTATGTGACATATAGATCTGTCAAAGTTAAAGTTGAATTAGTAGAGATGATATAAGGTAATGTTGTTTTGAGTTTATACATGTTATAGTATTTTGAGAAGTATTGATGTTGACACAGTAGTAGTGAGTATATGTAGCGATGAGTAAGGTGAATGAGATTTAAACATATTTGTTGATGATATTTTGTAGTAAGGGTGAGGTGGTAAGGTGTGAGCAACGTGCGGCGTTGTGGCGAGAATAGAGTAGTTCGCGTGAGTGTTTGCTGATATTTTGGAGGGGCATTGGCTCGTATGGTTATAGCCAGGTAGGGAACACACATCCTAGTACAAAGATGAGCGGTGCCAGAGGTAAATTGAATTTAGAGTGTTTTGATAGATATTTTTATAGAGATGGGTGTCATGTAGTAAAAGTTAATAGTAGAGTCAGAGGAATAAAGATTATATATGTATACAGATCTAGTAGTACCGTCAATGAGAATAAATAGTTCAAATCACCCACAGTAGAATAACGTAAGATTGTTAAGCAAAAAGAGAGATTTATAATAAAGAATATAAAATTTTCTATTTTTTACACCAGTGACAGAATCTTGATAGAGCTGAAAATAATGTAAAGTCAAGAATTGTTTATTATGCAAATGTCGATTTGTTTATTATTTATATTAATATTTTGTTCATTTTAATTATTTTATTTTATTATGTTTTGTGCTTTGAGTTAGATTGTTACAGATGTTTAATGTAGGTGCAGAAAGTATACATAACATATGTAGGTCAAGGGTTTTGGACTTGACCTAGTTTCGATCAGCTGATGAGGTCAGACACCTACTAAGCTTGTCTAGTAGGGAATTAATTTTATTTGTTTATTTAATCACTTTAAACCAGTTTTGAATAATTTCTAAATATAAATGAAACCTTTGAACAAATTTAAATTTTTTTGAATTTTAAAATTTTTGGGAATTTGAATTTTTTGGAAAAAAAAATTTGATTTTTCGCAAGCCAGCGAACGCATATTTTAGGTAGGGATTGTTTTATTATGTGTGTATTTACCACGTTTTGTTGTTTTGTTGATTGTTTAGTTTACTGATTTCTTGTATTGAACTGTATTGTTAGACTAAGACATGTTAGGTTAAGGATTTGTTCAAGTAGAGAAAACTCTTAATTCAAGTCATTTTAAAGGAAACAAAAATAATGAAGAGAATTTTTTTTTTGAGCATATTATTTTTTTGAACTTTGGATTTAAAAAAAAAAAAAAAAAAACTTTTGTCAATTTTAAAGAATTTTTGTAATTTTTCAATTTCACAATGTATCATGTAATGTGAGTATGTGTGAGCCCAGTACTTGCTAAAGGCAGCCCAGCTTTCATACAAGGGGAAACATATCGGTGGAGGATCTGACATAATCTGAGCCAGGGATTGAGGATTTTGGGGGTAGCATGTGAGGAGGCGAGGTGCGGTGTGGTACGAGTCTGTTCGATTTCTCGGTGTTGGGATCTCTTACGGAGAAGTCCAGTGATCTCGTTCAGATGAGTCCATAGGCACCAAGCCAGGGGGGTAGTGTACCCATAAGTAGTAAGAACCAGGGGGTTGTTGGCACCAGTTCCTCACCGGTCCTCTTTGGGGTTATCGATGAGATTTCTTCTGTTGTGAACAGCAGAATTCTCATCGAGGGGGTATTGTAGCGGGTCAATTTTTGGGTGTTTTTATTTTTACCGTATGGGGCATGTACATTTTTATTTCTTTCATTTTGGTGCGGGCTTGTAAAAAAGAAGTTATGAAAATTAGCATGCAACGTTATTATCCGTGTAACAGACCAGTGTTGAGAAACAGCGTTTGGAACAAAGGTGATACGCACTTTCAGTTGTGTAATGCGGCAAAGGAATTTGCACCTCCACAAAATTCGCAGAACTCTGTACATGTGTGACAAAGTACGCACGCCACTACGCGGGTGCACGCTCTGCCAGGACGCCGAGTTTGGTTTAAAGCAAGATGGCTTGAGCAGAGGTAATTCAGCAATGTGCGTTGGAGCGGCAGGAAGTCATGGCTAAGTCCCGCCTACTATTAATGACATCAGCAGAGCCAAAGCCAATATCGTACTTTGGGATCCAGAATATAACTCTGCTATTCCATATATAAAATGGTTAGCTCACAACAACTGAGGCTTGAGCGACGAAAACATAGTGGCAGTGAACAACAATTCCCGCCAGAGAAAGGAAGATGTACCTGTTACGTTCTCGGTTCCAGTCGATCTTAGTCAGAGACGCGACACAGTCAACTAGAAGTCGACTCTATTAATAGACGCTAACAGTTTGGTTTAGGCCCCGGTCGGTGGCGCCTAACTCGATAATATCGTTAATACCGACCGGGACCCGAAGAATTAACGACTTTGTAAATTGTGTGACTTGCTGACCGATCACATATATTATTATAATTAAATGTCCAATTAAATTGTTACTTACCGTTACGATAATTCTTACGGGGTCACAGGGTTCGATCACATGTACCTAGATACAAGCATGGTCTATAGGTTATGCAAAGTACTGACACAACTCATTTTGGAAGAGAATTAATATTTTTCTTTAATCAGACTCATTTGAAAATCTTGTTCAAAATTTTTCTCAGCATTTTACAGTTTACGTTACATGTTTCTTTTTTCTCTTGGCGTCTTCTACATACTACCTTACGCTAATCTCTTACCTTACTGATCACTATATAAAACAGACATACAGACAGAGCCCAGCCTGCAAATTTTTTACACTCACTCAAACACACTAAATTATGAACCCCTTAACATTTTCTAATAAAACCCCCAGCCCTTACACTTAAACCGCCGGCAACGTGGTTCGCGCGCGCACTCATCTTCTGTTAATTTCTTGTTGTTTACTGTCCGAAAATTATACAGTTAATTTCTTTACCCTTTTCTACTCGACCGCGGTCACATAAACTTTCCTCCTATTAAACTTTTTACTGTTCAAATATATAAATTTGTGACGAGCCCGGTTGACGGGCGGCCTGCGCAGGCTGGAGTCGATAACGAACTGCCGGCATCTCTCCGTTCCCCACTCCGGGAGCATTTTAGTCAAGACGACGGACATCAATGCCTTCCAGTTAGTCGTCCCAGTTTCGAATCATACTAGTCACGTAGTTGTTGGAGTGACGATAGCAGACGATTTCAAATAGGCACTGGCTAATGTCATAAAAGTGGGTGGGACTTAACACAGCATTTCCGTAGTGAAACCAAATGAAGGATGAAAATTTCTCTCTCTGGCCATCTTAGTTTTTTGCCAGAGCGTCACTTGGAGCGTGATTGAGCAGTTGCGTATGTGCGCTGCCACACACAGGTACAAAGTTCTCAGAATTTTGTGGAGGTGCAGATATTCTGCCGCATTCCTCGACAACAACTGCGTCTTACGTTGTTTCACTGTTCTGTTACATTGACTTATATACGCACAAATACGTTGCACAATGATAATCCGCCCAGAATGAAATACATAAAAATATAAATAATGTCCCAAACGGTTAAAATAAAACACCCAAAAATCGACCCGCTACAATACCCCCTCGATGAGAATTCTGCTGTCCATGACAGAAGAAATCTCATCGATAAACCCCGAAGAGGACCGGTGAGGAACTGGTGCCAACAACCCCCTGGTTCTCAACCTCATGGGTACACGACCCCCTTGGCTCAGCGACCATGGACTCATCTGAACGAGATCACTGGACTTCTCCGTAAGAGATCCCAACACCGAGAAATTGATCAGACTCGCACCACGGCCCACCTCGCCTTCTAACATGCTACCCCCAAAATCCTCAATCCCTGGCTAAAATTACTCCAGCTCCTCCGCCGATATGTTTCCCCTTTTTGCAAGCTGGGCTGCCTTTAGCAGATACTGGGCTCACACACACTCACATTACATGATACCCTAACACATTAAACTAAAAACTTCCTTTTTAAAATTTATTATAAATTCAAAAAATTCAATATTCAAAAAAAAAATCTTTTACCAAAAAATTCTCTTCCTCTTTTTTCTAATTTTTGTTTCAATGATTTAACCTAAACATTCCTATTAATACAAGTACATCCTTACTCTAGCATGAGAACAATTTACAGCCTACCAATACAAAGCAATACAACAAAAGGAACATCATTAATACATACACAATAAAATAATCATTACTCAACATATTCACTCGCTGGCAGGCGACAAATCAAGTTTTTTTTTTTTTTTTTTTTTTTTTTTTTTTTTTTTTCAAAAAAAATTTAAAATTTTCAAAATTTTAAAATTCAAAAAAAATTATTCATTAATATTTATTAAATTTATTTATTAAATAACATTTATTAAAATTATTCAAAGATTAGTTTGAATTAATCAAACAAACAAATTAAAATTGAATTCCTACTCTACAAGCTTAGTAGGTGTATGAACTCATCAGCTGATCCTAACTAGGTCAAGTACAAAACCCTTGACCTACATATGTTATGTATGATTTCTGAAAACACTTTCAATATCTGTAATATCCTACCTTGAAATACAAACATAATAACATAAAATATTTATAATAAACACAATATTAATACAAATAATAAACAGATTGACATTTACATTATTTAAAACAAACAATTCTTGAATTTACATTATTTTCACTTCTATCAAAATTCTGTCACTGGTTGAAAAAACAATTGTACATTCTTTATTATAAATTCCTCTCCTTAGTTAACAGTTAATTCTACCTTACTGGGGGTGATGTAAATTATTTATTCTCATTTATTCTGTCTACCTATATAATCTTTACCCCTTTGACTCCAATATTCATCCACTTCAACTCCCATGACACCCATCTCTATCAAAATATCTACTAATCAGGACACTCTAAACCCCAACTTATCATTTAACACAATTCGCCGCCTTCTCTACATATAAAAAAAAATACTCTCCAACCCTTTGTACATAGGATACGTGTTTCCTTCCCAAAACTCATTCCCTTATGTTGGTTCCTGGACCCTCCCTAGGTAACCCTTTCCGGCGCCAATCGGTCCCTATCCCGTCCCAACCCTTGTTGCGGACTCCCCAAATACACTACCCCCTAATACAAAATTGCCTTCCCCAAAAATCTCAATCTCATTTCATTACCACAAATACACAAAATAACCTCATTAACTATAAAAACAACAATATATCATTCAAAATCTACATAAAGTCTCCATTACCACTGTGTCAACATCTATATTTCACAAGATTCTATTACATTACATTAACTCAAAAACAACATTACATCATATTCATCATTTCAACTTCACTTGGAATTCAAATTGGACAGGTCTGCATGTCCCATAAAACATTTATCACCCATGAATTATCTTTTATTAATTTGCATGAATTATTGTTATTTTATTTCTCATATTCTTTTTGTCTTTACTTCAAAATGTCTGTAGTACACAAAACATTAATTATTTGTAACCTTTACAAACCAATATACCAGTGACATGGTATTGTTGATCAGCTGATATCCTAACATAATTAAAACACAATGAAACTACATCTTAAAATTGAACAAATTACATGGAATACATTATCAACACTTACTTCTATTATGTTGATTGCCTGCCAGGCGTCTAATGATTGGCTTAGAAAAAATTACGCACATAATGAAAATACATTTTATCAACAACTATATCTAACACGCAACAATAAAATGATTGCACAAATAGCAATAAACCTGGATTATTAGCATACATCAAACAAACAATTCTCTTTTAAATAATTTATATAAAAATTTATAAACATTATTATTTAAAATTTTTCATTAACTCTTTCTATTTATCATCATTATTTATTTATCCTGTGTTGCAATCAGATTTTCAACAATTCTAAATTTATTATTAATACATATTTTTAATCATTATGTTCCACAAAATAGACCATTTAACATTTATTTACTTATTAATTATTATTAAATCAAAATCTCACCAGACAATTTAATTACCTTATAAAATTCAAACATATAATATTCAATCACACTATCTACACATCTCCACTTATTTAATTCAATTTATTATTAAAATTAAATATTCAGTTGATTATTAAAATAACATATCTCAATTATTATCAACATTCTACAAATCATTAACTATTGTCTTCGTAATTATTTTGTTATTTAATTAGAGTGCAAAAATATTAATAATATTATTATTATTAATACAACATTTTCTAAAACATATACACATTACATTTCACAATACACACAAATGAATTCACTATTATTTACAAAATATACGTCAAAACTGTTCAAGTGTATCTCACTTCATGTCCAAATCTGCCATGTCAAACAACCATAAAACAAAATGTTTAATTGTCTTTTATTGTCTTACAGTCTACCCTCCATCGTCCCAAATCAACCTTGGTTTTATATAACACTGTTGCTTTTTATTTACAAACAAATGGTTACTTTGTGTGTCATAACCAGAACAACCAAATTCACTCATTTTACCAGAATACTCATTAAACCAGTCTACGTTAAGTATTTTTGTTAAGTCTCCGTCATTACATTCATTCACTATCGGTCTAATTATTTTTTTCAAATCATTGTAATCATTATTATTCAAATATATTTCTAAGCCTTCTTTCCATTCATCATACTTTCTATTCAAATTATACAGTTCTGTTACATACCCTTCTCCACTTACTTCTCTCTCTTCATAACACCACATCACACTCTCACAATTATTCCGGACAGAGGGTACACAATTACTCCACAAAAATAAACACCTCAATTCATCTACAAATACGGGACTCTTGCCCTTCAACCACAACACTTGTGGACTCAATAAATCATCATAAACATTATAAATAATAAAAGGAAAATTTGCCCTCTGTCCCCACTCTACTACAACATTATTTCTCCTCTCTCTCTCCAACTCACTGACACACATTAACATTTCATTATCAACTTCTACTCTTTCTACAATTACGTTATCACTCTCAACATCTACACCATCATTTTCTAACACCACCTTTTTATTTGTATTATCATTGTTATTACTTGTCAACTCATTATTTGGCATTGCATTCATCACCTGTACTCCCATTCGCTCTACACTCTGTTCTAATTTATTCAAACTGGATCTTATCGTTTCATTAGTACTTTCTACACATTTACTCATTTCTTGTATTTCATTTTTTAACTCATTATTCAGATTTTTTAGTTCATTAAATTTAGCGTCAGAATCATTCTTTAATACATTGAATTTAGCGTCAGAATCACTCTTCTGTTCACTGAATTTTAACTCTAACATCGCCTGCTGCTTGTCTGAACTCTCTTTCATACTACATACCATGCTACATAAATATTTCATCATATTATTGTTATCTGAGTTTTTATTTTGAATTGGGGTTGAATGAATTCCTTCATCCATAATTCTTGATTCTGTTTCACTTATTTCTATTTCATTCTGACTCACACTTGGAGTCGAGCGTGCTTCAAAGTTACTAATGTTCGAGTCGTCGAACACTTCGACACTCATTTTATTTACGTTATTTTCGTTATTTGACATTTTGTATTATTGATATGCTTAAATTAAATAAATTGCTTAAATGGATTAATTAAATAAATGGTGTCATTACTTAAATTTTGTAATATAATGCTAGGTCGCTATGCTAACCTAGAACACGCTTGTATCCCTGTCGATGCGGAATTCAATTAATTAATTATAATTAATTAAATTCGTGCCTGTTCCGTGGCGCCAATTGTGACTTACTAATTAATCACATATATTATTATAATTAAATGTCCAATTAAATTGTTACTTACCGTTACGATAATTCTTACGGGGTCACAGGGTTCGATCACATGTACCTAGATACAAGCATGGTCTATAGGTTATGCAAAGTACTGACACAACTCATTTTGGAAGAGAATTAATATTTTTCTTTAATCAGACTCATTTGAAAATCTTGTTCAAAATTTTTCTCAGCATTTTACAGTTTACGTTACATGTTTCTTTTTTCTCTTGGCGTCTTCTACATACTACCTTACGCTAATCTCTTACCTTACTGATCACTATATAAAACAGACATACAGACAGAGCCCAGCCTGCAAATTTTTTACACTCACTCAAACACACTAAATTATGAACCCCTTAACATTTTCTAATAAAACCCCCAGCCCTTACACTTAAACCGCCGGCAACGTGGTTCGCGCGCGCACTCATCTTCTGTTAATTTCTTGTTGTTTACTGTCCGAAAATTATACAGTTAATTTCTTTACCCTTTTCTACTCGACCGCGGTCACATAAACTTTCCTCCTATTAAACTTTTTACTGTTCAAATATATAAATTTGTGACGAGCCCGGTTGACGGGCGGCCTGCGCAGGCTGGAGTCGATAACGAACTGCCGGCATCTCTCCGTTCCCCACTCCGGGAGCATTTTAGTCAAGACGACGGACATCAATGCCTTCCAGTTAGTCGTCCCAGTTTCGAATCATACTAGTCACGTAGTTGTTGGAGTGACGATAGCAGACGATTTCAAATAGGCACTGGCTAATGTCATAAAAGTGGGTGGGACTTAACACAGCATTTCCGTAGTGAAACCAAATGAAGGATGAAAATTTCTCTCTCTGGCCATCTTAGTTTTTTGCCAGAGCGTCACTTGGAGCGTGATTGAGCAGTTGCGTATGTGCGCTGCCACACACAGGTACAAAGTTCTCAGAATTTTGTGGAGGTGCAGATATTCTGCCGCATTCCTCGACAACAACTGCGTCTTACGTTGTTTCACTGTTCTGTTACATTGACTTATATACGCACAAATACGTTGCACAATGATAATCCGCCCAGAATGAAATACATAAAAATATAAATAATGTCCCAAACGGTTAAAATAAAACACCCAAAAATCGACCCGCTACAATTGTTGCATTGCAGTGATGATCTGATAACATTAATAACGGTGAATGGAACCGTAACAAAGCACGTGTTCGGTCGGTAGTGCGTATCCACAATTACGATACAACTAAAACGAAATGCGCAAAGATTAACTATGGTGTTATTTGAATATAACCTTTTATGGGGGTTTTTTGTTTGTATATTGTGTGAATGCGTGTGCGAGCAAAGCTGGGCTACCTTATTAATATAAGAAGTATATTATCAATGTAAGATGTATTTAACCTTCTCAATACCTGTTTTGTTCTTGTGTGTCGTGGAGTAAGGAGGAGCTGGTTCAGTAAGTAAAGTGTTCATTTCATAACAAAGATGTGTTAGACTAAGTTATTTCGCCATTACCTCTTCCTCATTTCTGTGTTGAAAAAATTCGTCTAACGGATCGGAATCTTTCTGAATTATTAATTGGGTGGGTCAGATTGCTAAATTGTCCGTTTTATTAAGGTAAAGTGTAAAGGTCTCCATATCTGTCCTCCAAAGATATAGGTGGCGACTCTGGGCTTCTGATGAAATTTCTGCAACAGGTAAGTCCTGGTAGTGGTTTTATTTATTTTATATTTTGGCTTATTTTTTAACGTTACAAACTATTGCTAAAGGACTGTCTAGTATTACATGTTGCATTAAACCCTCCTGCTTACGATTATTTACTTTGGCTTTCTGACAACTTTCACAAGCTTTTAACAGTTTACGTACAGTTTTTTCCGTATTATTAAATTTACAAGACTGTTTTAATATGTCACTGCATTTCTTGGGACCTATATGACCATACCTCAAATGACAATCTTTCACTGCTTCAGGTATTATAACTTTAGGAATGCATACTTTCCAATCATCACCTTGTTCATTTGTACGGTGAAATAAATGTTTATTATACAAACTAAAATGTTTTTCCCATTTGTTAGGTATATTGGGTATCTGATTTAACGCTATTATTATTTTACCAAGTTCTGTATCTCTTCCTTGTTCTGTTGCTAGGTTATTTATTAATTTTTTCATATCTACTCCCTCCACTTCTTTGATTATAAATATTTTATATGTATTTGCCATATCTACCTCAGTATTATTGTCAAAATCAGTTCTAGATAGGACATCAGCTACTATGTTTTCTTTACCCCTACAATACTCTATGGTTAAATCATACTCTTGTAGTATTAACATCCAACGCACTAACCTACCATGTGTTAGTTTACAGTTTTTCAAAAATGTTAAGGCTTGATGGTCTAATCTTATTATTACTTTGTTTCCTAACAAATACGTCCTGAATTTTCTACAAGCGAAAACTATTGATAGCGCCTCCTTTTCCGTTATTGTATAGTTTGTAACAGGGCAAATCAATAGGAGGGTCTAGTTTTTTATTTAAATAGTAATTTGGGGCCAATCTGTTTTGGCACCATTTATTGCCACGAAAACTTGACTTATGTAACACCCTATATTTAACTCGGTACCAGTCACAGCCGGGTATGAGGTGATGATAACATTGGAATGTGGATGTGAGCGCGCACGTGTGCCGCTTTCTGTACTCTCCAACTTAAAATCGATAACGGAAGGAACACGAAAATATAACTAATTATTGTGTGACATGGTACCTTTTAAGCCAATGAGAGAACGAGTTAATGGAAAAGACATCCGGTTAGCGGCCACGTGGTGATTTACATACAAAGAACGAAGAGCGTCACCCCGGCAGCTAGCTGCCTCAGTCGACTAAAAAATCTACATCCGGCCGAATGAACAAAATAGGCTCGCAGGCTAAAACACTTTTTAAGACTTCAACATGTGGTAAAACGGTACCTTTCAAAGTAATTTAAAGTGCAAACATCAAAACAACATTAAATAAACAAGTAAATTCTCAAGTACAGTGAGTAATATGGTGAACATACAATAAACCGTTCGCAGTGCGGCACGTGTTAGAGGAGACGCCGACGACCACGTAAAGTTATTATCAACCAAAATTTTAATCTAAAGAGCTCTAGTTTTTTAAAAAGGGAATAATCTAAATCGTGTATGAGAGAGTGAGCGAGCAAGCTGGGTTGTTTTTCTTTATAGATTAATTAGTTAAGTTGATTATTTACTCACTTTAGAGTGTGAAGCTAGCAATGAAAATATGTGTTATGTAACAATAGCCTGAATGTTTTGATAATTTCTGAAGCAAAGTAATGGAAATAAACAGTAGTAGTTATCAATGAATAATAAATAATTTAAAGTTGAAAGAAAAGTAAAATGAATAATAAATAAATTAAAGTTGAAGGAAGAGTAAAAGAAATGTTGAAGTTTAAAATAAACAGAGATGATTAATGTAGATAATGAGAGTAGTTATTGAGATACGTTAACCCTGTGTCATGTTTATATTTCACAGTTCGTGTGCCGTAACCCTGGGCTAAATCGAGGTAAGTTTGAGTTATATATTGATTTATAAAGATAGTAAAGGTGAGTAACATCACAATTGGCGCCTTGAACAGTGACTATTTATAAAGTAATTTATAAATCAGACCTACAAGTGAATATAAGCGTTATTTGGAGGTTAAGCGATAATACGTATAAATTACGTAAAGGTTATGTAATATGTATACCATAGTTAAGTAATGAGTATAACAGTAAATTAATACTGAGTACATATAAGATTAAAATTCTGTAAAATTAAAATCCCATAAATAAGTTAGAGATGGCAGGTAGTAATGAGAAGAATATGAATGAAATAATTAATTTTGATGAATCAGCTGTCATAAGTGGCCTTGAAGTCCATTCGTCTCCAAATGTGGGTCAGGACAATAAAATAGACGGACTAAATATTACAAATGAAATAAATGTCACGAATGATTCGGGGATTCAAATAACCCCAAAATTAAGTAGGGACAGTAACAAAAATAATGACGAGAATGTCAGCTTCACTGAGAGCAACTTAAGTGAGACCAAATCAAAATTAATGGAAGGCGTAACGAGTCAATCGATGCCGACCGCAATTAAGAAAGAGAATAATAGTGATATGAGGAGTATGATGCAGTTACTGTTAAATAAATTTGATAGCAAATTCGATGAACAAAATAATAAATTTGACGCTAGATTTGATGAACAGAATGATAAAATTAAAAATAATTTTAATGAAAAGTTGATTGAGATCAGAGATGAAATTAAACGACAAAATTTTAATTTTCGTACGCAAGTGAGTGAAATTAATACATGTTGTGATGGTATTAGAGAGCAGATATTATAATCGATAAGCAACAATTGCAGAGAGAAAATTAACGAGATGAATAAAAGATTAAAATAAATCAGATAATGAATAAGAAGGTAAGTGACAGTGGTAAGTTGACAACAAATAGTGAAGAAATAATTAACAAGGTGAGTAATAACGATAATTCTAATAATGAGTTAATAAGTAATAGTGATAAGATAGTGGAAAACGAGCTACTTAAAGGTGATATAATGAAAATAGATAGTGATGAGGTAGAGATAGTTAGTGAGAGTGAGAGAGTAATGGGTTGTAAAGGGGTAGAAAAAAATGTTTATCAGTTAGAGAGAGAGTATGAAGAGAGTGTACAGGTAGAGGGGTGGCAGAGCGAAAATTTTCCCGTGGTGTTGTGGGGGGTGAAGAAAGGTCTTCACGAATGTATTGGGTAGATAAATGTTCTACCAATAATTGTCCTTTTTTGTGTTGTTCCTGGAGGAACTAAGAGGTGTTTTAATATAGCAGTACCCTCTGCATGGAGTGAGAGAGACAAAGAGATATGGCGTTATGGTGAGAGATATTTAGAGAGAGAGTTGTCTGTAGATGAGGAAATAGAGTTATTTACGTTAAGTAGGAGTTATAAAAAGTTGAAAGAGAGGTTAGAATTGAAGGAAATAGACGATATAAAATACTTACCTTGTGAAATAGAGATGATGATTATTTTGATGATGCCGTTGTAGAGGATAAACACTTACCTTATGATGTGATAGTGGAGGAGTATGCTGATAGAATGTACCTTATGTTAAACAAAAATACTGATGGAGACAGAACTAAAATCACCAATGTAGACGGGCTTTATGAAATAATGGGAGACAAATATGTAGTTAATTACTGTGTCAATATAATTAATGAAAGTAGTCATTACAATAATAATTATAATGTAATGTGTGTCGAGAAGAATGAGTTGTGTTATAAATACATCAGACTAATATACGATGATGGGGGTTAAATAGAAAATCAGTGAATGGACATTTTAAATATTTTAGTTTATGGTAATGATCTAGCTAACTTATGAAATGAGGTGTGGTAAACAGAAAAAATTAATGATGAAGAATTGTAAATAAATTTATAGTGAAATTAATTATGTTGTGTTGTAAAATGTATTTTAGGTAAACAATGTGTGTATGTAGTAGAAATTGATGTGATAATAATAATAATATTTAGGCAGACTAAATAAATAATGAGAATAATTATGAAGGTGATAATAAATGGAATTGTAATTGTTTTGGAGTAAGGTAATTGAAATAATTTGTGTTTTAAATAATTGATTGAAGTAAAGAATTTGAGATTAATTAATTAATTAATGTATAGATAAATTCTGATAATGAAATTAAATGATTTGAACTTGAGAATAAATAGTAAATGAATAAATGTAAAATGGGTTTAGTTATGGAATCATATGATTGTTATAATGTTTGAGAAGGTACATATGGTTGTACGTGATATTGTTGGTGATGAATTGTTTATAATTTTGTGTCAATAACAGGAATCATGTGTTTTGAGTGATGTACTGTAAGTATGAAGTTTATAGGGCGATTTAGATAAATTAAAATGTTTAATGTTTGAATGGTAAATTGTAAATGAGTCTCAGAGATTTTAAATTAAATGATAATATATCCAAACATATAATGGTTTACCTTCTGTGAATTGTAGTAGCAGTGTCAGTGTAAACGAATTGTATGTCTTTTTAGTAGTTTCCTCAATTTTCGGGCGGTCACGGTTTCACCGAACCCTGACCGTGGATTTGGCTTAATAGTCTAAATTGGTGAACTTAGAAATTAACCGGGGGGTAACTCAGGGGAATCTACATAACTATGGAACAGCGACTATCATCGAAGGTGGTGGTAGTGCCGTATTAAGGGTGTGTGAATCATTATAGTAGGATTACTAGTGTCCTCGGACATCAGTAATACCGAATGTTTATATAAATCTGAAGCAAGAACGGGGTAGGCAGCGTCTACCCTAATAAACTTCAGTTCTTGTGGAAGCAACTGGACGCCACAGTCCAGGGGGGTCATAATGTGTGTGGAAAGGAGGTTACTCAGGGGAGTAGCGAATTAAAATCTTGAACTAACATAAACTGAATGAGCTAATAAGCTAATTAAATAATTTTATTTGATCCAAGAGATGATTATAGTAGATAGTTTGTTCAGAAGCAATTGATTTAAATATGTTATGCTCTGTATAATAATTTTATAAATGACTTTACTGATTGTGAAAAGATTATGTCTATGAGAGAAAGATTTTGTTATGTTTTATTATGTTATTATTTTACTATGTTAGAGTGTAAGAATTGTAAACATGTAATGCATTTTACCTTGTATAATTGTTTGAAGTGTATTTAGAATAAGGTCTGTAACAGTACAGACTGACCCAGTACCAGAATTATGGGTATTTTCATTGTTTTATTATGTATTTTTTAAACATACAGAATGGTTAGGTACATTATCCCTCTGGAAAACGGAACAACGTAAATTCGGCCAGAGTAAAACACCAAGGTCTCCGGTGGACGTGAAAACAGCAAAATCTACCATGGCGGTGTTTATGACGAAGTACCACAGTAAGCATTATGATTGGGCTATAACACTAGTCCGTCATCGCTAAGAACAATGACGCACTGAGTACAATGTGTGCAACGAGGTGTTGTACAACAAGACAAAGCGGGATGACGTAAGAACTACACACACACAAGCAAGAAATTACACTTGCCTCGCTCTCATTTCAACGCCATTCTTCAGAGGAGCCACAGCGATGTATCGTTGTGTGTATAACTTTTTAACAATACTTTAATTCAACTAATAAAAATGTTACCAACAGTAGTGGAGCAATAAAGGCTCATCTTGTTTACAGTATAAATATATAAAAATGTAAATTCAGTGCACACATCCATCTGATTAAACTCAGCGGAATTAAAGGCGAACACCGACCATCACCATGGGAGTCTCACACCAACAACGGATGGACACCACCACCTAACAAGCAGAGAAGTTCCTTTTGTCATTTTTATAGTTAATGAGCTCATTAATATCAAATCGATAATAAAAAAAGAATGTACGGGTCTGAAGTTGAATGTGTGAGAATGAATGCGTGAATGTATGGCCATAACACATAAGCCGAAGGCATTGGTTTGTGCAGTAACTAATTAACTATTAATAAATGATTTTAAGCTGCAGCTATAAAGTGTACATTGATATTAATTCAACAGATAAAGAAATAGAGAGAATCAAAAGAGATAGGAAAAGTAGCCACCATTTTGTTTTATCATATGACGTCACTATTTTGACCGCATGGTTGTATGTGTACTACCTTAGATTGAATTAAATTTGATGGTTAATTTCAAGAATATCTGGTTATCATTTGTGTCGTCAACTGTGTTTCAAAATCTTCCTGTACCTGAACCCTGGTCCCCCTTAGGTAGAAAACAAGTTATAAAGGAAGAAAATGAGCCCGGCAAATAATGAAATTGGTGAGTATCATTAATACCGAATTATGGTATTTGTTATCTATATCTTACAAAATATATGTGCTAATAATATTATTAAGAGTGAGTAAATTTACAGGTCATTCACCTGACCATGAGACATCAGCTGACTACTGGTGTTATATATGTAGTATGTCCCTTATAATTGATTTGCAGATTTTATCAATATAATTAAATGTTTGAATAATAAATTTTCAATGTGTTTAAGTGGTTTTGAATTAAAATATGAAATTAATTTGAGATAGTTATGAATTTTCAATGGGTAATAAACGTTAGAATTTGGGTGATAAATATTTAAATAAGGCATTTGTATAAGTCAGAGTTAACTTTAAATGGATGTTAAACAGAATAAGATTCTTGGGAATAAAAGTAATATAGAAACTGAGTATTAGTAGGGACACAGTAGCGATAGTGAATATATGTAGAGTAATGAGAGTGATGTAATTGGAGAGTAATTAGATGATGGAAGAATTTTGTGAAGGGGTGGTGTGATAAGGAGTCAACGAAAGGCGTTGTGGCGGGAGGTGAACCGTATGTGCGTTGGCGGGGTTACCTGGGGGGGGGGCCAGGAACTAATAAGGGAATGAGCATAGGGAGGGAACACACATCCTAAGTACAAAGAGGGTATGTTGTTATAAGGGTAGAATGATTCAAGGTGAGCTAGAGTAGTAAGTTAGTGGAGATAAATGTTTTGAGAGATTGGTGTCATCCTATGTAAATCTGTTAGTGAGTGTTAGAGTCAGAAGAGGGGTAAGATTATATTTTAATACCTTTTTCAGTGAATTAGATTAATGTGAATAATTGGGAATCACGCAAACCAATTGAGGATAAAAATGACTAATAGAAATTCATAACGGAATTGTAATAATAAAATGTAACTAAATAAAGAGTTAATAGAATTTGAAACTAAACCCAAAATTTTGTAAATTTTATTCAGATGCAGAGGAGATGTTTTTGGGTAATGAAATGATTTTTGTAGTATTTGTGAATGTTTACGTTTTATTATGTTGGAGGGTAGGGATTATAAACAGGTGTTATGTATTTTACATTGTATTATTTGTATGTGGTGTGCCTATAGAAAGGTCATTCACCTGTTGGAAAGACATCAGCTGATGACTGGTACGAACTATATAATTGTCAATGTAACCAATTTCTATGTTCTTTTAATAATCAATATAAGTTCAAGTTGTATTTTCTTTTATTGTCAGAAAAGAGGTTTAATAAAACATTATTACATTTTATTACATAAAAAAAAAAAATAATTTAAAATTCAAAATTTGTATTTTGCTTGAAGTACAGATTGTGTTTTGAAGAATTGTAAATTCATTTAAAAGATTTTGGGATTTTGATCAAATTAATGGTAATATGAAATTTTGATATGGAACTTAGATTAATTCCTTTAGGTGAACAAATTTAAATGATTTAGTTTGACTTGTTTGATTTTTTTTTTATATGACATAAATTGCCATTTATGTGAAACAGTAATGTCAAACCAATAAAATAGTGAGAAAAGGAACTAAAGTTAAAATATAAAATATTTTATGAATGTTAGATCAGTAAGTAGGACATAGATGTTGTGTTCAGTATAATAATGAGTATGTGTCCGCACCCAGTACTTGCTAAAGGCAACCCAGTATGCATGTAAGGGGGAACATATCGGTTGAGGATCTGGTATGGTATAAGGCCAGTTTCTGATTTGTTGGTGGATGATAAAAAGTTAGGTGGTATTATAGTGAGTACCTGTCCGATTTTATGGTGTTGGGATCTCGAACAGAGAAGTCCAGTAATCTCGTTCAGGTGTAGCCATAGTCGCCGAGCTAGGGGGGTAGTTTACCCATGATGTGTTAAGAATTAAAGGGGGGTTGTTGGCACCATATCCTCACTGATCCTCTTAGGGTGTAGCAATGAGTTTTTCTGTTTCGGCAGAAAACCTCTCATTGGGGGGGGGGGTTGTAACGGGACAAATCAATAGGAGGGTCTAGTTTTTTATTTAAATAGTAATTTGGGGCCAATCTGTTTGGGCACCATTTATTGCCATGAAAACTTGACTTATGTAACACCCTATATTTAACTCGGTACCAGTCAGAGCCGGGTACGAGGTGATGATAACATTGGAATGTAGATGTGAGCGCGCACGTGTGCCGCTTTCTGTACTCTCCAACTTAAAGTCGATAACGGAAGGAACATGAAAATATAACTAATTATCGTGTGACATGGTACCTTTTAAACCAATGAGAGTGAGAGAACGAGTTATAGAAAAGACATCCAGTTAGCGGCCACGTGGTGATTTACATACAAAGAACGAAGAGCGTCACCCCGGCAGCTTGCTGCCTCAGTCGACTAAAAAATCTACATCCGGCCGGATGAACAAAATAGGCTCGCGGGCTAAAACACTTTTTAAGACTTCAACATGTGGTAAAACGGTACCTTTCAAAGTAATTTAAAGTGCAAACATCAAAACAACATTAAATAAACAAGTAAATTCTCAAGTACAGTGAGTAATATGGTAAACATACAATAAACCGTTCGCAGTGCGGCACGTGTTAGAGGAGACGCCGACGACCACGTAAAGTTATTATCAACCAAAATTTTAATCTAAAGAGCTCTAGTTTTTTAAAAAGGGAATAATCTAAATCGTGTATGAGAGAGTGAGCGAGCAAGCTGGGTTGTTTTTCTTTATAGATTAATTAGTTAAGTTGATTATTTACTCACTTTAGAGTGTGAAGCTAGCAATGAAAATATGTGTTATGTAACAATAGCCTGAATGTTTTGATAATTTCTGAAGCAAAGTAATGGAAATAAACAGTAGTAGTTATCAATGAATAATAAATAATTTAAAGTTGAAAGAAAAGTAAAATGAATAATAAATAAATTAAAGTTGAAAGAAGAGTAAAAGAAATGTTGAAGTTTAAAGTAAACAGAGATGATTAATGTAGATAATGAGAGTAGTTATTGAGATACGTTAACCCTGAGTCATGTTTATATTTCACAGTTCGTGTGCCGTAACCCTGGGCTAAATCGAGGTAAGTTTGAGTTATATATTGATTTATAAAGATAGTAAAGGTGAGTAACATCACAAGTTCTTTTCACTAGCTACTAAGGATCTACTGGCAAAAGCTATCACTTTATGGTTACCATCCCCATCTAACTGAAATAGTTCTACTCCCAAAGCTATGTCCGTAATGTATGTATGTAAAATGGTTCTATAAAATTACGATGAACTAATATGACAGTGTGATACCCTTGGCTGAAATTATGTGGCATAAAAAATTAACCTGTTCTTTTAAAAATTCTGACTTCTTAATCTTGACAGTTATGCCATACTCATGCAATTTACTTAATACTCTATCTAACCTTTCACAATGTTTATTAATATCTGGTGAAGTTATTACTATGTCATCCACATAAACAGTTGTAAACTAAAATCTCTCCCCCTAGTACGTAGTCTTTTAACATTTAATAAAAATTGAAACACTTACGTTTAGTCCAAAAGGCAATCTACAAAATTGATAGTTCCTTCCATTATATAGGAATGCCACATACGGGCGAGACCCTTCCTCCAGTTCTATTTGCCAATATCCAGCCGTTAAATCCAATGTCGTAATATATTTTGTCCCATTGAAACGTTGTAGAATTTCGCTCACCAGTTCTGGCGACTCTCTGTCTGGAATAATTATTTTGTTTACCTGTCTCGCGTCTAAACATAGTCTTATCGATAAGTCTTTCTTTGTAACCACTACTAAAGGGTTGGAATATGGTGAGGTGGATTTTTCTATTATCCCTTCTGCTAACATCTTGTTTATTTCCTCTTGTACTAACCCCCTTTTAGAGTATGGTACCGGATATGCTTTAGGCGCAAAAGGCGTTTTTTCTTTAACAATTAATCTACCCTTAAACTCTTTTACTAGACCTGGTTCGTCTGAAAAAACTAATTTATTTTTGTCTATTACTTGTACTATTTTCTCCCTATCTTGATAACTAAATTCTCCAGTTTGATATAGGATTTTATTCATTTTTTCATCCCAACTATCTTCAGTTTCAAATAATTCATGACTATTTACCCTTAAATTATAATAATTAATCATCAAAGGCCTGCATTCATTTATGTTGTTATCAGAAATTAAAATTCCCTTACTAATTATTTTTAATGCTTTCATTTCTACAGTTCTTTTTCGTATAAATGGTATTTCAATTATATTATTTTCATTGTTTAATTTCATAGTCTGCGTATAATAATTTAACTCAACTTTAAAATTGTTTAAAAAATCATTACCCATTATTGCTCCCATATTCAAACCTGGAATGACTAAAAAAGGTACATTTATTGTGTGTTTATTTATTTTTAGCTGTAACAGTATTTGCTTAGTTACTTTTTTACTCCGAACACCTGTTACACCTATAACACTAATTCCCAATACTGGTAGTTGTGGAATTGTCTCAGTGGTTTGATTTTTTCAAAAACTTTATCATCTATAGCGGTCAGTTCACTCCCTGAATCTACTAGAAAAGTGTATTTGGAATTAAACACTTCGGCTTCGAATTCTGCCATGCTAAAATTACTGCTACTCTCACCTGCGTCTTCATCGGATAATTCATTATGTATATTGGTAATAAGTGACCCTATTGTTATGTGATTTCTAGACAGCTGGGGACTTTCCTTTTCAACCGTCCTTATTAGTTTAACTGTGCTGGAGGTGGTGGTTCGCTGTAAACCCCCCTACGATCCCCTCTACTGTTTTGATTATTAGAAGGTGCTTCAACACCCCTAGTCTCGTTTAAGTTACCAACATATCCCCCTCTCCCTCTGTGGTTCAAACCTCCCGGCATCCCCCTATTACTGGTAAACCCTCTTCCTCTATTATTCCTTCTAAACTCATTACTATAATTTTCCCCTCTATTATAATTATCTTCTCTCCCTTGGGCACCACCTGTAGGACCCTGACACCTGTAACACTGATTTTGAGAACTATTATAGTTGCTAGCTCTACAATTAGGGTGGGGACATAACCATGCACCCCCCTCTGATCTACTCATATTATTATCATGTCTAATAAAATGGTCTGGTTGTGTTAATTCGGTATTTATTGGCCTCGATTCTCTATCTCTAATATTTATTGATTGATATTTATTCTCTTCTTCTTCTTTCATACTCTGGTAAGCTTCTAAGATTTTCTCTAATTCAGCTATATCAGTAAACTCCCGGGTTCTAATTGTGGATCGTACACCTTTAGGTAAATGTTTACTGACATACCTTATAAAAGATGAAAGAGGCATTGGTGGTTCTAAATATTTAACCTGGCTATATAGTCGCGTCACATACGACGTAATGCTCATATGTTTAATATTTAAACTGCCCCATCCCATTATTGTGCTGCGTAAACCCTCGTTTTTCCTCTGACCAATATTTATTTTTAAATGCTCGTTCAAACTCATCAAAATCTGCCCAATTATCATTATGAGCGTCCCTTAAAATTTTAAGTTTTAAATTTTAGCATACCCTTTAAAATATTTCAAAGTTCGTACTAGTTTTATTTCCCAGCTTTCTTTGTTATACTTATTTAAAAATAAGCTTTACAGAATTTAAAAATTGTATGGGGTTCACTCCCCTACCCTCATCACTGAAATAACCTAATTCAACATCAACATTCACTCTCTCACACATATTGGTTAGTTTTTTAGTAATTGCTAGGCTTAGATCTTCTCTAACTTTAATTATTTCTTGTTCATGTTCTGTGTGTTTACTTTTCAAATTAGTTACACTAGTTTTAATTATCCAGTTGTTCACTGTTACTTTTGAGTTCATTATTCACACTCCCTTGTAGCTTATTTGCTTTTTTAATCTGTTCACATTCATCAATCACACCTTGAACATTACCTTCAATTTTGTCATTTTGTTTTTTAAATTTATCGTTAAATCTACTAGTTAACGCCTCGAATTTTTTGTCTGTCTCTAGCAGTTTCTTATCCTGCTTTTCACTAATTATTTGTATATCATTTTTCATCTCGGTTTGTATTTTATTTATACTTATAGTCACTTCATCTTTCACTCCCGCAATAGTTTTACTCTGTTTCTCTAATTATTACTCATTTCCACGAATTTCTCACTCACTCCACTAAAATTCTCACTTATACTTTTAAATTGGTTATTCATGCTTAATTTACTCATTTCTATTTCACTTCTTATGTTTACAAATTCGTTATTTATTTCTCTTAATTTTTCGTCTTGTTTATTTCCGTTTTCAGCTCTATGTTACTAGCATTTATCTCTGACTTGATTTCAATTTTAAATTCATTTAAACTCGTGTTTTGTTGGTCAAACTTATTATTCATTACTTCCATCATCAACGCTAATTGGTTAAATATATTTATCTCGCTACTACCCCCTTCGACCGTTTCATTGACATTCAATATTTCGTCTATGCTCTCGACATTTTCATGCGTGGTTATCATACTATCTTGCGTAACATTAAACACTGCTCCTACATCTACACTTTCATCTAAATTTGTATTTGCGTCTTTCTCTGCCATTTTTTGACTAAATTGTAAATCAATTTTAATTTACAGTGTCCCTGTAAATTCGGGCGCCAACTGAAGTGTTACTCAGTAATTGTTTATTAATTTAATATTATTTTTTATCTGTAAGGTATAATCCAGACATTCGTTTAGTGTACTTAGGCAGAGAACAGTTGGCAAATACAAATAACAATGCGCAAATCAAGTAAAATATAACATTATTTATTTTTCTTCGAGAACATAAATCTCGCCGCCTTAAGGCGTAAAATTGATTTCCAATAATTATTACAAAATATGAATACGTATATAAAAAGGTTATGCAAACTCAACACTTCTGGTTAGGCCTATATGCATATTTTTCACACACACAATCATACACATTTACATACTTTTAGGTTTTTTGTTGAGCTCAACTTTAAAATTTAGGTAAAAGCCAGTATTTAATTATTTTTTGAAATGTCTACTTTCCTGTTGATGTGTATGGTTTCATCCTGAACTGTCCGTTGTCTGCATATTTATATCTTACGGCCGAACTGTTTGTTTATTTTATTTATCACTGGTTAATACATTATTTATACTTTTTGAAAAGTCTAAAACTGGTTGAAATCTCACATTGTTCAATTTACGTCTTATGCTGTTTATGCGGGCGCCCGCGATTGCTGCTGCAGACAGCAAAAGATGGTAGTCAACTGGCGTTCAGTGTTACAAATTTCCGTTTGGTGCGTCTCTAAGCTGGTTCTCTCCGCTCCCCGCTGTACATCTCGTCCTCAGTACTATAACGTTCCGTTGGACTTAACATCACCTTTTTAACTTCGTCGGGAAATGTTTTTCGTCAACAAATACTTGATGTGTTGGTCACTGGCTATAAACAGATTTTCATTATAATCTCATAACCATATATATGGCCATGGAAATTATTTACTGGCTTCGCCTCCCCTCAAAGGGGCCTCATCTGCACATGTTATAAAAGTTATAAAATTACACAATAATATTCACGAAAATTTAGACCCATTACAGAATGTAATGGTTTTTGAAATTAGCTGAATCATGAAATGAGTTTTGGGAAACAAGGACATTTGATATGACGTAGATTGTATATAAATTTGTATTAGTGTTACATGTGTTAATGAATAAGGTTATGTTGTTATAGTATGGCATCTGAGAATACACAGTGGGTGTACATGGTACTTTATGTAATCAATGTTTATAGTTGTGATTGATTTAATAACAACAATAATAATATGTTATTTGATTGAATAATTGACCATAGGTAATTAAATGTGATGATGGAATTAAATGAATTTAAAATGTTTTAAATAATGTAATTAAATTAATTATAGGTGATTAAATTAATTAAAATGTGGATCTTAGTAATAAATTTGAAAAATTTATTTTTTTGAGATTTGAATTGTATAATAAGTGGTATATGGTTAGAATTTGATGATTAAAGTAATGAATAGAGAATCAGAGTTGAAATCAGAATGTGACAATTGAAAGGGTCAATAGAGAATGAATATTAAAGTTGTAATGTTTGTAATTAGTATTCAAATTCAAAGGGGAAATGTTGGTTTTAATGTATTATTGGTAATGTTTATTTTGAGTTGAAGTATGTGTGAAACACAAAGTGTTTATTTGAGTATGTAATGGTGTATAGACGTAAAACATGTATTGTATGTTTTAACTGTTGATTTACCAACTTTTGGGCGATCACGGCTTCACCGAACCCTGACCGTGGATTTGGCTTGCAACAAGCTATAGGCAGACTTATTGTACCCTGACCACAGTTTGTTGTTATTGAAATTGATGTACATAGAAAGTTAATTGGGGAGGAACAAGGGGAATCTAACACAACTATGGAACAACGGTTATATACCTATGGAAAGGTGATAGACCGCTTAAGGGTATATAAATAATTATTTTAGTAGGATTACTGGTATCCAGTGTACCAGTAAATACCGAAATTAATGTAAAGCCGAAGCAAGGACGGGGTAAAATAAAAGAAAAAAATGTTTACCCCAGCCACTTCAGTCCTCATGGAAGCAACTGGGCGAGACAGTCCAGCCTGGGGGGCAATAGAGCAGTGGCTACGTTACAGGCTACAAGGGAGAAACTTCAATTATGCAAGTTTGTGTAATACCAAAAGAGGTGAAAGTCCTTGAGGTCACTTACACGTTTGTAATGCGGGGTATCAGGGGTTAAGGAATTTAGAAGGTGGGATATTAAGAAATTATGTGGAGGGAGGATATTTAAAATGAATAAGAAAAAGATACAATTGATGATTATTGTTACGATACTGATAGTGAAGTATTCGAGTAGATTTTTCTGATTATCTATGTATTTGTAGTAGTGAATCATGTTCTATTGTGTATTAATCATGTTTTGTATTGTATAAAAATAACAGTAGTAATCTGCATTGTAATGAGGAAATTGAGATATTGAATGTAAATTTTTAATGGAAATGAATATGGAAATATTGTTAAATCGAATTCAGACTTGAATTAGTAAATCATTTTTTGAAGTTGAATTTAAAACTTTCAAGAGTACATTGATGTTAGGTATTTACATAAAATGTATTAGTTTGTGTTAAGAATGTACGTACATTGAAATAAGGATATATGTGTATTAAAAGATAAGATAGAAAACCCGTACTTCGAAAAAGGCAAACCAGTATGGTTAAGAGGAAACCAAATCAGTTAAGGATATGGAATGGTGAAAGGCCATTTATTAATGTTTTTATTAATTGTTGCAGAGTGTGGTGATGCCGTGATGGCGGCCCTGTGCTGGCTAGCACGTCAGGGCAGGGCGTCTAGTGCCTGTCTGGCTTTATGGTGTTGGGATCCTGAAGAAGGAAGTCCAGTAAAGTTATGCAGGTGCGGCCACAGTCACCAGATTAGGGGGGTGAGTAACCCATGATTGTAATAAGGAATTAAGGGGGGTCGTGGCGCCATAGCCTGGCTGGTCCTCTTAGGTTTAAGCAATGAGAGTTTTTATGCTTTGGCATAAAACCTCTCATTGGGGGGGGGGGTATTGTAACAGGGCAAAAGGTGTAAAACCATTTTTTGAATCATTTTTAATAATAAACCAGCCTCTGTAATATTCGGTAACAGTCACTATCAGTTACGGAGGGCAAGCGTAGGTGAGTCATGGCTATATTTAACTGGACCGCGCCGCACAGGATGAAATACCTTACCATATAAGGCAAGGTACGTCAGTAATTAGTCTGATGTCACGATGATGGCATGAGGGAACCACGTGCTTTTAATCTTACACCGTAGCTGCCTTCTAGACTTTTAGTTGAGCCCAGACCAGGGGCAGTCAGGGGAGAAAGAGGGACCATGTGATCGGTGCATGGGGTGCCCGTATAGTGTACAGTGGCAAGCCAAAAACTCGGCAGTAGCCTCGGAAATTTCGGTAGGTTGAAGCGATTATAGTAGTGGAAGCCTACCGAAACTGATTAAAGTGTATGAAGAAGTTTAAAACGAAGGAAGAGATAGATACTTCAGACTAATACGTTAATCTGCATAAATAAGAAGTGTTGTGAGGTGGTGAAAGTGAAAGTGAACTGCGCAAGATGGCGGAACGATTTGGATGGCGAGGGCAGTTAAGTACAATGAATAAGTCGGCCAAAAGATTTTTGATTATTTAAATTAATGAGCTCAATAAATAAAACAGGGGGTATTTAGCAATGTAAAGAGCGTGAGAGTGTGTGTGTGGGAAAAAGGGGAAAATAAAAAGTAAAAGTACAGGTTTGTGAATAGGAAGTTAGTATAGGAAAATGTTCATATGACAGAGATTAGATGAAATAACATTTTATAAAAAAGAGAGAAAGAAAGGAAGAACTAAATATAGAATATAAATAAATGAGATTTGTTTTAGCAGAAAAATCTATTAAGTAAATTATTTCGCCATAACCATTTCCTAGTTTCTGTGCAATCAAACTCGTCTAACGAACCTGTGAGAATCATCTGAAATCTGGGAATAAATAATCGAAATTATCATTTGGGTAAAGTATAAGAAAGAAAAGGTTTCCACATTTTTCCTTAGTTCAAATGTTGGTGGCGACCTTGAAAAATTTATGGAAATCTTCTGTTTGGGTATGATAAGGTAAGTGAGTCCAATTCAGGGTAAGTAATATTTTTGTGTATTTGTAAGAAACGTATATAAAAACGTTTGTAACTATACAATACGTAGTGTGAAAAAATTTACGTCTAACCCAAATTATTTTACGACTAGACTTGGTATTTTATTTTTACACGTTTTATAGTCATTTTTTAATGTACTATCTGTATCCATTATAAATTACAACGTAGTTAATTTAGACGCTCGTTTGACTCACTACTGCACTGCAGCTGCCAACAGACAATATACATTGGACAACAGTATGTAGTGAGGTTTTGTTGTTGATTGTTTTCATGTGCTTACATTTTGAAAGTTTTTATTAAGTTTTATTAGTGTGGTGGAAGGTTTTTTATTAGTTAGTGGTTTTTAGGTTAGATAAGTTTAATGTTTGTTTCGAGTTTGGTGTTAAAAAATGTTGATGTTTTTGAACAATAATCTGAAATGGGAATACATTTTTTATTTTAATGTGTTCTACTCCACAGATAAACACTTTTTTTAGAATTAATTTTGTTGGTGTTTTTCTTTTTCCCTTTAAGGCTAAAATACATTTTTAATAAGTTTTAATATTATTTAAGTTGGTACCGGTACCGAGAATAGGGAATCGGTTTTTAAGGAATCGGTACCGGTACCGGAAAAATTTGGTACCGACACACCGCTACTTTTAACTATTGGGGGGGAAAAAAAGCAAGAAGAAATATATGCGTATATGGCATATTTCAAGCAGAATAATAAAAATTGAGCATACTTGTGATTTTTTAATTTCTGTACAAATTTTAATTACATCTATATATTACCAGAAACAAATAGTGTAACCAAGACTTATGAATAATGTATGTTTACTCACTGTTTACTTCTACTAATGGTTTACGTAAATAGCTTGATTCATTACTAGCGATGAAATCGAATCTAGGAGCCATTGTCAAGCATGATACAGGCAGCTCTGCTGGAGTATACCCTGTAAAAAAATAAATGGTTTCAATGTTATTAATAACACTACTCTTATTGTACATGTAACAATAATATTCATAATTTTTTTTGTTACAACAAACCACACCATAAATGCTGTGTAAAAATAATATGACAGCCATTTTCATACATACTATTCATACTCCTTTTGAATATATCACTGCTTGAGACTGAACCCTGTGTCTCTGATGGAGGGGCTAAAATATGAGTGAGTGGGTTTGTGTTAGAGCATTAATTTGTCAAGGCCAATGATTCATGACAGCTGCCATGCCCTGTTCAGTCAGATTAGCATCCACTCGCTTAGGATTAGTGTACTTTCATTTAGTGCATGAATTATCCTGTTATTTGTAGCTGTCTATTCACCATGTCTCTTCAAGGGTCATTGAAAGAAAGAAAATAAAGTGTCATTGTTCACAGGGAAGACAACGAAATAATTAATAATGTAGCCTAATTGAAAAATGTGATGAAGAAAAACAACGAAACTCACTCACATATCCACTGACTCAAACAACAAAACGAGACGCGTATTACAGTAATAAATCAATAGGCTTGTATTTAATATACATGAGAAAGGAATGGAAATGCAGTCTAGAAGGAAAACTCTGCCCACCAGGGGAAAACATAAAATATGTGAGAAAAAGAAATTATTTCTTGATGATTTTGATAAGTGTTTAGTAAGAAATACTGTTCAGGATTTTTATAAAAATCAAAACGATGTGCCCACTGTTAAAAAACTCCTACCTACCGCGAAAGAAAGAATCCATTTCCTATAGGGCGCTAAAACATTAACGCGAGTGTTTCAAAATGTGGGATTCAAGTGGAAAAAATGTAAGAGTAAAAGAAAACAGTTCATTGGAAAAAAAAATACACACACAGAAATTGAAATGATGTGTTACAAGTACCTTGTACGAATTGACAGTTTTGGGGAATCTGGGAGAAACATATTTTTTAAATGAGAGGAAAGTGAGTTTTGATAATGTAATGTGAATCGCAATTACTCACCTTTTGTTTGTTTATACCAGTGCATGTGTGTGTGTCTACACTCTCTCTATGTCGCATTCCTTTCAGGGACATAGAGTTCAGTCTAAACCAGCGGTTCCCAAACTGTCGCCCCCCCCCCCAAGGGGGCGCGGAGCTCATTCAACAAGCAAAATTTAAAATTTAAAACAAATTTATATTTCACATAATTAAGTCGTCGACATGACATAAGTAAAATTAGGAATGATGAATAACTCATTTTATTAATGAAATAGCATGAGTGTTGTGGTCTTATAATTTTTATGCACTATTTGTCACATCGTAGGTTAGCGTTTACGACAAGGAGCTCGTCCTTGTGTGTACCGTGTGTTGCTGTTGTGGTGTGGCCGTTTGGCTGTTCGCTGACTGTGGTGTGGTGGGGGTTCCTTGTTCTACGTTGAATGCTTTACTTTAGTTGTGTAATCGAGAGGGAACTTAGGTAAAGGCGGGAAGAACCTGTGTATTGTTGACAAATATCTGTCAGCGTAGTGAGGTTATGTGTTGTGAATGAAAGTTCAGACATTGGTGTGAACCAGTCTTTTTAATTCGTTTAAAAATAGTAGTGTCTTTCAATTATTATGAAGCGTATGAACTCTGACATGGAACGTTCGGTCTCCCAAGAGTCAACCACAGATCCAGAACCTACAGGCGCATCTACGTCACGGACTGCTAAAGTAAGAAAGTATGATGACAATTACCTGTCATTAGGTTTCACAAGCACTATTGTTAACGGTGATGAACGCCCTCAGTGTGTTATTTGTTTGCAAGTTTTGGCTTCAGACAGTATGAAACCAAATAAATTAAAAAGGCACCTGGATACAAAACATAAAGATATCAGTACTAAAGCTAGGGACTTTTTTGTTAGGAAACTTAATAGTTTTAGATCAGCACAAAAAAGTTTCACTAAAACGGCAAGTTTACCATCGAAAGCTCTTTTAGCTTCATATCAAGTTTCATTCAGAATTGCTCAATGCAAAAAAGCCCACGCAATTGGTGAGACTCTTGTCTTACTAGCGGCAATAGACATGGTGTCAACGATGATAGGTGAAAAAGAAGCAGAAACTTTGAAAACAATTCCGCTGTCAAACAATACAGTGGCAAGACGAATTTCAGATATATCTGAAGATGTATATGACCAATTATTAGAAAAATTAAAAGGAAAAGACTTTGCAATTCAAGTTGACGAAGCAACAGACATATATAGGGATGCACATTCAATTGGTTACGTTAGATTTGTTGACAAATCCATACTCCGGGAAGAGCTCCTTTTTTGTGAACCATTTTCAAATACGGAAAATGCAGAAATGATTTTTGATATAATTTATAACTTTTTTAAACAAAGTGGCCTAACTTGGGATAAATGCATTGGGCTTTGTACAGACGGTGCCCGGGCAATGTCTGGTGAGTACACTGGCCTACGGGCAAGGATCAAAGCTGTGGCTCCAGAGGCTGTTTGGACACAGTGCATTATTCACCGGGAGGCTTTAGCTTCAAAAGGACTAAGTCCTGAACTGCATGATGTGTTAAAGACTGTTGTGAAAACTCGCCCTTTAAATTCAAGAATTTTTAAAGTTCTGTGTGAAGATATGGGTGCAGAACATGTTTCATTACTCTGTCACACTGAAGCAAGGTGGCTGTCCAGGGGTAAAGTGTTGGACTGTATTTTTGAACTGAGAAACTAAGTTTTTTGATTTTTAAATAAAGATAACCATTCCCTAGCTGAGTTCTTTTGCGATGAAGATTTTCTTATAAAATTGGCTTACCTCGGTGACATTTTTGAGAAACTGAACATTTTGAACAGATCCCTTCAGATACAAGATGCAAACATACTAACTTGGAATGATAAGATTCAAGCATTCATCAGAAAGCTTGATTTGTGGGGTCAAAGCATGAATACCAACAATCTAGAAATGTTTCCAACATTATTAAAAATCTTGGACGAATTTAAAAAGGATATTTCTGATGGGGAGTTAAAAAATTTGTTTTTAAATCACATTGTATCTCTGAGGCGAGGATTTTACCACTACTTTTATGAGGATTTGAGTAATTTTGCTTGGATTAGAAACCCGTTTGAAGATGTCTCAAAAATTGAATCACTAAGTGTTTTAGAAAAAGAAAAACTTATTGATTTGCAATGTGATCCTTCTTTGAAGAAGACACTTACTGACTGTTCATTACCAGAGTTCTGGATTAGCATTGCCAAGGAATATCCGGAGCTGAGCGAAAAAGCAATGAAAGTTATAATTCCATTTGCTACCATTTATTTGAGTGAAACAGGTTTCTCAGCTTTGGCTGTGATTAAAAATAAATACAGAGCCAGACTAGATGTGACCAAAGAAATGAGAGTTGCTCTTACTAATATAACACCTCAATTTAACAAACTTTGTGACAAGAAACAGGCCTATCCAAGTCATTAGTTTTAAAGACTGCTACAACAACTATATGATATTATTGAAATATTTTGATTTACCATTTTATACTTCATGCTGTTAATGAACGTAACTATTGTTATATTTAAAATTCTGTGTAAAAAAGCTCAAGCGAAATATTTGATATTTTTCAAAACAAATACTTCTGAATGAACAGACAATATTTAAACTCTCTGAAACACTGATTCTTACTTGATGTTATTTATTTACAAAGTAATGATTTTTTATCAGAAACTGTGTATTTAAACTAAGAATATTGTTACTTTCGTAACTGCAACAGTATTTAAATCAAAAATGTAATTGAATATTTACAACGGTTGTCTGTATTTATAATTTTATATGTAGTATAAATGGTGAAAATTTACCTAATAAATGACAGTTATCAAATACTTATATTTGTTTTTACCTTATTAATATCTTGTTAAATGTACGTGGCTACCACATTATGTGAGGGGGGGTGTTATGGTTCAATATTTCAAAGGGGGGGGCCCAAGACAGAAAGTTTGGGAACCGCTGGTCTAAACAGTACATACATTATATGTACGATATAATTAGAAAAAGACACAAGACACAGCGTTCAAATGTAACAACAGCCATTGTCTTTACAAGTTATAGCCAGGCATGTCATATATTGTAACGTTACATAACCCGGTCCCAATAAATTAAATCATGTAAGAACATAAAGGTCAGAAATGGGTAACCTATAACTAGCTCTAAATTAAAGTATATCATTAAACATGATAAACAATTCGAGTGATATACGGTGCAAAGTGAGTTATAGTGTACCCATTGAGGTAAAAAATGAAAGTGAAGGTAACTTATTACAGAATTGTGCTGTAGGTTTGGGAATTATAAAACTATGAGAGTAGACTATAATACTACTAACTGATTCTGTATTTATTTCTTTTATGAATTTGCTAACTGCTATAATTTTTTATTGTTCGACTAAGCTTTTCGTCATTACTGACATCTTCAGGTCTTAAACAACCAGGTTGTTTAAGACCTGAAGATGTCAGTAATGACGAAAAGCTTAGTCGAACAATAAAAAATTATAGCAGTTAGCAAATTCATAAAAGAAATAGTAAGGATGGCTGCTAATTTAAACAATACGAAGAATAAAACATGATTCTGTATTTTATTTATTTATTGTAATATTTATATTGTATGGACAACCAATTGTTATACCTAAGTTAATGTTATATTTTTTCAAATATTTGTATTATAATATAAGATAACCCAGGGTTCATTTTAAAAAACATAAAAAATTTTAAATATAAAAGGATAATAAAAAATTAAAATAATACTATGAGGGAAATGGCAACAGGAAGTAGTGCAGTGTAGAAATACTATGAGAGACTAAATAAATAATATATATAAATTTATTTAAAGATAATAAAATTATCAAATACTTATATACAAGGTCATAAGAAAATGAACAAAAACTTATTATGTAAACCAAATTGATAAAGAAACCGGAATGGAAAAGAATTATTTTTCGGTAAATAAGATATAAATTTATAATAATTACAAACTGCCTGTATAATAAAAATACTATGGGTTACTAAGAGTGACGGAAATAACAAGTATTGTTAATAATAATTTTTGGAATAAAACCATAGAGTTGACAAAATGATGCTACTACAATTCTAATAAAATAACCTTTCTGGAACTTTGGAGGAGTGAAAATTAGTACAAAATTAACAAGCAACATGACCACTATATAATCATCCATTATTTATCAAAATTAAATGGTTATACTCCTTATAAAAACAGTGAAAGAAAACCTTCTGATGATTCAACCTAGTTTCGCTATAGTTCAAGTTGACAATAGAATATGAGCCAGACGGTAATGAAATTATAACTCCAGACGGACCTCACCAGAGAAAAAGCTTCATTCCCGTAAGAACCATACGAAGAGAGGTAATATAAACATTTCGTTTAATAGTTAAAGAAGAAAAAGCATTCCGAATGTTGGTATAGAACACGAAACTAGTCAAATTTAATCACATATTTTTAAAGTAAACAAACGCACGCTGCTCTCTTACGGACATTCCTGGAACTACATACTAAACGAAAAATAAACAAATTTATTTAATATTTTTTCGGTATTTGTAAAGCTTAGTAATTATCCATTTCTGACCATCCCATAACAAAAAGAATTACCCTTAACCCTGGGGAATTATTAAGAATTATATATTAATTTATGTTTTGAAAATAGTGTAAAATTTGGTAAACAAAACCATATATGTTTTTTTCTTTAGACAATTCCGTGTTTACTCGAAGTCGATATTATGTTTTATGTAAATAAAGATCAATTGTGATACTTGTATTTTGGTGGCAGGAAACAAAAACCAATAATATAAATAAATAATATTATTGAAAAATGATATTGAATAATAAATTGTGTTATAATTTTTGTAGTGGGTAGTTGTAATAGATTTCAGCACAAAAACAGAAGAGATCAACACATCGGATCAGATTTTGCTATAGTGTAGGCTGGTTGAACTAGGCGTGGAAACTTGTCTCACAATCAGCTGATTTAAATCACAGCGAACAATTTGAAAAATCAGAAATCGTCTAAACCGAGTGTAAATAATTGGTACTTACTCTCTCTTCCTCATAAGGCTGAACAACTTCCCTCCTTGACCCCAAATCACACACTCTCGATTTCTGTTTAGATTGAGTAACATTAAAAAATCCTTTATTTATTTTTTAAAACGTCAGTTATTATAATTCATAAGTGGCGACTACGGAGAGGCGGAAACTTTAGTATCTCAAACCGCGACGTTACAAGATTGGCGCATAACAACATTGGGAGCTTAATTAAATAAGACGAACACCCAATAAGCCACATACAAAATTTTCGCTAAAACCTCTAGAAAAACCGCGACGTTACAGATTGCCGCCTGCAACGTGGGGCTTAAACGAAAACGAGGACGTCTCAGCAGGACGTTACAGATTGGCGCCCAACGTGGGGCTGTAATTAGAAAAGAATTTTGATATATTTAATATACCAAAAAATCTAATTATCGTCGGCAGTTATGAGAAAACAAGAAATGCATAATACCCGAGGCAAATCGAAGAAGAGGGCAGAAGAAAAGGAGATTGAAGAAGGTGGACAGGAACAAGAAATAGAATTAGTTACGGACAGTGAAATGGACCAACAGACAGGTGATACAGAAGAAACCGAAGTAGTTATGGATACGGAAAAGGAAATAGTGGAAGAGGATGCCCAAGGGGACCAACCAGATAAAGCGGAGGCCAGGAGAGCACCAAATTGGCAAGATATGATGAGATTTATAGCCAAAAAATTTGATAAAATAGATGAGAACTCAAGGAAGCAAAATGAAACCTTGAGCGAGAAATTTGATAAAATAGACGAGAACTCAAGGAAACAAAATGAAACCTTGAGTGAAAAATTTGACAAAATAGATGAGAATTTTAAGAAACAGGAAGAGAACTCTAGGAAGCAAAATGAAACTTTGAGGGATAGTTTAAAACAAATTGAGAAAATAAACGAAGAAAATTTAAAACAATTTGAGGGTAAAATGGAGTTTCAACAAGGAATTAAGAGAAAATCTAGAGAGTAAAATTGAACTGGTCAGTAATACGCTAAGCCAAAGAGTAGATGAATATAAGGAAGAGGCAGAGAAGAAATTAATAGAAACTAACCAAAGATTAGATAAAACTGAAGAGAAGATGGAACTAATTAAAACTGGAGTCGAGGCACGAATGGAAAAAGAAGAACAAGATAATCAAGTTCGTGTAATGGCCATACGACAAGAAAACAATGACCAGTTAGATAGTATCAAAAGCAGTCTAAACTGTAAATTTTCAGAGTTTCATAAAACAGTAGAGAATGTAAAAAATCAGTGTGATAGCCAAGCAGAGAAATTAGATAGTTTGCAACAAATACAAACCAATTTTCAATGTGATGTAGATAGAATAAGTGCTAGATCTGCATGCAGCAGTCCTCATGTTTATCAAGATAGTAAGGAAAGTGTAAACTTTCGGGATTATCGCAGAAACCCACTTGAATTTTTAGGGAGAGTAGACGAAATTTTGAACAGATCAAAGGAGAATCGATGGAATATGATAAAAGGTCTATTAGACGAATCGTTCAAAAATATCAATGATAATTGGTGGACAGCAATTAGGAACGAGGTGTGTGATTATGGGGGTTTCAAAACAATGTTCAAACTTAAGTACTGGTCAGAATCAGTACAAAACATTATTAGGGACGATATCTGTCATGGTAGGTATGACCGTACAGTGGGACAAACACCTACTGCTTACTTTTTGGGGAAGGTGTGTATAGCAAAGTATTTAGACCCTAAGATACCTGAAGAGTGTCTAGTGACCAAAATGGCGTATCATTTCGAAGAGAAGATCATTAGTGCCCGCTTCAGTGGACAAATAAAAACTATTGGAGGCATGGAAACGCTACTAGAAAATTATGAACAGGAATCTTATTATAGGAGAAGTAGATGGAGGTCAGGGAATACCGAGGAACGGAAGAATGAACCACCAAGAGAGAATCGGCCCAGAGTTAATTATGTGCATGCTAATAACAATTATTTCAATAATAGATATCGAGGAAGATGGCCTAATAATAATCGACAGAATTACAGACATGATTCTTATCACCGAGACGAAGGTCCACAAAGGAATATGAACGCTGAGCAACCTAGATTCAGAGAGAGTGATGAAGAAAGGAGACCGATAAGCAATATTCAACATAATGAAAATGTTGAACCAAACAATAATAATGATGGAAATAGGGGAAACGGGTACCAGCAGTGAGAAGATGTGATTGCCCGTCACTGCTAGAAACAACAGGGCACAGAATTTACCATACACCCAATTATAATACTAAATTAAATCAACCAATAACCATTATTGTAACATGACATAAGGTAGTGAAGATTCAATTGTATTTAATTATAAAATAAAAGGCTGAAGATAAGAGTAAGAGGCAAAAACTTATAAACTTAGAGATCAATAACCCAGTAACCCAATAAATGACAAATGACTATTAACCTGACAATGACCTGACACAATAGATCGGATAGAAACCAAAGGAACCAAGAGAAGTGAAGAAGCAGTTAAAAACTAAGTGCAATCAAGTCATCCCAAAAAAATGAACAGAATATTGTAAATTTAATAACGAACTGATGTTTGTAGTATATGAGATTTAACTAGGATAATAAGATTAATGGAAGGTAATAATATCACATATATCTTATTGATAAAAGAATGTACTTATATAATATAAGGTAGGGAGTTAGAAACTAACCATACCCCAAACTAATAGTAATGATAATAGCCAAAGACAATAAACAATGCTTTGAGCCAAACAAAAGCAAAATTTAAGTAATAACTGAAAGTGATCAGAGTGATTTGGAAGTAAATTAGTTATTCATGACCATAATCACACAGTGATATAAAATAATCAGACAAATCGTGTGAATAAACAAGTGAGTAAGTTAAAAATGTGTGTACAATTAAATAAGTGAAGTGCCAGGTATAGCATATAATGGAACAAAGTGAGAATGATAATAATTAAAGAAACCTTCTAATGAAAGGAAAAGTGCAGTGGGGGTGTAGAATAAAATATTATATAAGCAAACTATAATAAACAGATAAACAATTTTTGATAAACTGTACATTAGTAAGAGATTAAACTAATTGTGATATTATAAATTTAGGTAATAGGATGTCAGAATTATAAAATAAGGTAAGAATTAAGTTATTAGAATGAGTAGTAAATTAAGAAGGACAGACACTGTATTTAAGTGAAGGGATTAGTAGATAAGACATATCATGTAAGGAACAGTTTATCAGTAGTATTGTAAGAGTTTTATTATTGTTCAAAAACCATAGAATGTAGTAAATTATAGGATAAGCAAGATAACAGTAGAGAAAAGAAAAGGTAGTTAAAAGTTATTTCAGGCTAGAACCTGACAAGGAATCTTTCATAATAAGAATTAGAGTTAGGAATACTGATGTTTATTGTTTGTTTTGTTTATAAAATTGTATTAGAATTACCAGATATGTTATTAAGAAATGTTAGGTGGGAGTAGAATAAAATCTAGGCTCTAGGCCAACTGTTGAATATAAATTTAGTAATTTTGAGAACAGATAATTATCCAAAGTTAAGGCAGAATATGCCAAATGGTTAAACCGATTAAGTGAGTATTCCTAGTACCAAAATATATGAATAACAACTAATTTTGAATAAAATATATGTAAAATATAAAAATGGAAAATAGTAAAAATGTAATTAGCTATTCAAAAGTGGGCATGAGGGATATCAAAATGATCATCATGAAAAATTAGGAAGAATGGTACTCATGTAATAACTCTAGCTATTAGTATAAGATAGTAATCTTCATTTGAAGATATTTTGGTAAAATTAGACTAAAAAAGACATTAAACTATAACAATGACTTAAGTTAATAACCAATGAAAATTAGCATAATTTATTAGGTAACCATAGCAACAAGAATTTTATTGCCAAAAAACCGTTAGATTTTCAGTAGTTATTATTGACCAACGCAAGAGAGTGGATCGAGGAGCTCTCGTATTAAAATTAAAATTATTATTATTATTAAAGTAAATTCAAACCTAACTTAAACCAGATGGAGATAACTACAATAGTCCAGGGAATCCTGAACAAAAATTTTGTTAATAAAAATTAATTAACAAACCATAATTATCTGAAGAAGACGGAACGACGCAGTGAAGAAGAAGACGACAACGGACACCAAATGAAGATCATTGGAACATCTTAATAGAAGAAGACGGACGACAACCGAAGGAATACGAGGCCTGAGTCAGCGAGGAGAAACATCGAGACGAGGGAATAAACTTCTGGAGAGTATAAGAAGATGACAGCCCAGGAGTTATCCATAGAAGAAGACGACATCAGGATCTTCAGCAGGAAAACCGATGAGTATAAACATTATCCCATAATCGAATTCACAATTTTTTGGTTTGAATTAATAAATAACTATTTCACTTCACTGATCACTATTCCGATTCAGAAATAAATGCTTTGTTAAATTCACTATTAAACTTTAATCAATTAGCAATTATTAAAAGTAAAATATAATAAATAATTGACGAACCTTTTAATAACTAAATTTGACAAACGAAAACTAACCCAAAATTTCTTTACAAGTTTTCATTGGTAATTACTTAATTGAATACAATGAGATATTAATTTGTTTATGTAATTAGTATTAAGAATTGCTATAACTTTGTGTGTGTTAGCCGTAAGTATATATTTCTGTAGCCGAAAGGACTTTAACACCCCTGAGAAAAATCATATTCAACTGTAAACTAACATTAAGATGCTGTGTACACAAACTGAGCAAGTACCAACCGAACAAGTGTAATAGCCGGTGCAGAAAACGAATTTGATGTACTATAAAGTAATTGAAATATTCTAAAAGGTTAATAAATGTTCTCAATCTGCAATTCTGTATGTTTGATTCAGTTAATTTATAATAACAACTAAGAATTATTGAAGTGAAAGCGTTAAAGCAAGACGCTAGCCGAGTCAACACTGCAGAAAGCCGTGCGCCAATCAGGTGGCGAGGCGGCAACATTTGAATGCAGCAGAGCGAAATACGGTTTACCCGTAAATGATAAGAGAAGTTACATTTTGACACAATTAACACTAAATAACATTATTATTAAAACTTTACAACCCACATAAACATTCGGTAACATTATCAGAAATAATTTTCTAAAAAATATACAGTCCGAGTTAATGGAAGAAAGAGCAATTAAAGAATCATCACCAAACAATGACATAGTCTATATACAAATAAAATTAAATGGAGTGTCAGCAGAGGCCATGATTGATACAGGAGCCAATATTTCAATTATTGATCAATTAGAACTAGACCGTATTACTGAGTTAACTACTGAGAGAATATCTACTTTACCAATTAACAATTTAACAATTGTTGGTGCTACCGGGAAACAAAATAAAACAATCAAAAAACAAGTGTCTTTGAATGTTACCACTAATGGAATAGGAATACCTATGGGATTTTTAGTAGCGAAAGGGCTACCGTTTAAGGTGTTAATAGGGTGTGATATGCTACGGCGACACACTGCAATTATAAATCTGGCCAGGGGTATAGTAACCTTGAGCACAGAAAATGGTGAGTTAACGGCTGAGATAATTGGTAGCCAAAGTGCCCCTCAGTGTCCGAGCTCATTTTTTGTTAGGGAGGATAATAGATTAACCCTAGGTAACAATATAGAAGTAACAGAATCAAAGATTTGGCAAGAGAAGATAGAAGAAATAATGGAGTTTCAGAATAGGCAGGCACCGGAAATAATTAGTGTAGAACAGAAACAACAACTTATAAAAATTTATAATAAATATAAATCAGTATCTCAGAATCACCAGGAAAAGCAAAAAACTTCTTGTGTGAACTAAAGTTCAAGGAAAATGTAAATTTTAATAAACGATCGTACCCTATTGCTCAAGCTTTGAAAGAGGCAGCAAGGAAAGAAATTAAAAGAATGATATTAGAAGACATAATTGAAAGAAGTAGTTCTCCATATACCAGCCCATTGGTAGCTATACCGAAGAAAGATGGTCAAGTCAGACTATGTCTCGATGCTCGGGAGTTGAATAAAATGCTCATTAACGATCGCACGTCTCCAGGTGAGATTGAAGAGATAATGAAAAAATTCTATGGATGCAAGTACATGAGTACTTGGGATGCAGTCTGTGGATACTGGCAAATAGAGTTGCACCCTAACAGCAGACAATATGTTGCTTTCATATTCGAAGGACGAAATTATAATAGATATTTACCATAAATCCGTCGTGCGACTTCGTTTTTCTCGTCTTATTTTGACGCGTTTCGGCAACGAATTGCCATCTTCAGAAATCTTAATCACTCATAGGAGATCGTTAAAAACTTGAAAACACTAAAATCATTACGGTAAAAGTGCACTATTACCGTATTGATTTTAGTGTTTTTAAGTTTTTAACGATCTCCTATGAGTGATTAAAATTTCTGAAGATGGCAATTCGTTGCCAAAGCCCGTCAAAATAAGACGAGAAAAACGAAGTCGCACGACGGATTTATGGTAAATATCTATTATATTAATATAAGCGACTTGGAGACAACAAACCTAAAATGTATTATAGACGAAATTATCATTTTAAGCGTTTGCCTTTTGGATTGGTAAATTCTGTGGCCGTGTTCATCCAGTGCATGGACCAAATTTTAGGTAAGGAAGTTTTAGATTTTACTACCATATATGTGGATGACATATTAATTACGTCTTGTACTTGGGAGGAGCATTGTAACCGAGTGGAAACAGTGTTAAATAAACTTTTGCAACATAATATAACTTTAAAACTGGATAAATCTAAATTTATCACACATGAACTACCATTTTTAGGGTTCATTTTATCTGCTACTGGAATTAAACCATCTCCTGAAAAAGTAAAGGCTATTCAAGATTTTCCTAAACCAAGAAACTTGAAACAATTACAATCCTTTTTGGGGATATGCAACTATTATAGAAAATTTCAACAGAATTATTCAGAAGTAACAGTTAAATTTCAATGTTTACTTTCAAAGAGAAACAAGTGGAAATGGGAAGAAAGTGAAGATAATAATTTCCAGATAGTAAAAAATAAATTTCTTGACAGCATCATGTTACATCACCCAAATTTTAATAAACGTTTTTTCATAAATTGTGATGCTAGTAACATTAGCCTTGGAAGTGAGCTATATCAGGAAGATGAAGAAGGAAATCATGGAGTTATCAGTTCTGCAAGCAGAGTACTGAGTAGTTGTGAGAGAAATTATACAGTAACTGAAAAAGAACTGCTGAGTGTTGTGTTCTCATGTATAAAATTTCGAACATTTATTTTGGGATACCCAGTGACCATCAGAACTGATCACAGATCAATTTCGTTTTTAAAAAATTGTAAACTTAACCACGGCAGACTTACTAGATGGGCATTAATACTTCAAGAATATAATTTAGACTGGGAATATATTCCGGGTAAGAAGAATGTAATAGCAGACCGATTATCCCGGATTAACCTCGAAAAAGGAACTTGTGAAATAGAACCAGAAAGTATTGGAAAAATATATTACATCATTAAGATGGCAAAGGAGTTACAAGAAATAATTAATAAAATAAAAGTCGATCAAAAAAGGGACACTAAATTAACAAAAATTAAGGAACGAATATTACATGACCCTATAATAATGAAATTTTTTTGTGTTTATGAAGAGGTCCTTTTTATTCGTCCTACCATTAAGGATCATGTCTGGAAGATGTATGTGCCAGCAGCAACAGAAGTAGCACTGATTCAGGATTATCATGAAAGGTATGGCCACATGGGATCACTCAAGGTTATTAAAGCTTTATCGGAACATTGTTACGTGAAAGCTATAAATAAAAGAGTAAGGGAGATAGTAAAAACCTGTAACATATGTCAGCTAGTAAAAGTAAATAATGAGAAGAGAACGGGCACCATGATTACAATAAAATCTAATAATAAACTTGAAAAGACATTCTTGGATATCTGTGGACCTTTTCCCAGAAGTGGAGGAAGACATAAATATAAATATATCATCATATTATTTGATCATTATACGAAATATACAAAACTCTACGCTATTAGTAGAGCCACTACAAAGAAAATTCTAGAAGTAATTATAAAAAAATACTTACCCGAGGTGGGAAAACCGGAAATGATTATAACTGATCATGGAACACAATTTCGGGGAAAAAGGTGGAAAGAAGAATTGAGAAATAGGCAAATAAGAACCTACAAGACATCAGTGTACCACCCTAGTAGCAATCCTGCTGAACGTGTATTAAGGGAAGTTGGCAGAATTCTTCGTACCTACTGTCATCAAGAACATAAAAACTGGAGTCAGTATATTGAACCAGCACAGACTTTCCTTAATTGGTCATACCATGACACTATCGGTACTAGCCCTTATCAGGTAATGTTTGATAAACCACCACCAAGAGAAATTACATCATTGATAAATTTCCCTCCAGGAGAGAGAGTAGAGTTCGACCAAGTGGAAATGCACAACAGAGTGTTGCATAAAGTGGAACTTCAACAAAAAAGGGATCAAGTAAAAAGGAGAAGATTGGATACATACCAGATGGGAGATAAGGTACTAATCAAAAATAGACAACTACCCAGTTCTATAGAGGGTATTGCCCGGAAGCTACTGTTACTTTATACTGGCCCTTACCTCATAACCCAGGTGAAGGGGAATAATACTTACGAAATTAAAACAATTAACAATAATAGAATAAAGGGAGTGTATAATCAGTCAGAAATGAAACACTATTATGAAGATAAAGCCAAGACTATTAGGAGAATTGAACCAATCAACAATTTATTTCTATAAACGAGTTAAACTAAAATAAATTTGTTCTTGTGGGGGGGCTTTATGTAACGTTACATAACCCGGTCCCAATAAATTAAATCATGTAAGAACATAAAGGTCAGAAATGGGTAACCTATAACTAGCTCTAAATTAAAGTATATCATTAAACATGAAAAACAATTCGAATGATATACGGTGCAAAGTGAGTTATAGTGTACCCATTGAGGTAAAAAATGAAAGTGAAGGTAACTTATTACAGAATTGTGCTGTAGGTTTGGGAATTATAAAACTATGAGAGTAGACTATAATACTACTAACTGATTCTGTATTTTATTTATTTATTGTAATATTTATATTGTATGGACAACCAATTGTTATACCTAAGTTAATGTTATATTTTTTCAAATATTTGTATTATAATATAAGAACCCAGGGTTCATTTTAAAAAACATAAAAAATTTTAAATATAAAAGGATAATAAAAAATTAAAATAATACTATGAGGGAAATGGCAACAGGAAGTAGTGCAGTGTAGAAATACTATGAGAGACTAAATAAATAATATATATAAATTTATTTAAAGATAATAAAATTATCAAATACTTATATACAAGGTCATAAGAAAATGAACAAAAACTTATTATGTAAACCAAATTGATAAAGAAACCGGAATGGAAAAGAATTATTTTTCGGTAAATAAGATATAAATTTATAATAATTACAAACTGCCTGTATAATAAAAATACTATGGGTTACTAAGAGTGACGGAAATAACAAGTATTGTTAATAATAATTTTTGGAATAAAACCATAGAGTTGACAAAATGATGCTACTACAATTCTAATAAAATAACCTTTCTGGAACTTTGGAGGAGTAAAAATTAGTACAAAATTAACAAGCAACATGACCACTATATAATCATCCATTATTTATCAAAATTAAATGGTTATACTCCTTATAAAAACAGTGAAAGAAAACCTTCTGATGATTCAACCTAGTTTCGCCATAGTTCAAGTTGACAATAGAATATGAGCCAGACGGTAATGAAATTATAACTCCAGACGGACCTCACCAGAGAAAAAGCTTCATTCCCGTAAGAACCATACGAAGAGAGGTAATATAAACATTTCGTTTAATAGTTAAAGAAGAAAAAGCATTCCGAATGTTGGTATAGAACACGAAACTAGTCAAATTTAATCACATATTTTTAAAGTAAACAAACGCACGCTGCTCTCTTACGGACATTCCTGGAACTACATACTAAACGAAAAATAAACAAATTTATTTAATATTTTTTCGGTATTTGTAAAGCTTAGTAATTATCCATTTCTGACCATCCCATAACAAAAAGAATTACCCTTAACCCTGGGGAATTATTAAGAATTATATATTAATTTATGTTTTGAAAATAGTGTAAAATTTGGTAAACAAAACCATATATGTTTTTTTCTTTAGACAATTCCATGTTTACTCGAAGTCGATATTATGTTTTATGTAAATAAAGATCAATTGTGATACTTGTATTTTGGTGGCAGGAAACAAAAACCAATAATATAAATAAATAATATTATTGAAAAATGATATTGAATAATAAATTGTGTTATAATTTTTGTAGTGGGTAGTTGTAATAGATTTCAGCACAAAAACAGAAGAGATCAACTATTTTAAGAAATTACATCGCACTTGTCATAATCACCATAAATATTACAAAGACTTTGAGAATGCTATTAATAGATTTAAGAAAACATTGTTAAATTTAGAAATTAAGAGCTCTAATTATAAGATCATTGGAACAGAAAGAACCATAGTAGAATGTAGAGATTACTGCAAAACAATTTTACTGCCCACAGTAATGGTAGAATTTGAAGAAAAACAAAAAATACTGCATGACCAAAAACATGAAATAATTTAAACCCGTCAAATAAATAAATTCAATAAATTACACAAAGAAACATGTAATATCATAGGTAATGAGAAATGGTTTGTGAACTTGACTAAAAAAGACATTCCCGTAGATATAAAACAATTCTTATCACTAGGACCCAAATATTCCATTCCATTTATAAATAACAAAATTCCGATAGAAAATTTAATTAGTGATGTAGAATACTTCATCCAACACAGTGTAATTGAAGAAAACAGGGAAGTAGTCAGAGGTCAATGTGTTAATGTGATTACAAATTATCAAAATCAAAATAAGAATAAAAATGGTATAAAACATAGGGATGTACTGATATTAAAAAAAAACAAAACAATTCCTACGCTCCAACCCAGACATATACATAACTAAAACTGACAAAACAAATCAAACGGTAGCAATTGATAAAGATGAATATATAAAAAAAACTCAACAATTATTAAATGACCATAATACGTACAAAAATGTTTCACGTAACCCCACACACAGCCTGATGAATGATACAAACAAGTACGTACGGTTCTTACAAAAAAACAAATACATAGATGAACATACTTGCAGAAAACTTGTGAATAACGCACCAACTTCCCCTAAGTTGTACTCTCTAGTAAAAAACCATAAGGATGGGAACCCAGTCAGACCCATAGTTTCGTTTTTAAATTCCCCAACATATGGATTAGCTAGACATCTTGCCACTATTCTAACACGTCTCTCCACCTACAAGTATAACGTGAAGGATTCATTTGACTTCCACGATAAGATATCCAATGTTCAATTACCCCCTGGGTATCAACTTATTTCACTGGATGTATCATCCCTTTTTACCAATATATCAGTACCAATAGTAACCAACATTATTTCTGACAGGTTTGATGAACTCAGACCTCACACAAATATTCCTAAAAAACAATTCTTAGAAGCACTTAAGTTATGCCTAGAGAGGGGATATTTTCAATTCAACAATGAGTTTTATTTACAGTTATTTGGATGCCCAATGGGCTCACCAATAGCCCCTATCTTGGCTGATATATATCTTGAGTATATTCTTGAGAAAAAACTTCCCACTGTACCATTTGATATACCATTCCTTTACAAATTTGTTGATGATATTATTACAGCAATACCGATTAATATGCAGAATATAATAATAGATACATTCAATGACTTTCATCCACGTATAGTTTTCACTGTAGAATTAGAAAAATCGGACAACACAATCTCATTTTTAGATGTTTTATTACTCCACCAAGCCAATGGTAAACTTGACACAAAATGGTGGCAAAAACCACAAACCTCAGGACGATACATTCATTACACGAGTCATTGTCCATACCACTACAAAATTAATGTTGCTAAAAATCTGATAAATCGTGCACACAGACTTACAACAGACATCTACAAAAAAGAAATTGATAATAGACTAGTAGACTTATTGCTAACAAATGGGTACCCCCACAAGATAATTTGCAAAATATTGCGAGAAAGTTACAGACATAATCATAATATGGTAGATAACACTAAAACCCAAATAAATAACTCAGACGTGACTAATAACCAAATAAATGGTAATACACCTGTAGGACAGAATACAACATGCAGTAATCAAGATAACACTACTACAACTAAAAAATATTTTTCCCTTCCATATGTCAAATCATTATCAGAAAGACTTTCCAAGATCCTCACTAATGCTAATCACAATACAAAAATAGCTTTCAAAAACGTTAACACTATCAATAATAAATGTTTTACGCATACTAAAGACAGGGATGAAATAGAACTAAGATCCAACATAATATATGAAATACCGTGTGAAGAAAATTGTGGAAAAAATATTACGGTTGTTCTGAACAGTATTTTAAAAGACGTATTTATCAACATAAATATAGCTGCCAGAAAGTAAATACTAACAGACCTGATCCCACGGCCCTAACACAACACGCCCGTACACAGGTCACTCGTTTCAGTTTCACAAAGCTAAAGTAATTCATGCAGAAAGTAATCACTTTAAACGGCAATTCTTAGAAATGCTAACAATAGAGAAGAATAAACACCTTTCAGTTAACAAGAAAACGGACGTACAAAGTCTTAGCAAGTGTTATTCTAATCTTATTCACTCTTTTTAAAATAGACAATAGTTTACAGGTATAGGAATACTGAACAACTTTCTAGTTAGGTACTATTAAAATTTTATATCGCTGGCAGTCTGTCAGATAACTACATAACGCTAACACTATACAAATGTAATGTGTTATATGTGTATAAGTATGGAACAGTGATAAGTGTTTAGTGTAATGTGGTTGCTGTAGCTCATCTCACAGTTAATGTAAGTAAATAGTTATAGTAATGTATGACTTTACACACACCTATACACACTTACAAATAATACAAAATGTAGTAAGACTATATTTTAATGTTGTAGGCATGATTATGAGAAGAATAAATCTCAAAACGTCGCAAAACTGAGTTTTCATAATTAATGACCGAACCTCGAAATCATTAACAGTATATATATATATATATATATATATATATATATATATATATTTTCTTCTCTTGCCTTTATTGTTCATTCAAATACAGCAGAGGAATGAAAATAATAATATGGTAAGAGCTTAGTTTTTAGGAAATTAATTTATGAAAAAATAAAAAGAAAGGGGTTCAGAGTCTCTTTTTAGTCATATCTTTTTTGTAGAATATATGGAAGTCAGAATATTTTTTTTATTTATAAACAATGCTTCTTTTATATCAACCTTCATGCCTATCATGTATTAATATACTGTAATGCTGTGTCACAAATAACACAGGATCAAGTTTATCATATTATATTTTTATCGTATAAACTTTAATGCTTAATTCTGCTGTAAGAATTTATTCTTACACTTATTTTAAATAAAAGCTTTCACAAACTTTCAAATGGAAGATTGAAGTACCAGAAATGTATACTACTAATTAACAACATTCATGACCAAAATTCTCTACTTTTTTGGGATGGGTGGTTAAACTCCTTATGCCAGACAACCCTTCTGGACCCACTTTTTGTTATTTTCTACTAGAACTATATATTATGTAACGTGATGTTTCCCTCTACATAAAGAATATACCCTGATCAAAATAATTATCTTATCCTAATAATGAAGAACAGAATAAAAATTAAGTAAGGAACCTGTATCATGTAAAATATGTATTAAATAGTAAATTTAAGATAAATATGAAATAAAATAACTAATTTGTATACCAAAATACCAAATATGATTATCTGGAACTTAATAATAAATAACTCTAGTAAACTGCAAATGTAATGGTGTAAAAAATAGGTGAAAGCCTATACAGCAGAACTTAAATGGTTTACCAATCAGTAAAATTTTTAAACTAGATAAAATTTGAGGTAAAAGAACCATAAAGTCAGAGTATAATCATACCTGAGTGTGAATCAAGTCACTAAAACTATTCAGAGAATGATTAGTATAAAATAAGTGAATAATAACAGTTTTAATTGTATATAAAAGTGTTATGATGTAAGTTAGGTTAGGCACCATATTTAAATGTTAAAGCAAGACAAAGAAATAAAATATCGGTATGGAGAACCATACATGACTTCCATGTTCTAAGATTTATATTTAAAATCATATTCGAAATGAAATATTACCATAGAAACTACTTCTTTCTACTTATTGCTTCAGGCTTAACCACGGTACTGTGGTCTCTAACGTATACCACCTCTCGTTTTCGCACTCGATTTTCACTGATGATGGCAGTCGATGGACTGCCAAAAAGTCTGGTTTTGCAGAAAACATTGGACTACGGCTTAACAGCCCAGGAAGGAATTTTAACAAAGAACTACTTCTTTGGTGCCGATAACGTAGTACACATATAAAAAATTCTCCCCTCCCCAATAGGCGTTTACATCAATTCCCCTCCCGAATGGCGTGTGTATCAGAAGCAGCCCATGTCCAATATATGTATCTGAAGTATTCAATATAACCAATTTAGTAATTAAGAGACAATATTTGTCGGTATCAATGTAGTGGTGTAAAATTCTGCTATTTTGGCGGATGTGATAGTTGTTCCAAATGTAATAACACGTGCTAGTGCATAAATAGACAGGTTACAGTGTGTCAAACTTTTGCCCACATGAGCATAATCATGCTTAAATATTATATGTTGGTTTTGAGGGAGTCTAAAATTTTAACTAAAACGAACCAAGTAATGAGTTTAAAGGGTTACGAGTTGGCCAGTTCAAATTGTTATATACTGTTCTACCCAATGTACGTGACGCCTGATAGAGTGAGAAAAAGTGTTGCGACCAGTCCTAATTATTTGTGTATGCGCAGGGCCCCTGGTCTTAGACGTGGACGCTGGCTCAGGATGACCATCTCCGCCTGAACGAGTAATAAAGACTTTCGACTTCGCCTGTCGTAGGGGACAACAACATGACCACGTCCAACCAACACAGACCCTGGAAGTGGGAACTTCAACATCATCAGGTGACCTCAAACCATTTATTATAATTTATTTGATCTACACAGACACCCGGATCTGTGCTGTTAACATCTTATAACATTTGTGGAGCATGAGTGATACACTGTCACATTTGGATCATCTTTAAAACGTTTTAATCCGGCCCCACTTTAACAAGACAGAATTGTGCGCGGATTTTGGGGGCACTTTGTTGAAAATGTACTAACTTGGTATTAAGTGTAAGCCCGGGGGCTGGCATGCATCCAAGGCCTATTACATTTAATTCACTCTTTATTTTCTTTCTAGTTTCCGGTAAAAGGGGGGGGTCAAGTATTAGGGGTCTGGTATTTCCATGTATGTAAGGGGGGAGTTCCGTGTGTGACAGGATGAAACCTCACCGGCTGGTAGGGTTTAGCGATAATTCCTGTCAACTTAGTTCCGACAATCACTGTCATTTCACACATTTAAATTACATTTTGGGGGTTTATGTAAGGGTACTAAGCTTCTAATTCAGTAACAGTCCGGCCCCTGCTTAATCCTGTATAGGCAGCCTTGTATGCAGACATAGGCATGCTCCAGGCTTAGGAACATGTTGGTTCCCGGGCCAATCCAGTTTTCTTAAAAGTTACATACCTGATCAGAACATATAATTATTGTAAATTTTTAAACGCTATTGCTAAAATATATTTCTCACACAAAATTATAAATTATTATCTCAGCAAATTCACAATTACAGTCCAGGTTAAGGAAAGATGGTGGCTTACCGTCTTTCCTATTTAGTATCCTCAGTTATAAATTTTCTGACTCATTGTTTATTATCTTACCTAGTTTAAGAGCACTTTAATGTTACATCTGGCATTTTGGCCAGCCCAGATTCGTGGGAGCACTAGTGATATCTTTATACCTTCGGATGTCTGTAGAGAAATGTCAATAAAGAAAAAAAAGGGGTATATAGGCGAGTGGCTATGTTTTCAAAATTATAAGGGTGTCGGTTATTGATAGAGTGAGACTTATAATGTGGATGTGATGGAGATATATATATTTGTGGATTATGTCAATTATGTGTGTGTCACTTTGTGGGTTATGTGTGGGGAAGATTTATTTATACAAAAATTTTGCATTATAAAAAACAAAAAGAAAACAATTGTTACATATATATATATATATATATATATATATATATATATACTATTTTGTGATTTATGTTTGTGTTACTTTTGTGGGGTATGTACGGGGGAAGATTTATACACAAATTTACATAAAAAAAAAAAACCCAATTGTTACACGATATGTTACACACTCGAGTACTCAATAAATGTTATTGTTGGTTATAACAGAGAGTTTAATTGCAAGTCCCGTCCCACTGGACCCAGCGCATTTTGGCTTCTCTAGGATTTGCCTAGTTTTAATTAACTAGTGGCCCCTCTTAAAAAAAAAAAAAACTCAAAAAAAAAAAATTTTTTTCCCCAAAAAACAATTTTTTTTATAAAGCATAAAACATCCAAAGAGGGGTTACACCTTTGCCCACCTAACTGACTTGAATCTCTACAAGGACCAAAAAATTGAAAAGGTTGAGTGTTTGAACCACGTTGCAAAGGGTCTCGGTTCAGGTTTGAGGAAACTTGTTGCCAAAAACACCGGCAAAGGCCAACATCTGGCTGGGAAAGCCTATGGAAGTTTGAAGGGAACAACTATAAACAAGTTGACTAATTACTACAGAAATGGAATACAAAGTACCGTAATCTGGGAGATATAAATAAAATGAAAACAGCTATTTTCGACACATTGCTCTTCAACTGACGAGAAACCAAATCACAAAAAATGCCCAACAGGAACAGAGTCGTGGTGTTTTTACAAAAAGCCATTGCTAAAAAAGTTAGGCCTGTACCACACAGACACAAAATCAAAACACCCTTGACTGAAGAAGTTGTTGCAAAAATACTGCCACTGTACCAGAGGTTGGCCAGCGACACTTTGCTTGATAGATGCGTGTCAGGAAAAACGCAAAACGCCAATGACATCATTTGGTCGAAGTGTCCAAAAACTTCGTTCTCTTCAAGACAAACACTAGAAATGAGAGTGTGTGAAGCAGTGTGCCAATACAATACTGGCTACAGGCAAAATCTTTCTGATCTACAAAAACCACTGGGTGTGGAGCCCCGGAAAACTTACGGCAAAGACTGCGAAGGCTTTTGATTCGAAGAGATTGAAACTTGCTCAGATTCGTAAAAAGACGATGTTTACAGAATATAGAAGAAAACTGAGGCAAGCACAACTTCTGGAAGAAGAAGAGAATAAAGAAAAAGAAGGCCGAACTTACGGTGCTGGAGAATTTTAATGTTGTGAAGAACAGGACTTGAACTTTTTTATTTTGGCCAATTTTTTGTTGTTGTAAATTTCACTGTGAAGTTTTTGCTGGTAAATGTAGGCCCTGAATTGTATTATATTTATAGAGGGAATTAAAGGACCTATGTGATATATAAGCATTTTAAAATTTAATTACCCAGTTATTTCTGTGTCAATGCAGTGTACTAGACACGCGTTACTTCAATCGCAGTTTCCCGAAAGCTTGAATTTCCATGTTTTTGAGACAAAAATTGATATTTCTAAATAACCACTTGTACTACAAGACTGAAATTTTTACCACTTATTCTAGATGTTTTGCTTCATATTTAGGTAGATTTATGTTTGTAAGTACCCTAGAAGCCAAAAAAAAATTGTTAAAAACACAAATTTTAAAGTCGACTCATACAAAAACTACACATTTGTAGCGGGGCATTTTGGGCATACCTGGGGCAATCTAAAGAAATTTGTATATTTTTTGTAATAAATAAATAAAAATCTTCATTAGGAACAAAAATTTATAAAGAACGGTAAATTTGTTATGTGGAAGCGATTCCAACAACGGCAACACTGCTTGAGGCGTTGAAAACAAAGTTATTAGACAATATTCATATAAACAGTTTTAATAACCGGCAAACTGTACCAAAGTCAGTTCAAGGACAATGACGAACACGAAAAACGTAAACACGTTATGTAACAGTAAACACGTTACACAACCAGACATCAGGCGATGTGTTGCGTCAGCAACTTACATAACAACTGTGTGTCATCGGTTTCGTCAGAGCCTATCCTGGGTGTGTCACGCCAGCAACTGTGTGAGGCACCGAACAAACAGTCGGAAATTAACATCTCAGCGGACCAGACGCAAAATAAACTGTAGCGTCTGCCCGGCTCTCGCCGGTTTTTCGGGCGAAGTTATTCTGTGTTCGCCGACGCGCCCGCATACGATAAAATGTGATCTTAAATTCAAATTAATAACTTTCAATAGTCATGAAGTAAAATGCAGTGACAGTTTTTTGGTGATATATACAAAATTATAAGCAATAGAATTGTGCGGAGTGGACGTAATTACGTGAGGAGTCTGGACTGGGTCGAATCGCTAAAGAATGGCCAGATAAGTAACCGATATGGGGTAAAACCCAAGAAATTTTCAAAATTGTAAAACCTTTTAATTTTAAAAAGAAATGGCAGCCTAAAATATCTATACATAAATTAAATTAAATATGAGATCTCTAAAATAACTTGGTATGTGTGTTGCGTGTGTACGGGAGAATGTAACTATATTAAGAAGTCTGGTTTGCGTTTTCTTTAAAAGATTATTTTAATTTAATATCTTGATTCATATAAGGTTTATATAATATTTCAATGTTGTTTTATTCTTTTTTATACTAAAAGTTTTTTTTTTCTTTACTTTAAAAAGTTTCTTTCTTTCAAATTTATTTTATGTGTGTTTCTTTTTGATTTGAGAAATGTTAATAAATTTTAATTAATGTGTAAACATATAAAGTTTTCTTTGTTTGTTTAAGCAACCAATCTGATCTCCTGTTCGCCTAAAAAGAACCCTCATAGATTAATTTTCTTATTACAGTTGGTAACAAGATGGCGCCCGAAGAGATTATTTAGAAAGTGTTTAAGTTCCCTTAGGTTTATTAAATATCAGCTTGTTTAATACTGTATCAGTGGCTTCCGAACGTAGGGACGATTTATATAATAATATTATATAAATATAGGCCCACTGGGAAAGCAGAATGGTTGTTTAAGGTAAAATAAATTTTTTTTGCATACGTAAAATAGACGTATAGAATAAGGTTATGTCATGTTTTGTAGTATGAGTGAGCAGAACATTTTTTTTTTCTTTTCTCAATAATAATTATGTATGACAAAATAATATTTTGCTAAGAAATATATATATAAAAAATTTTTTAAAGAAAAATGGCAGACAATCAGGAAACTGTCAGCGTCACTGACAGTGTAGATGAAAGCCAGATAAGCATAACTGAATCTCAAATCATGCATGAAGGTGTTCACTCAACACCAGTCGCGAATAAAACGGCTGAAGATAATGATTTAATCAAGATGATGAAATTACTTTTTAATGAACAGAAAAACGATATGCAAGAGTTATTAAAAAATCAGAATAAAGAGTTGAAACATGAGATACAAGAAATTAACAAACATTGTGAAAATACCAAAGTAGAATTTACTAATAAAATCAGTCAAGTAGAAACCAAGTTAGATGATTCAATACAAAAGACAGATGTTAAATTTAGTGAAATAGATAGTCAGATAGTTAGAGTTGAGAAGCAAATCAATGAAAATAACGAAATATTAATAAATTCAATGAATGAGTATAACAATGACATAGAATCTAAAATTATTAAATGTAATATTGAAACGGAATGTAAGTTGAGTAGCGTAGTAATGACAGTTGAAAAATTTAGTCAGAATATTGATGAACACCAAAATAAGATAGACTCTAAAATATATGAAATTGAAAGTAATTATAAGACAGAGATACAAGCAGTAAATGAATCTATTGAAGTAATAGAAAAAAATAATGTACAGTCTGAATATAGTAATGATAAAAAATTGTATTCGCTTGAACAAAATATTAGTAGTATGCGAGATGAATTACGTTTAGTGAAAAATCAAAATGTAAACAATGGTATTGAACGAGTATTTATGACACGAGACACAAATAATGAAGTAGAATTAGAAACTTTCAATTGTGACAATCGAAGAGTACACCCAATGCAATTTTTAAATAGGGTTAGGGAATTTAATCGGTTTAATAATAGTAGCTGGGAGGTTAAGTTGTTGAAGATTATCAAATGTTTCAAAGGTAGTGCCGAGATATGGTCGGAAGTACACCATACCGAATGGGAAAGTTATGAAGATTTTGAGATAGCTTTCCGCAACAAATATTGGTCAGAAGAAGACCAAGAAATACTAAGAAGTAAAATAATGGGTAATGGGAATTTTGGTAGGATTAATAACCACCTAACCATATATGTGATGACCATTTCTAACGAAGCAAAGTATTTAGAACCGCCGTTGCCATTCCGATCATTTGTACGACATATTAGCAAACACCTGCCCAGAGAGGTGCAAATAACTTTAATGACTAGAGAGATTACAAATATAAGTGAGTTAGAAAACATGTTAGATGTATTACAGAATATAGGGGAACGCGACATGGGACGACGTCCAAACACACCAGTAGTACCACACCATAATAATAATAATAATAATAATAATAATAATTCCATCATAACAGGGGTACACAGAATTTTCATAGAGGAGCGCGGGGAGGAAGTTTCGATAATAGGGGCGAGAGTTGGAGGTGTAGAGCCTGTGAAATTGATAACTATGCTAATAGAACGAATTGTTTTAGATGTCATCGAACCAGGGAGTGCGCCAGAAACGAGAGGACAAACCCACCACCAAATCAACAGTCGAGAGGAGGAGAATTTTATAGAGGAGCGTCTCGGGGAGGAGGAAATCACAATAGAGGTAGAGGAGGAAATCATCAAGCTGTAGCAGGTCCATCCACGGAAAACTGAGGAAGACAATGGGGAAGCGGGCCCAGCCATTGTCAACGGAGGACCGGGTCCAAGTAATTAACGAATACACAAACAACGTCATCAAGGTGGATATGGCAAAAGAGTTGTTAGAAGAAGAGGAGAACAAGGTGGTGGAACGCAGAACAGGATTGACTGAGGTGACGATTAACATTGAAGGTAAGAATTATAAAACTTTAATTGATACCGGTAGCGAGATATCAGTGATTTCTGAAAATGTCATGGGTGAATTAAAAGAGTTAAACAAGAATATACCATCATTACCAGTTGCAGGGGTCACTGTAGTGGGGGTAACTGGGGTGAGAAGTAAAAGAATAACCAGACAAGTACAATTAAACATTTTAATAAATGAAGTAGAATTTGAAAACACTTTCCTAGTAGTTAAAGGGTTAAGTCTAGATGTAATATTGGGAAATGATTTTTTGGAAAGAAACGGAGCAGTAATAGATTTTAATAAACAAATAGTAAAATTTGAGAAGGGGAATAAACCAGTCAGAATAGAGTTTAAGAAAGTAGTAAATGAAGCTAAAGTCACTGGAATAAAAATGTTACATAAACAGATAAGTGATAGAGAGATAGAAACTAAAATAAATATATGTCTAGAGAGTGATGGTGTAGAAAATGAGGAGAGAGAGATGCATGAGCGTAATGAGAGTGTGTGGGCAAATAGAGCCGATAAATTTTTCAATGAAAATACAGTTGTAGGAAGTACTCAGCGAGAGGAGCTGTGGGCAGTTGTGGAGCAGTACAGAGGGGTGTTTGATGAATCACCAGGGAAAGCGAAGGACTACATCTGTGAGTTGAAAGTTCGGGACCACGCACCATACATGCAGAGAAGCTACCCGGTGCCGTTTTCGAAGAGGAGGGCTGTACAGGAGGAATTAGACCGGATGATGCAAGGAGGCATAATTGAACGCTCAGTATCACCTTATTCAAACCCTTTGGTGGTAGTGATAAAGAAGGATGGCAAGGTAAGGTTATGTTTAGATGCTAGAAAAATCAATCAGATTATTATACCGGACAGAGAATCTCCGGAACCCATAAATGAGATTTTACAAAAGTTTAGCGGAGTCAAATACATGACGTCTTTAGACCTGACCGCTGGATACTGGCAGGTACCATTAGCAACAGAGAGTAGGAAATATACAGCTTTTCTTTTTAACGGTAAGAATTACCAGTTTAAACGCTTACCTTTTGGATTAAACACCAGTGTTGCCAGTTTTATCAAATGTTTAGATAATATTTTACAACCTAAGGACTTAGACTTTTTAACTGTGTATGTCGATGATATTTTGATAGCCTCTAGAACATTCACTGAACATTTAGAACACATAGAATATGTATTAGATAAGCTACAAGTAGGGGGTTTAACAGTGAATTGGGACAAGTCTAAGTTTCTGCAGACAGAAATACACTTTTTAGGATTTATTATTACACAGGAGGGGATATTAGCCAACCCTGACAAAGTCGAAGCAATAATGCGATTCCCTGAACCTAAAAACATTAAGCAACTACAGAGTTTTTTAGGCTTATGCAATTTTTACAGGAAATTTCAGGAGAACTACGCACACACAACATCCAAACTGAGTTCTGTCCTGCAGAAGAATAAACAGTGGAGATGGGGCGATGCGGAACGAGCTGCGTTTAATGAAATTAAGAGAAAGTTCAGTCACATGATAATGATGAATCATCCCGATTTTAATAAGATCTTTTATTTGCAGACCGACGCCAGCAATGTAGCGCTAGGTGCTGAGTTATACCAAGAGAGCTGCGACAAGGAACACCTAACGATCGCCTTCGCCAGTAGATCGCTGTTATCGGCAGAAAAGAATTACACGACAACAGAAAAGGAACTTCTGAGCATTGTGTTCGCCGTGGGTAAATTCCGCACGTACATACTAGGGAATACTACGATCATCCGGACGGACCACAAGGCACTATCATTTCTGAATTCATGTAAGCTAACACACAGCCGATTAACCAGGTGGGTATTAGCCTTACAGGAATATAACTTTTCATGGGAGTACATAAAGGGGTCAGATAATAAGGTACCAGATACACTTTCTAGAATAGATGTTATAGATAATAAGACTGGTAGGGACCTTAAAGAAATAGAAATTTTTAGGTTAACTAGAGAAGATAGGATTTTTGGTGAGGAATTAAGAGACATTAAAAACTTGCAAAGATCTGATAGCAAACTGGGTAAAATAATTGTTAGTTTAGAAACAGACGTAGAGGGATCTGAATATAATGAGCGATTTCAAATATATCAAGGCATTTTGTTTAAAAAAATAGATGGTGGGGAGCGTGATTGGAGGTTAATTATACCTGATGTGTTAATAGATAAAATTGTTTGGGATTGTCATATAAGGTATGGTCATTTTGGTGCGAGAAAGTGTGCAAATGTTTTGAAAGAGTCATGTATATTTAAGAATATGGAGAGGAGAGTGAGAAAAGTGTTGAGAGTGTGTGATTTATGTCAAAAATCGAAAGTGGTGAATTATAGAGTGGAAGGAGAGATGAATTATATAAAAGTAGATAAGCCTTTTGATCTAGTTGCGGTTGATTTATATGGACCGTTACCCAGAGGTAGAGGGGGTGTGGTATATGTATTTGTAGTTTTAGACACTTTTTCAAAATTTGTAAAATTATATAGCATCAAGAGGGCAACTAGTAAAGTACTTAGTGAGAGAATAGTAAAAGATTATATGCTTAATGTGGGAAAGCCGAAAATTATATTATCTGACCATGGTCCACAGTTTATAAGCGGCAAGTGGCGGCAGACGCTTGGATGGGAAGGCATCATACCCAAGCATACGGCAGTGTACCATCCTCAGTCGAACCAAGCAGAACGGGTGATGAGAGAGATTGGTAGGATATTTCGGGCGTACTGTCACGCCAAACACACAGAATGGCCATCCTACGTGAAAAAAGTAGAGGAGTGGCTGAATTGTACCACCCATGAGTCCACGGGATTTACGCCGCATGAGTTGATCAGGGGAACAAGGCCGCCCAGGATATTAGAACAACTTTTCACATACCCACCTGAAGGTCAAATTTTGGACAGGAATATGAAGATTAGATTGGCGAACGAGAATTTACTTACTAGAGGAGAGCGACGAAAACAGAAACATGATGCTAAGGGTAAATGGACCAAATATGAGGTAGGTCAGTTAGTGTTAGTAAAAAGACATGATTTGTCCAGTGCTCAAGATAGGGAAATAAAAAAGTTTTTCTTGTTATATGAAGGACCTTATGAAGTCATAGACATAAAAATGCAGAATGCGTATGTGCTGAGGAACCCAGCGACGCAGGAAATAGTAGGTACTCAAAATGCGACGAATTTAAAATTATATAGGTCACTTTAATTGTTATGTTTATAAATAAGTTTTTCAAATATTATTGTATGTTTTCAGAAGGGATCCTCCCCCATTTTCGGGCGGTCACGATCTTACCAGTCCTGGCCGTGGAATTCGGAACTCGGAGGCGGGCCATGGTTGGCGGATCTTCCTTCGGGCGGTGAAAACAACGATGGTCCGGCTCCACCAAAATTGGTATAAAGTAGAAAACCTAACTGCACATTTGAACGGGGAGGGGGGACCCCACAGGTACGTGACACAAATTATTTCTTATACACTCCCGGTGCAGCGGTTTTGGTGTGCCTGTCACGTGCCTGCACTGCCTTAGAGTGTTTGTAAATAATGGAGGCTGCATTTAAGTAAAAGGCAGTGCATTCTATTTAAATTTTTTTAGTGTCAAGGGCAAAATTAAAATGGAGCCTTTGACAATATTTTCTGTTTGGCCCGAAACGACGAGTTTTGGGGCAAGACGTATTGGCGCACGGTAGAAGGCGGGGTAGAAGAAATGGTAGGAGAGGGGGGGTAGTGTGTTTTAGAGGGGGGACGTGAATTCACGTAGTATATCTACCGGGTGCCGATGCGTTTTGCAGCAAGACCCGGCATTTCAGGCGGCTGCGATCTTCCTAGACGTAGAGTAAGTTTATGACAATAGAGTCAGCCTCCTATGTAAATAGTATATATATATAAAAGAAAAAAAAAAAAAAAAAAAAAACCAAAATAATTTTGGATGTGTATAACTCTAAATTTAAGATAAAAATTTTTTTTCTCTTCTAAATTTTTTAGCATTAGGTGACCAAATATAATTGTTAGATTTTAGTATTAGTGGGTATAGGAACGTTTTGAAGAAATGTGTAGTAATATAAGAACTTGTTATCAATACAAGATGTGGGGATAATTTTGGGGGGTAGTTTGGTGCTCAATGAAGTGACATAACAGTGTAGTGTGGAACTGCTATGGAGGGAGGTTGTAGATTTTGTATTTAATATTTTATGTTAATAATGGTTAAGCTTCCATATAAAGTGGGTTAAAACCCCATCTAAATTAATATTGTCATTTAAATATAAATTCGTAAATTTAATATTACGAAAGATATGTTACTTGTGATTCCCCAAATTTTCGGGCGGTCACGGCCTCACCGAACCCTGACCGTGGAATTGGTTTAGCTTTAACAGCTATGGTTGGGGCACATTACGATTGCGCGCTGCCTTAACTGGCCATAGCTGTTATCGTTGTAAAGGTGCATTTTGAAATTGATGGGGGGTAATAAAAGGGGAATCACCAAACTATGGAACAGCGGCTGCCACTCTGTTCGAGAAGGAACAGCAGAGCCAGGTGGTAGATCCATTTAAGGGTGCATAATTATTTAACGAGAACATGTTGATGTTCAACAATTTTAAACTTAACAGCGGAAGCAGAGACACGGAGAGGTAAAACCCTGCTCCAAAATATACAGTCTCTGTGGAAGCGAAAAGGCGCCACAGTCTTACATAATCTGAAATAGTGTGTGTGGCTGGGAGGTTATCCAAGGGGATAACGTATTAAAAATTTGATATATTTTAATTAATAATGAGGATTTGCTACTCAATAATTTTGTTTGAATTTAAAAAAATAGATGCACTAAATACTTCTTATATTGTGTTGATTGCATTAGTATGTTAGGAATAAGTATTATAAAAATATAATAATATGTTTTCAATGTGTTTATAGATTTAAAAAATAAAATGAAAAATAGTTGTGATAGGTAAAATTTTCAATGGGTTGTAAAAGATAGAAATGGGTGATAGTAATTAGTTGAATAAAATGTTTGAATCAGTTCAAGTTGAATTTTGTGGGACATAGATTTGTCCAAATCGAAGTAAAAGTTAAAGTAACAGTGGAAATGAAAATAATGCAATGTTGTTTTGAGTTAATGTATGTTATAGAATTTTGAGAAGTAAGTGGAGACACAGTAGAAATGGAGATTTTATGTAGAGTTTGGAGCGATATATTGTTTATTTGTTGATGTTAATTTGTTGTAATTGTAGTGAGGTTATGAGATTGAGATTTTTGGGGATGGTAATTTTGTAGTAGAGGTAGTGTAATGTGGGAGTCCGCAACATAAGGGTTGGGACGGGATAGGGACCGATTGGCGCCGGAAAGGGTTACCTAGGGGGAGTCCAGGGACCAACATAAGGGAATGAGTTTTGGGAAGGAAACACGTATCCTATGTACAAAGGGTTAGAGAGTATTTTTTTTATATAAGAGTAGAAGGTGGCGATTGGAGTTAAAGTAGTAAGTAGTTAGAGGTAGAGAAGGGTTAGTAAAATTTTGATAGAGGGGTGTCATACTAGTTAGAGATTTTGTAAGGGAACGTTAGAGTAATAAAAGGGGTAAGATTATGAGTAAATGCCAAGTTGATAAAGTAAATTATAAGGAATAACGTAGAATCACCCAAAGTAATGAAATGGAATAATGATGGCCAAAAAAAAAAAAAAAAAAAAAATTTTTGTAATTTTGAGAAACGAATTAATAAGAGTAAATCAAGTTTAAAAGTAATTTTTTTGATTTTATATGCCAACTTAATGTGTGTAACATTTTAAATACCAATTGTTTATTTTAATGTGAATTAGAAGTGTCTTATATTTTCTTATGTTATATTGTGTTTGTTAGTTTAAGAGAACTTATGAAGTTAACTATTTTAAATGCATTTTTAAATTGGGGATGAGAGAAATGTAATATGGTAATGGGAAATGTTAATAAGTCAGTCGTCTGTTTGCTTAAATCCTGATGGGAATCAGGGCAATGATTTTGAATTTCGGGGTAAAGTTAATAAGGGTAAGTAGATGGAATTTTAAGAGGGGTATATATATATAGTTGGTAAATATGTTATGATATATACATGTTAGCGATAAATGAAATACAAAACCAGTGCTTCTTAGCGCAAACCAGCACCGCTAGGGGGGAACAGATCAGTTGGGGATATGGTGTTGTATAAGGCCACTATTTAATATTTTGATTTGTTGTTTCAGCGTTTGGTGATGCTGTGGCGGCGGACCTGAGCTGGCCTGCGCGTCAGAGCAGGGGCGTTGAGTATCTGTCTGACTCTACGGTGTTGGGATCTCGAGAGAGAAGTCCAGTATTGTCATGCAGATGCGGTCACAGTCACCGGACCAAGGGTGAGTGGATTATTTTTTTTGTTTGTAAACCGTACAGGGGGTTGTGGCGACATATCCTGGCTGATCCCTTTAGCAAGTATGAATGTGTCAATGAGATTTTTTATGCTTCGGCATAAAATATCTCATTGAGGGGGTATTGTAGCGGGGCATTTTGGGCATACCTGGGGCAATCTAAAGAAATTTGTATATTTTTTGTAATAAATAAATAAAAATCTTCATTAGGAACAAAAATTTATAAAGAACGGTAAATTTGTTATGTGGAAGCGATTCCAACAACGGCAACACTGCTTGAGGCGTTGAAAACAAAGTTATTAGACAATATTCATATAAACAGTTTTAATAACCGGCAAACTGTACCAAAGTCAGTTCAAGGACAATGACGAACACGAAAAACGTAAACACGTTATGTAACAGTAAACACGTTACACAACCAGACATCAGGCGATGTGTTGCGTCAGCAACTTACATAACAACTGTGTGTCATCGGTTTCGTCAGAGCCTATCCTGGGTGTGTCACGCCAGCAACTGTGTGAGGCACCGAACAAACAGTCGGAAATTAACATCTCAGCGGACCAGACGCAAAATAAACTGTAGCGTCTGCCCGGCTCTCGCCGGTTTTTCGGGCGAAGTTATTCTGTGTTCGCCGACGCGCCCGCATACGATAAAATGTGATCTTAAATTCAAATTAATAACTTTCAATAGTCATGAAGTAAAATGCAGTGACAGTTTTTTGGTGATATATACAAAATTATAAGCAATAGAATTGTGCGGAGTGGACGTAATTACGTGAGGAGTCTGGACTGGGTCGAATCGCTAAAGAATGGCCAGATAAGTAACCGATATGGGGTAAAACCCAAGAAATTTTCAAAATTGTAAAACCTTTTAATTTTAAAAAGAAATGGCAGCCTAAAATATCTATACATAAATTAAATTAAATATGAGATCTCTAAAATAACTTGGTATGTGTGTTGCGTGTGTACGGGAGAATGTAACTATATTAAGAAGTCTGGTTTGCGTTTTCTTTAAAAGATTATTTTAATTTAATATCTTGATTCATATAAGGTTTATATAATATTTCAATGTTGTTTTATTCTTTTTTATACTAAAAGTTTTTTTTTTCTTTACTTTAAAAGTTTCTTTCTTTCAAATTTATTTTATGTGTGTTTCTTTTTGATTTGAGAAATGTTAATAAATTTTAATTAATGTGTAAACGTATAAAGTTTTCTTTGTTTGTTTAAGCAACCAATCTGATCTCCTGTTCGCCTAAAAAGAACCCTCATAGATTAATTTTCTTATTACAGTTGGTAACAAGATGGCGCCCGAAGAGATTATTTAGAAAGTGTTTAAGTTCCCTTAGGTTTATTAAATATCAGCTTGTTTAATACTGTATCACATTGTACCACCATAAACCTACCTAAATATCAGATAGTTTACCTGCAACGTTTTATGTTTTAACAAGGGTATTTTATATGGCAAACGATAACAGCCAGAAATTCAAACAGAATCAAATGATTATTTGTATACAGCCCTAAACTGTAGAGTTCTCAAGATCTATAGATTTTGGTGGAGATCGGTTAAGGGAAAGGGGTAGTTTACCTGCAACATTTTATGTTTTAACAAGGGTATTTTCTATGGCAAACGATAACAACCGCAAATTCAAACAGAATCAAATAATGTTTTGCATACAGCCCTGTATTGTAGAGTTATCAAGACTTATTGTTTTTGGGGTAGATCGGTTAAGGGAAAGGGCTAGATTACCTGCAACGTTTTATGTTTTAAAAGGGTATTTTCTATGGCAAACGATAAGAGCTGCAAATTCAAACAGAATCAAACAATTTTTTGTATACAAACCTGATTTGTAGAGTACTCAAGACCTGTTGTTTTTGGTGAAGATCGGTTAATGGAAAGGAGTAGTTTACCTGCAACGTTTTAACAAGGGTAATTTTTTCTATGACGAACGATGACTGCCGTAAATTCAAAGAAAATCAAATATTTTTTTGCATAACTTCCTAAATTGTAGAGAGCTCAAGGCGTGTTGATTTTGGTGAAGATCGGTAAAGGGAAATGGGTAGTTTACCTGAAACATGTTATGTTGTAACAAGAGAAATGTTTCCATGACGAACGATAACTGCTGCAAATTGAAACAGAATCAAATATTTTTTTGCATGCATTCCTGCATTCCAGAGGAATGGTCTATTCATTTTGGTGAAGATCGATTTAGAGAAACGGGTAGTTTACCTGCAACGTTTTATATTTTAACAAGAGTAAAGTACTTAATTTTTATAAATAAAATATCCTGATAAGAAGCTCATAATAATCCACTGTAGAAACGTAGATGAAATATCTATAAATGAGGAGGTTAGGTGAACGGGGTGGAGGTAATTTTCTATTAATGAAAATTATAGTTGAAGGTGGAGGGGAGAATTTTTTATATGTGTACTAAGTTATCGACAACAAAGAAGTAGTTCTTTGTTAAAATTCCTTCCCGGGCTGTTTAGCCGTAGTCCAATGTTTTCTGCAAAACCACACTTTTCGGCAGTGCCATCGTCTGCCATCATCAGTGAAAATCGAGTGCGATATCGTGAGGTGGTATACATTAGTGACCACAGTACTGTGGTTAAGGCTGAAGCAGTAAGTAGAAAGAAGTAGTTTCTATAGAAACATTTCATTTCAAAAATGATTTTAAATATAAATCTTAGAACATGGAAGTCATGTATGGGTCTCCATACTGATATTTTACTTCCATATTCCTTAAGGAAATGGAAGTATGGTGATGGCAAAAAAATCGTGTTTGAGATTATTGCAGATTCTGATTGTACTACACTCAAAACATGAAAAAAAGTCGTTTATGTGTATGTCTATGTGTGTGTCTGTCTCTCTATAGATTTTTTTTCTATGGCAAACGATAACAGCCACAAATTCAAACAGAATCAAATAATTTTTGCATACAGCCCTGATTTATAGAGTACTCACGACCTATTGTTTTTGGTGAAGATCGGTTGAGGCAAAGGGGTAGTTTACCTACAACGGTTTTTTTTATCAAGGGTAATTTTTTTTTTTGGCAAACGATAACAGCCGCAAATTCAAACAGAATCAAATAATGTTTCGCATACAGCCGTGAATTATGGAGTTCTCAAGACCTATTGTTTTTGGTGAAGATCGGTTAACGGAAGGGGGAAGTTTACCTGCAACGTTTTATGTTTTAACAAGGGTAATTTTTTCTATGACGATCGATAACTGCCGCATATTCAAACAGAATCAAATAATTTTTTGCATACACCCCTGACTTGTAGAGAACTCAAGGCCTCTTGATTTTGGTGAAGATCGGTTAAGGGAAAGGGGTGGTTTACCTGCAACGTTTTATGTTTTAACAAGGGTAATTTTTTCTATGACGAACGATAACTGCCGCATATTCAAACAGAATCAAATAATTTTTTGCACACACCCCTGAATTGTAGAGAACTCAAGGCCTTTTGATTTTGGTGAAGATCGGTTAAGGGGAAGGGGTAGTTTACCTGTAACCTTTTACGTTTTAACAACAGTAAAGTACTTGAAAATTCATTTAAACTTTTTCAAACAATGGTAATTGTTAAAAATAAAATAATTTTGTTGCCAGGTAATAAAATTATAATTTTTTCATTTTAATGTAAATCATGTATGAGAGAAAATATATCGTTCGTGGCAGGCAAGCATATCTCAGCTATGTAATGTTTATTTACATTTCCCTTTTATTATTATGACTACCGCAATAAAAAGGCAAGGAAGACACACACACACACACACACACACACACACACACACACACACACACACACACAATTTGTGTTATTTCTGGCCTCATTCATGTTTATTTTCTTACATTTGCATGCTTTTTAAATGGAAAGTGCCGAAACCCATACCAACATAACGCGTGCAAGCCGAAAATGTGTCCAGCGTGGATAGCGATTTGCTTCCTGTGGATCGCTGGGCAGTGTAACTGCACGTGTTTACAGAGGAACGATTCATAGACAGACTTTTCGTCTTTAGGGAATGAACCCTCTGCAAGATGCTGAGGGTCCATGAGTGACTTCGGAGCGCTCCTTCTTTTCCGCGTGTTTGTTCTGTGAAACATACACTGTAGATTCGCAGCTTTACTCTAAGCAACGCTCAATAGGAAAGGTTGAAAATTTTTGTCCACGGTGTACCCTCATACACACTAAACCTACTCTGATGTTTTAATTATGGACATCATAATATTCAAACTTTGGAAACTTCAGCACTACTTAATAGAGATCAATCATTAACTTATACAAGCCATTAATTTTATGCATATTTTTTATATATATGTGTACAACGTTATCGGCAACAAAGTAGTTTTTGTTAAAATTCCTTCCCGGGATATTTGGCCGTAGTCCAATGTTTTCTACAAAACCATACGTTTCGGCAATGCCATCGACTTCCATCATCAGTGAAAATCAAGTGCGATAACGTGAGGTGGTATACGTTAGTGACCACAGTACTGTGGTTAAGGCTGAAGCAGTAAGTAGAAAGAAGCAGTTTCTATGGTAATATTTCATTTCGAAAATGTTTTTAAATATAAATCTTAGAATATGGAAGTCATGTATGGTTATCCATACCGATATTTTTCTATGTCAAATGATAACAGCCGCAAATTTAAACAGAATCTACTACGCTTCTGCATACGGCCCTGAATTGTAGAGTTCTCAAGACCTGTTGTTTTTGGCGAAGATCGGTTAAGGGAAAGGGGTAGTTTACCAGCAACGTTTTATGTTTTAAAAAGGGTATTTTTTACGGCAAACGATAACAGCCGCAATTTCAAACAGAATCAAATAAGTTTTTGCATACAGCCCTAATTTGTAGAGTACTCAAGACCTATTGTTTTTGGTGAAGATCGGTTAAGGGAAAGGGGTAGTTTACCAGCTACGTTTTAAGTTTTAACAAGGGTATTTTCTATGGCAAACGATAACAGCCGCAAATTCAAACAGAATCAAATAATGTTTTGCATACAGCCCTGAATTGTAGAGTTCTCAAGACCTTTTGGTTTTGGTGAAGATCGGTTAAGGGACTAGGGTAGTTTACCTGCACCATTTTATGTTTTAACAAGGGTAATTGTTTCTATGACGAACGATAACTGCCGCATATTCAAACAGAATCAAATAATTTTTTGCATACAGCCCTGAATTGTAGTGATATCAAGGCCTTTTGATTTTGGTGAAGATCGGTTAAGGGGAAGGGGTAGTTTACCTGCAACCTTTTACATTTTAACAACAGTAAAGTACTTGAAAATTCATTTAAACTTTTTCAAACAATGGTAATTGTTAAAAATAAAATAATTTTGTTGCCAGGCAATAAAATTATAATTTTTAAATTTTACTTCCATATTCCTTAAGGAAATGGAAGTATGGTGATGGCAAAAAAAATCGTGTTCAAGATTATTGCAGATTCTGATTGTACTACACTCAAAACATGAAAAAAAGCTGTTTTTCAAAAAGTGTCTGTCTGTGTGTCTGTCTGTCTGTCTGTGTGTAGATTTTTTTTTTCTATGGCAAACGATAACAGCCGCCAATTCAAACAGAATCAAATAATTTTTTGCATACACCCCTGATTTGTAGAGTACTCACGACCTATTGTTTTTGGTGAAGATCGGTTAAGGGAAAGGGGTAGTTTACCTGTAACGTTTTATGTTTTAACAAGGGTATTTCCTATGGCAAACGATAACAGCCGCAAATTCAAACAGAATCAAAAGATTATTTGCATACAGCCCTAAATTGTAGAGTTCTCAAGACCTATTGTTTTTGGTGAAGATCGGTTAAGGGAAAGGGGTAGTTTACCTGCAACATTTTTTTAACAAGAGTATTTTATATGGCAAACGATAACAGCTGCAAATTCAAACAGAATCAAATATTTTTTTGCATACAGCCCTGATTTGTAGAGTACTCAAGACCTATTGTTTTTGGTGAAGATCGGTTAAGGGGAAGGGGTAGTTTACCTGCAACGTTTTTTTATCAAGCGTATTTTCTATGGCAAACGATAACAGCCGCAAATTCAAACAGAATCAAATAATTTTTTGCATACGTCCCTGAATTGTAGAGATCTCAAGGATTTTCGATTTTGGTGAAGATCGGTTAAGGGGAAGGGGTAGTTTACCTGTAACCTTTTACGTTTTAACAACATAAAGTACTTGAAAATGCATTTAAACTTTTTCAAACAATGGTAATTGTTAAAAATAAAATAATTTTGTTGCCAGGCAATAAAATTATAATTTTTTCATTTTAATGTAAAGTATGTATGAGTTAATATATGAGGTGTGTTCATAAAAAGACCAAACTTTTTGAGTAACACATCAATCCGCACAAACGACGCGCCCCGACTTGCGCGCACCTAGCGATAGTTTTTGACAACAAACTACCACTTATTGTGTTCCGCTATTAGCAGTAGTCTTTGAGGTATATCACATTGAGTGGGGACGTGCACACGCTGGCCGGCGGATTAGTGACAAAGCGATTAAGAAAGACCGCGGTAACAACGTGTGCGTATGAAATTTTGCAGCAAAACTAGGTTAAAACTTTTCAGAGACATTCTGGTTTTCAATTAAGCATACGCGGAAGCCTGCGTGAGGCGAACGATTAGTTTAAGAATTTTTAAAGAGGGAAAAACAATGGTCAGTGCAGATCAAAGCTCAAAGATCATGGGAAGATAGCTCGTGATGTGGTAATTGTAAATCATCGTTTAAATGCTGATACTTTCTGACAGAATCCATTTAAGATCGTAAAATTAAATTCTGATAGAAAAATTTAAATGTATCGTATCACTGAAAAATTCTTACTGTGTTTGTTGACGACGATCAGAAAGAGACCCGTTTTGAAATCGGTCAACAACTGCGTACCAATGCAAATGGTAATGAAAACTTTGGAAGACAATGGAAATAGTTCTGTAAAGATTTTACGAAGTCAGCAGCAAAATTTTATACACACACGTTGTGTTAAGATCTTCATTCTCACTTCATTATAAATCCACCGGACGGTGTGTGCCCGTGCCCACTACAGCGCGTGTAGCGAAGACTGAAGATCGTGACGGAACAGAGAAAACGGCATTCATGCGTCAAAACCTGTCGCTAGCAGCACTAGCTCTGCAGCTAGCTCTATGCGCTAGTTGACGTGATACACAAATAGTTCCGTCTTTTTTTTTAACACACCTCGTACATGTATAAAATAATATATCGTTCGTGGCAGGTAAGCATATCTCAGTTATGTAATGTTTACGTTTCCATTTTATTATTATGACTACAGCAATAAAAAGGCAGGGAAGACACACACACACACACACAAAATTCGCGTTATTTCTGGCCTCACTCATGTTTATTTTCTTACATTTGCACGCTTTTTAAATGGAAAGTGCCAAAACCCACACCAACATAACGCGTGCAAGCCGAAAAAATGGACATCAATTTGCTTCCTGTGGATCGCTGGGCAGTGTAACTGCACGTGTTTACAGAGGAACGATTCATAGATAGACTTTTCGTCTTTAGGGAATGAACCCTCTGCAAGATGCTGAGGGTCCATGAGTGACTTCGGAGCGCTCCTTCTTTTTCGCGTGTTTGTTCTGTGAAACATACACTGTAGATTCGCAGCTTTACTCTAAGCAACGCTCAATAGGAAATGTTGAAAATTGTAGTCCACGGTATACCCTCATTCACACTAAACCTGCTCTGATGTTTTAATTACGGACATCATAATATTCAAACTTTGGAAACTTGAGCACTACTTAATGGAGATCAATCATTAACTTATACAAGCCATTAATTTTATGCATATTTTTTATATATGTGTACAACGTTATCGGCAACAAAGAAGTAGTTTTTGTTAAAATTCCTTCCCGGGATATTTGGCCGTAGTCCAATGTTTTCTACAAAACCATACGTTTCGGCAATGCCATCGACTTCCATCATCAGTGAAAATCAAGTGCGATAACGTGAGGTGGTATACGTTAGTGACCACAGTACTGTGGTTAAGGCTGAAGCAGTAAGTAGAAAGAAGTAGTTTCTATGGTAATATTTCATTTCGAAAATGATTTTAAATATAAATCTTAGAACATGGAAGTTATGTATGGTTCTCCATACCGATATTTTCATTTTAATGTAAATCATGTATGAGAGAAAATATATCGTTCGTGGCAGGCAAGCATATCTCAATTATGTAATGTTTACGTTTCCATTTTATTATTTTTATTACTGCAATAAAAAGGCAGGGAACACACACACACAAAATTCGCGTTATTTCTGGCCTCACTCACGTTTATTTTCTTATATTTGCACGCTTTTTAAATGGAAAGTGCCGAACCCACACCAACATAACGCGTGCAAGCCGAAAAATTGTCCAGCGTGGATAGCGATTTGCTTCCTGTGGATCGCTGGGCAGTGTAACTGCACGTGTTTACAGAGGAACGATTCATAGACAGAATTTTCGTCTTTAGGGAATGAACCCTCTGCAAGATACTGAGGGTCCATGAGTGACTTCGGAGCACTCCTTCTTTTCCGCGTGTTTGTTCTGTGAAACGTACACTGTAGATTCGCAGCTTTACTCTAAGCAACACTCAATAGGAAATGTTGAAAATTTTTGTCCATGGTGTACCCTCATACACACTAAACCTACTCTGATGTTTTAATTACGGACATCATAATATTAAAACTTTGGAAACTTGAGCACTACTTAATGGAGATCAAACATTAATTTATACAAGCCATTAATTTTATGCATATTTTTTATATATATGTGTACAACATTATTATCAGCAACAAAGAAGTAGTTTTTGTTAAAATTCCTTCCCGGGATGTTTGGCCGTAGTCCAATGTTTTCTACAAAACCATACGTTTCGGCAATGCCATCGACTTCCATCATCAGTGAAAATCAAGTGCGATAACGTGAGGTGGTATACGTTAGTGACCACAGTACTGTGGTTAAGGCTGAAGCAGTAAGTAGAAAGAAGTAGTTTCTATGGTAATATTTCATTTCAAAAATGATTTTAAATATAAATCTTAGAACATGGAAGTTATGTATGGTTCTCCATACCGATATTTTCATTTTAATGTAAATCATGTATGAGAGAAAATATATCGTTCGTGGCAGGCAAGCATATCTCAATTATGTAATGTTTGCGTTTCCATTTTATTATTATGATTACTACAATAAAAAGGCAGGGAACACACACACACACAAAATTCGCGTTATTTCTGGCCTCACTCATGTTTATTTTCTTACATTTGCACGCTTTTTAAATGGAAAGTGCCGAAACCCACACCAACATAACGTGTGCAAGCCGAAAAATTGTCTGGTGTGGATAGCGATTTGCTTCCTGTGGATCGCTGGGCAGTGTAACTGCATGTGTTTACAGAGGAACGATTCATAGACAGACTTTTCGTCTTTAGGGAATGAACCCTCTGCAAGATGACTTCGGAGCGCTCCTTCTTTTCCGCGTGTTTGTTCTGTGAAACGTACACTGTAGATTCGCAGCTTTACTCTAAGCAAAGCTCAATAGGAAATGTTGAAAATTTTTGTCCACGGTGTACCCTCATACACACTAAACCTGCTCTGATGTTTTAATTACGGACATCATAATATTCAAACTTTGGAAACTTGAGCACTACTTAATGGAGATCAAACATTAACTTATACAAGCCAATAATTTTATGCATATTTTTTATATATATGTGTACAACGTTATCAGCAACAAAGAAGTAGTTTTTGTTAAAATTCCTTCCCGGGATGTTTGGCCATAGTCCAATGTTTTCTACAAAACCAGACGTTTCGGCAATGCCATCGACTTCCATCATCAGTTAAAATCGAGTGCGATAACGTGAGGTGGTATACGTTAGTGACCACAATTCTGTGGTTAAGGCTGAAGCAGTAAGTAGAAGGAAGTAGTTTCTATGGTAATATTTCATTTCGAAAATCATTTTTAATATAAATCTTAGAACATGGAAGTTATGTATGGTTCTTCATACCGATATTTTTTAGTTAGTTGTATAAATCGAAATTATATTTACAATAGCTTGTTGATATATTTATAAATAATTAACACTAATGAGTTGCAAACTACTTTGTTTCTTCTAGCAGAGGATTTAGTGATGTGACCAATCAATCTGGTCTAAAGTACAAGCACACAATTTTGTTTACATCAAGATCCAGTCTAAGAATGAACAAACTTTACAATTTATTTTGAAACATTCACCTGATTTAAACCATTCAAATGTCTGAAGTTGGTAAATATTTGGACGTTTCTCTGGATTCGCTTGCAGCATAGCCTTTATTATTTTGACAGCAGATGCCTTTAGGTTCAATGGTAAACCATACTGGCATTTTTTTATACGTTCGTACGTTTCCCGGAGTGACGTAGTTTCAAATGGCGGTTTACCAATTAGAAGAGTATACCTTAAACAAATTGTGATGGACATTGTTAAATATATAAGGAGAAGATACATAATTGTATTCACAAATTACAAACACGGTATTACTCACATAATGCATCCTATTGACCAGATATCAACTTCAAAACTGTGCCCTTTCTTTGTTATTATTTCTGGTGCTATATAATTCGGAGTACCACAAACAGTCCTGAAAAAATTAAAACAATTTTTAGCGCATAAAATCCACGTACACATACATTTATAAAAGAGAACTTTGTGATTCAGAAAAACAATTATAATTGAGACAATATAAAACAACGTTGAAACACTTAAAACTTAAAGGAAATGAAGCAAATTTACTAAATACGTATACAAATAAAAATACTGATTTCAGAAAACACACACTTGTTCTCACATAATAAATTTATTGGGAAGAGTTTTGAAAAGCAGTGTCTTAGGTCAGGGCTTCTCAAAGTGTGGGTTACGACCCCCATATGGGGTTGTGTAACTAAATTTGGGGGTAGCAGATATTTTAGCAAAACTTCTAGTCTGGAGACACAATTTAAAAAATACTTTCCTTCAAATTTTGATGTTAAAAAAGAGAATTGTGTCCATAAACCATACTCAATTGAAATGAGTAATGTCCAGTAGTCATTTACCAGTAAACACTCAAGAAGAATTTGCCAAATTATTGAGCGACACAGGTTTAAAACTTGAGTTGTCCAAACAAAATCTTTAAATGAATTTTGGCTCCGGATTAGGACAGAATTTCCAGTACTTTCTGAAATGCCCCTAAACATACTTCTATTATTTTATACTACGTATTTATGCAAAACGGCATTTTCAGCATGAATGTTTTTATAAAATCAAAAAATTGGTCAACTCTGCAAAACATTGAAGAAGCTATATCATGCAGTAAAGACAATTCATCCAAGATTTAAGTCTTTATGTAAAAGTAAAGAAACACACCCAGCTCATTAGTATGAATATTTGGCTTTCTCTTTAATACCAGGTAATATTATATTCAAATGTATACCAAAGAATTGTTTTCGAATAAATTTTCTTTATGATTTATTATCAGCAAATGTTTTAATTCATATTCCTAGTATACCCAGGAATATATCCATTATATACATCCATACCCAGGGTCATGTAAATATTTGCTCAGGTAAAGGTAGTCACCCAGTGGAAAAGTTTGAGACGCCCTACAGTTTCTTAGATGACTCTACACAAACCATTAAAATGCACTGTTCTGTTGCTAGCAAACTGGACTGTATGTAACTCACCATCCATACATGTCAGTTAAACTACAACAAAAACACTAGGTTATTCTACACGAGCAGTAATGTAGTGGATTTATTAATTCCATTCACAAAGAACCATTTCACAGATGAACAGTAAGACACTGAAAATTCAAACTCACTAACAGACATGGAGTGAAAACACAAAATTAATTACGGTTTGATTTTTACTTAAAACAAAAACTGTACCGGTATTGTCTTATAATACTGTAAACAGTAAAAAAGAATAACTCAGCGCCTTCATTTGTAAAAGTACATACATTCTGGCACTACAGTCCAGGATGGACCTTGGCCTCCCTTATGATATGCCTCCAGATAGTCTAATCATGTGCCTTGGTCTTCCACGATCCAACACCCATCCTAGTCAGAACTTTTCCACATAGTCTTACCATCGTTTTCTTGGCCCGACTTGTCTTCTGTGCTTATTCATTATCCTTTTGGGGAGTCTTTGATTGTCCGTTCTTTCTATATGTCCTATCCAGCTGATTCTTCTGGACTTTATAAATCGGATGATATCTCCCTGTTTTAGAATGGAATCTATTTCATGATTAGATCTGATCTTCCATTACAACATACTGGTCCAAAGATTCTTCTGATAATTTTCCTTCCAAAAGTGCTCAGAGCCTTCTCAGCAGCTGCTCTTAATATCCAGGTTTCGGATCGTATGTCATGTCACTACAGGCCTGATCATTGGTCTGCAAATTTTCAGTTTAGTCTCGTGGATGAGAAGACTAGCTCTTAATAACTTTACTAGACCAAAGTAAGCTCTATTCCCCGCCATTACTATCTTAGTTATTTCATTAGATACCTTATTTGTAAAAATATACAGTACTAAAGTCAGTTCCCAAAATCATGTAGTACAATAACATTGTGTATTATGTGTTGTACAATAATAATGCTCAGTGTTTATGTTTTGGATACCAAATGACAAAATACATAAAGAAAATTAATTTACCCGTATAATGTGTAGTTACTCTTTGGCCATCACACAGTTCACTTTGTTATATGTACTGTCATTGTCGTAATTCATTAAATCGATAATTTGAACTCCTAGTCCCAAACAGTCCACATTTTTGACTCTCCACTGTATACAGGAATTACTGGAGGAAATTCATACACAAAATCTAATAGAAAAGAGTCTATGCTTACAGACAAGGAGTGCCACCCGCTGAGCCAAAAAATTTTACTAGCCTGGACAAATAATTAATATGAAAGTAATTTAATTTAAATTAAAGAAAAATATGAATAAGAAAGAATAAAAGAGAATTTATTTAATTAATTTGGATGTATAATTATTATTTTTGGGAGAAAACATTTTTTCTTTTCATGTATTTGAACCTTAGTGTTGTTTGTCACCATAGCAGAGAGGTTGGCAACGCCTAATTTTGGTACAACTTTTGAATTGAATAATTCAGATAGGTAAGTTAATTAACCAAAATAAAGGAAGAAGAATTAATAAAGAACTCCAGAATTTTAAGAAAACCAAGACTAAATATTTTCTGAATAAACATTAAGCAGAAGCAAGAAGAATACAGTGGTAGAATTACCACTATAGGTATAAATCTAATTATAATTTTATTGAATTTATACAGCAAGGTGAACATTCTTCAATCAAGTGATTGAATAATTACCAATTAAGTAAATCATTTGGGAAAAAATTAGATTTTTTTTAAATTGTTTATGTTATTAAACAATTTGGCGCTCAACAACTGGAAAATAATCTAAATAATTATTTATTTTGAAAAAAAAGTAAAATAAACCACAAACTATAAATTTTGAAAATAACAAAGCACAAACCAATTCAATTTCAATATAACGAGAAAAATAATACGTTACAATATACAGATAAGATACTGATTTCAGAAAACACACACACTTGGTCTTATGTAATAATTTATCGGAAAGCAGCATCTTAGGTGACGGTACACAAACTGTTACAATGCACTGTTCTGCTGCTAGCAGACTGCATTGTAACTCACAATCCACACATATCAGTTAAAGTGCGACAAAAATACTAGGCTATTCTACATGACCAGCAACGTAGTGGTTTTATTAATTCCACTCATACAGAACCATTTCACAATGGGCACTGTACAGATCAGATGTACAGTAAGACAAAAAATTCAAACTCATTAACAGACATGGAGTGAAAACACACAATTAAGCTCTAATCGGAATAATTTTTTTATAGCAGTGTGCAACAGTGATAATTCTGTTTGTGATTATAACCACTAACACAACTTTCTTAATTAAAATTAATTTTTGTTTGATTTCTACTTTAAAATATCAGTATGGAGAACCATACATGACTTCCATGTTCTAAGATTAATATTTAAAATCATTTACGAAATGAAATGTTTCCATAGAAACTATTTCTTTCCACTTATTGCTTCAACCTTAACCACAGTACTGTGGTCACTAACGTATACCACCACATGTTATCGCACTCGATTTTCACTGATGATGGCAGTCGACGGCACTGCCGAAACGTCTGGTTTTGCAGAAAACATTGGACTACGGCCAAACAGCCCGGGAAGGAATTTTAACAACAAACTACTACTTTGTTGCCGATAACGTAGTACACATATAAAAATTATCCCCTCCCCCTTCAACTATAATTTTCATTTATAGAAAATTACCCCCACCCCGTTCAACTAGCCTCTTCATTTATAGATATTTCATCTACGTTTCTACAGTGGATTATTAAGATCTTCTTATCAGGATACTTTATTTATCAAAATTAAGTACTTTACTCTTGTTACAACAAAAAATGTTTCAGGTAAACTGCCCTTTCCCCGTAACCGATCTTCTCCAAAATCAATAGGCCTTGAGTCATCTACAACTCAGGCACATATGTAAAAAATTATTTGATTGTTTGAATTTACGGCAGTTATCGTTCGTCATGAAAAAATTTCTCTTGTTATGACATAAAATGTTGCAGGTAAACTACCCCTTTCCCTTAACTGATCTTCACCAAAATCAACAGGCCTTGAGTTCTCTACAAATTTAGGGAAGTATGCAAAAACTTATTTGATTATGTTTGAATTTACGGCAGTTATCGTTCATCATAAAAAAATAACCTTGTTATCACATAAAACGTTGCTGGTAAACTACCGATTTCCCTTAACCGATCTTCACCAAAATTAATAGGTCTTCATTTCTTTACAATTCAGGAAAGTATGCAAAAAATTATTTGATTATCTTTGAATTTACAGCAGTTATCGTTCTTCATAGAAAAAATTACCCTTGTTAAAACATAAAATGTTGCAGGTAAACTTCCCCTTTCCCTTAACCGATCTTCACCAAAACCAAAAGGTCTTGAGAACTCTACAATTCAGGGCTGTATGCAAAACATTATTTGATTCTGTTTGAATTTGCGGCTGTTATTGTTTGCCAAAAAAAATTACCTTGATAAAAAAACGCTGCACGTAAACTACCCCTTTCCCTTAACCGATCTTCTCCGAAAACAATAGGTCTTGAGTACTCTACAATTCAGGGCTGTATGCAAAAAATTATTTGGTTCTGTTTGAATTTGCGGCAGTTATCGTTTGCTATAGAAAATACCCTTGTTAAAACATAAAACATAGCAGGTAAACTACCCCTTTCCATTAACCGATCTTCACCAAAAACAATAAGTCTTGAGTACTCTACAAATCAGGGCTCTATGAAAAAACTTATTTGATTCTGTTTGAATTTGCAGCTGTTATCGTTTGCCATAGCAAATACCCTTTTTAAAACATAAAATGTTGCAGGTAAACTACCCCTTTCCCTTAACCGATCTTCACCAAAATCAACAGACCGTGAGTACTTAAAACTTCAGGAACGTATGCAAAAAATTATTTGATTCTCTTTGAATATGCGGCAGTTATCATTCGTCATAAAAATAAAATTACCCTCTTAAAACATAAAACGTTGCAGGTAAACTACCCTTTTCTCTTAACCAATCTTCACCAAAATCAACAGACCTTGAGTACTCCATAATTAAGAAGGTGTGCAAAAAAGTATTTGATTCTGTTTGAATTTACGGCAGTTATCGTTCGTCATAGAAAAAATTACCTTGTTAAAACACAAAACGTTGCAGGTAAACTACCCCTTTCCCTTAACCGATCTTCACCAAAAACAATAGGTCTTGAGAACTCTACAATTCAGGGCTGTATGCAAAACATTTTGGGGAGTCTTTGGTTGTCCATTCGTTCTGCGTCCCATCCAGCTGATTCTTCTGGACTTTATAAACTGAACGATATCTCCCTGTTTTAGAATGGAATATATTTCTTGATTAGATGTGATCGTCCATTCTCCATAACAACATACTGGTCCGAAGATTCTGCTAAGAATTTTCCTTACAAAAGTGCTCAGAGCCTTCTCATCAGCTGCTCTTAATATGCAGGTTTCAGATCGTATGTCACTACATGCCTGATCATTGCTCTGTACATTTTCAGTTTAGTCCCTTGGGTGAGAAGACTAGATCTTAATAACTTTACTAGACCAATGTAAGCTCTATTCCCCGCCATTATTATCTTAGTTATTTCATTAGATACCTTATTTGTAAAAATATACAGTACTAAATTGTTTTTGTACACAGCACTAAAGTCAGTTCCCAAAATCATGTAGTATAATAACATTGTGTATTATGTGTTGTACATTAATAATGCTCAGTGTTTATGTTTTGGATACCAAATGACAAAATACATAAAGAAAATTAATTTACATGTACAATATATACTTACTGTGTGGGCATCACACAATTCTCTTTGTTATATGTACTGTTATTGTCATACATTCGTTATGTTTCAAAAACCTAACAAATCAATGATTTGAATTTCTCCTAGTCCCACACAGTCAGATTTTTGACTCTTCACTGTATATAGTAATTACTGGAGGAAATTCATACATAAAATCTAACTTCACAAATAAATTTTTGTACCAACTATAACGATATTAAAATATTTGTACAACATAACATAAAAATAAAAAACACACCACAGACACAGGAAGCTACATGCCTTTGCTTGTGTAACTGTAACAGAATTGTCTGCTGTCACCTCAGAAACACTATTCCCCACTAACAGTACAGTTCACATGAACTTTAGCGTCAGCTGCTAGCCACCTGGAACCACAAAAAGGCGCCAACTCTGCCAACTCTTTGTCTACATGTTAGTAGTACGATCAATGTGTAATCACTGGGTCAGTGTTGTTATGTTATGTGCTATGTGTATTAAATTGTATGATTATTATTATTACGTGTTTCCGGATTGTTCTCCGATGACACGATGTCTCCTATAGATCCTCTCTGCCACTGCCCAATATGAGTTGTCGTTCAGTATTGCGTCCATACTAAATCCCCTGTCTCGGCGCTCCTGGGATGTCCGTCCAGCAATCCACCAATATGTGCTGTAAGGTCTCCTCATGCAGATGACACAGCAGACAGGTAGCGGCCCGGGTCAGGTTGAATCTGTATAAGTATGACTGGGTCACAATATGCCCAAGCCTTCCTCTGGAGCCGAACGTTTGAACGCTCCTAGGGATGTTTCTATGTATGGAGACATCCCGTGCACTGACTTGCTGTTTGTAAGTTGAACCTTTGGTGGAGTTTAAAAATGCGTTCTTCCATGTCTCCATGAGTCTTCTGCTGAAATCTGAAGTAGCAGCCGGGTGTGATATTACACTTACCTCCAGTGGCAACAGCATAGTTCCATCCTTAGCCATCCTGTCCGCTTTTTCATTACCGGCAATATCTACGTGGCCCGGTATCCATTGTAAAGTTAACTCAATTTTGCTGCTTTCCAGTTTTTTGATTATGTGGAATATGTGAACTGTTCTGAAATAGTATGCTGATGGTTTATATTGTTGCAGCAACAGTAGCGCTGCCTGTGAATCTGTGAAGATGCATACTTTTTTACTGTGTAAGGTGAGGCAGCAGGTCAGTGCTGCATTGATTGCCAGAAGCTCAGTGTCAACACTTGAACAGGAGTTGGCCGGTACAAGGAAGGATTCCTGCGTACTAGGAATGAAAAATCCTGCCCCCGACCTCTTTCCTTGCGTATCCAGTGATCCATCCGTATAGATATGGACATATTGGTTGTAGTTTTCCGCTATTATTTGTTGTGCTATAGCACACAGAACTAATGGGTCAGTGTCTAGTTTTGTTACGCTGTCTTCTAATGTAGTTCTTATTGTTGGTTGCATCCACTGCCAAGGGGGTGTTTCATTTACTGGAGGGATTTTTTGAGGTTGGTAATTGCCATCCGAAAGCAGGATTTTGCTTTTGTATGAAAAGGATCTTTTCTGATTCATTGCTGGATAAATTTTCTGTAATGGATGCTCCATGGTTATTGTTCTAAATTTCAGACTGAATTTACCTATTCTTTTGTTTATGTATACATCCAGAGGCTCTATATTGAGTTCAGCTTCCATAGCTTCCACTGGTGAGATCTTCGGGCAACCCAGGCATATTCGTAAGGCACAGTGTTGGAGATTTCTATTTTTTTCCGGTGTAGTGCAGCTAAGCCTCCCCATACTTCACAGGAATATGTCATCTTGGGTCGTATGTATCCCAGGTAGAACTGACACAGGATAATTGTGTCTGCTCCCCAATTCCTGTTTGAGAAAGCCATGAGGATGTTTATTCGTTTCATGGTGCTGTCCAGCAAAGTGCTTATGTGCTGGCTCCACAAGAGTTTGGGATCCAAAGTTATGCCCAGTATTTTAGGGTGCTTGTTGTATTTTATATTAAATTGTATGATGAGCTGCTGGGCCCAAACAGATGTAACACAAAAAATATTTCGACACAAATAACTGTGATATTTACATTGAATGCTATTAATAAGGCATAATAGAAAATAGTCAGTACTAAGTTTTAGTGAGCAGAATCAGCATTGATTTATTTTAGTATAATAAAGATTAGCCTCTTTAAGTGTAAAAAAATTAAGCCAGCCAGCGGATTAGAATCAATGTCGATGCATTAATCAATGTCAGTTTACAAAATCTGTTACATACATGCTACCAACAACTCCTTAATTATAAAAAAGTTTTTGTGTCACATAAATGAATAAACTTAGTTCATTTTCTTTTCTGTCTGGAATGCTACAAACTTAAGAGTTCCGGATGCGCTTTAATTAGTAATTAATTAGTTTACTTTACAGAACAAAGGGCGTGTCCTCTCGAAGCATGATATCTCCGATGATGTCGTGCAGGGGCCTGTCGTAGAGACGTATTTCTTGAGTGCTCTCACGAGGCATCAGCCTCTGTCTCTTTAAGTACGCGCAGGTTACATCGGCGAATGAGAGCTTCCTGGAGAAAATCAAAACTGCCAGTACTCTTCGACTAAGCCGATGCTTGGTATATCGAGTTCCCAGCACAAAGGGCAGATTTGAAGAAAATTGCCTGACTCTGCTCACCCAATTACAAGCTTGGACCCCAGTAGCTGACTGGGCAAAAACACCAGCTGAGTACTGAATAGTAGTTTTGTAAAGAAAATGTGGGGGCGTGACATCGAACAACAACAAAAACAAACCTCAGATGACTGCACTACCAACCCAATACGATACACCACGGATGCATCATTGTTTAGATTAATAATAATGACATACGCGGTGGGAATGCCGAATAATTGCAACAGTTAATACGCAGACAGGCTGTTACTACTGTGTACTCTATTATTGTTACATAATCAGGTACTCTACTAAAATCAACCTACTTACCACTTTTATAAACTTACTTTTTTGTACAACCATATTGTATAAATTGACAATAGATTTTAAAAATTAATGTCTCAAGGCGTTAAAGTTTGTAATCAATTATACAGGATAAATGTGAATAAAATTGTTAATTGTGATATGTACTGAATGATAATAATTAAGGGTTTGAATGAAGTGAATATCAAGTAATTTTAACATTTCTGAAGGTTTATAAATAAAACTGATCCAGGAGAGGTTAGGTCTTTTATAACGGGCTTGTATAAAATGGTCCCGTATAACATACTGCACTCTTCATATAACCATAAATGCAAAATAAAAAAGAATGTATTTAAAAAACACACAATTAGATTTTAAAACTTACTCTTTACGTTGACCACTATATTCAATCTTCGTGGCCAAACCAAAGTCCCCAATCTTTACTTCGATGTTATCATTTAGAAACAAGTTTCCAAGTTTTAAATCTCTGTGAATAATATTGTTCTCATGAAGATACTGAACTCCATTCACAATCTGCCTCATGAAATAACGACATTCTGGGTCCGTCAGTGTCTTCCTCCGTCTGTGAATGTAAACAATATTTCAATCTTTTGTTTACAGAAATTTTAACTTCAAATCAAAAAGATACCAAGACTTTGGAAGGTCAGTGGAAAAAAATGGCAATACACTCTCAGAATCATATTAAATCTATTTTATGTTAATCTTATCTTTTAAATCATTTTATCTTTGAGTACTTACACCTTAATTCTGTCCCTGTTATTATGAAGTTTTTTTTTTTTCAAAAACATTTCTCTATTTAAACACTGATAAACATTTACTACAAAAAATAATTTCAAGATACTATTTCCATTCAACCTTCTCAATAAACACTTTGGGTTTTTGTTAACAGTAATTATGAGAAAAAATTTCAATAATAGTGTGATTTTGTCTGAACCAAAATATCAGGCCACATATTGTACAGTTTATAACAGCACTCAAATATCACACAATAAAACTCAAAATATCGGTATGGAGAACCATACATGACTTCCATATTCTAAGATTTATATTTAAAATCATTTTCAGCCAAACAGCCAGGCTGTGTCTTACCTGCTTTTTTATTGCTGTATTAAATGAAAAATATTATATTACATTAAAATGAAAAAATTATAATTTTATTGCCTGGCAACAAAATTATTTTATTTTTAACAATTACCATTGTTTCAAAAAGTTTAAATAAATTTTCAAGTACTTTACTCTTGTTAAAACGTAAAAGGTTGCAGGTAAACTACCCCTTCCCCTTAACCGATCTTCACCAAAATCGAAAGTCATTGAGACCTCTACAATTCAGGGACGTATGCAAAAAATTATTTGATTCTGTTTGAATTTGCGGCTGTTATCGTTTGCCATAGAAAATACGCTTGATAAAAAAACGTTGCAGGTAAACTACCCCTTCCCCTTAACCGATCTTCACCAAAAACAATAGGTCTTGAGTACTCTACAAATCAGGACTGTATGCAAAACATTATTTGATTCTGTTTGAATTTGCGGCTGTTATCGTTTGCCATAGAAAATACCCTTGTTAAAAAAACGTTGCAGGTAAACTACCCCTTTCCCTCAACCGATCTTCACCAAAAACAATAGGTCTTGAGAAATCTACAATTCAGGGCTGTATGCGAAACATTATTTGATTCTGTTTGAATTTGCGGCTGTTATCGTTTGCCAAAAAAAAAAAAAATTTCCCTTGATAAAAAAAACCGTTGCAGGTAAACTACCCCTTCCCCTCAACCGATCTTCACCAAAAACAATAGGTCGCGAGTACTCTACAAATCAGGGCTGTATGCAAAAAATTATTTGATTCTGTTTGAATTTGCGGCAGTTGTCGTTTGCCATAGAAAATACGCATGATAAAAAACGTTGCTGGTAAACTACCCCTTCCCCTCAACCGATCTTCACCAAAACCAATAGGTCTTGAGTACTCTACAAATCAGGGCTGTATGCAGAAAATTATTTGATTCTGTTTGAATTTGCGGCTGTTATCGTTTGCCATAGAAAATACCCTTGTTAAAAAAACGTTGTAGGTAAACTACCCCTTTCCCTTAACCGATCTTCACCAAAAACAAAAGGTATTGAGAACTCTACAATTTAGGGCTGTATGCAAATAATCTTTTCATTCTGTTTGAATTTGCGGCTGTTATCGTTTGCCATAGGAAATACCCTTGTTAAAACATAAAACGTTACAGGTAAACTACCCCTTTCCCTTAACCGATCTTCACTAAAAACAATAGGTCTTGAGAACTCTACAATTCAGGGCTGTATGCGAAACATTATTTGATTCTGTTTGAATTTGCGGCTGTTATCGTTTGCCAAACAAACAAAATTTCCCTTGCTAAAAAAAAACCGTTGCAGGTAAACTACCCCTTTCCCTCAACCGATCTTCACCAAAAACAATAGGTCGCGAGAACTCTGCAAAACCGGGCTGTATGCAAAAAATTATTTGATTCTGTTTGAATTTGCGGCAGTTATCGTTTGCCATAGAAAAAAAATCTACAGACAGACAGACACATAGACAGACAGACACACAGACAGACAGACACACAGACAGACACACAGACACTTTTCGGAAAACGACTTTTTTTCATGTTTTGAGTGTAGTAGAATCAGAATCTGCAATAATCTCGAACACGATTTTTTTTGCCATCACCATACTTCCATTCCTTAAGGAATATGGAAGTAAAAATAACTAAAAATTATATATACTCAAGGACCGTAACTTTCACTTTGAATTCCTGTGAATATGAACAAACCAAAAGAGAAATGTCAACAAGTGTGCAGAACTTACTAACCACTAATATTATTTAATATATAATTTTGTCAGAGTTGCGATCTAAATGTTAAAACAAGAACTAAATAGCAAGAAACCTTCTGCATCCTTTTTTCTTGTACTATTAAGACACGAAGCATTTGAGATGTTGGAAAGTTAGTGCCATAATACTATGCTATTGGTACTCAAAGTGTTACAGTTTCAAATACGGTGAACCTATGTACACAGACACCCCCAATGAACTGGACACTGAGCACACCAGGACAGTTTTCTTTTTTGGTAAAGGCATATTCATATATGAGGGAGGTTCAAATGAAAACCTTAAAAGTGCGATGAAGATTCAAAAAGTGGCACGAGTGATTTGTAAGTTGGCGACAGTGATACTTGTGGTCTGAAAATAACCGATAGGTGGCAGCATGATACAAGAACACTACACAAAGAAGCAGTAGCAGTTCAAAGATGACCACGCCATTGCAGATATGCATCAAATTAGAGCAGAGAAGTGTTATGCATTTTTTGAGTAGTGAAGGTGTGAAACTCCTTGAAATCCATCACAGAATGAAACTGCAGTATGGTGATTCACGTCTGTGGAGGATGCCTCACAACCAGGCCAGGCATACCGAGTAGTGACTTCACCAAACATTGCTACAGTGGAAGACATTATCAAGGAAAATCGACGTGTAACTGTGAAGGAAATAGCCACCATTATGGGTATTAGTGTTGGTCATGGACAATAGCACACCATATTGTCCATGATGTGCTGCATTTCAATAAAGTGTCTGCAAGTTGGGTGCCACTCAGTTGATTACAGAATTGAAAGACCATCGTGTTGATGCCTGTGAGGAACTTTTGCGTTGTTTGCAGGTTGAAGGTGATGGATTCTTAGGGATAATTGTTACAGGAGAGGAAACTTGGGTCCACTCTCTTTTGGGATGAAAAAGGGGTAATTTTGGAACACTACATGGACAAGGGAGCAACAGTGACCAGTGTTACGTATGGTGATCTGCTCAAAAATCAACTTTGCCCTGACGTCAGAAGTAAACGATGTGGACTTCTCACTTCAGGGGTTTTGCTCCTTCATGATAATGCCCAACCCCATACTGCCCGTTCAACTGTTGCCACAATTCAAATTTGAGTGTCTTACACACCCGCCCTATTCACCAAACCTCGCCCCCAGTGATTTTCAAGTCTTCAGACCGCTCAAAGAAGCGATGGGAAGCAAGCATTTCTGATCCGATGAAGAGGTGAAAAATACGGTGCATGCTGGCTCTTTTCAAGAGGTATCCATGCACTTCCAAAGTGCTTGAATGCATGCATTGCACATCATGTGGACTACATTGAGAAATGAGGTACTTATATTTCTTCTGCATTTAATAAAATTCCATATAAAAAATAATTAATGTTTTCATTTGAACATAACACCTCGTAACACCTCAATTTACTGTGTGTCTTAAACTGTCATAGGCTGCCACTCTTACTAGCCAGACACACACACTAAAATTAACTAAATTAACTCTAGTTTTGTTCATTAACCTCTAGTGCAAGCAGTAATATATGTATTGAAACAACAGTCTGTTAGCGGTAGAAGTGGAATTTGAGTACATTTGAGATTACTTTCCCCTTGTTAACAAGTATACTAACATCAACAAAACTTGCCACATGAGACAAACACTAAGATAAGTTTATTTCATTAAGTCTGCATTTTTAACAGACTCTTGATTTTGTAACTGAAATAGTAAGGCCTTCCAAAAACGACAGGCATCACGATGATGATAATGTCAAAAAACACGTTAAAACTTCATGCTGGCTGGCTTCATGAAATCACGTGGGTAGGTCTTTGAATGATGTTGTCCTTATAGAATCGCCTTCACAATGTAAGGTTGAAAGTTGTTGGTCCACAAGTTCGATCCGTCAGAAGACATACAGTAATATTAAAACAGCTATGTTTATTAGTTTAATTGTTGTGGTCAAATAATAATTACGATAAAATCAAACGCCGTGGAGTGATAAAAAATTCATTATAAATGTTATAATACCAACTGAAATAGAAAAGTGGAGTTGGATTTTATTTTTGGAGAGCGTTTACTGCCATTTCCATCAACGAAGAATTGGCTGCTGAATTCAAACACGATTGTCTATTTGCGACGAAGTTTCAGGTCACACAAAAACCTTTACAACTGATGAAAACAGCAAAAATGATAACAACAAATCATATTAAATGATTGATACTAAAAATTGATACACGAGCTTCCCAACGTTGCGGACATCTCAACAGATTATGCCCAGAATCGGATACTAAAGAAACAAAAATAAAAAACCCAATCCAAAAAAAAAAAAAAAAAACTTTATATCAACCAACTATATACACAGATTTCATGCAAAAGATTAAGATTTCAGTGCTAAATAATAATAGATTTTTTGTAACATTTAGAACTAATAATAGTACATTAAAAACACTTAGGCAGGATAACATTCGCCTTTGGAAAAGAAAACAGGTGTCTACAAAGTATCATGTTATGACTTTGATTTTGTTTTTTAATTAGTATCATATATCGAGTCTCTCTCTTCGTTTTCTCTGTTCTTGGTTATTTACTATATTTTCAGTACAGACTCTTCTGCAGACTGTATGATATTTTTGCTAATCACAATTTCATATACAGTGAACCTATGTACACAGACACCCCCAAATAACTGGACACTGTGATGTGAATCAACTTGCAAAAACGTAAGTGTGCTTCAATACAATGAATCTGATATGGTCTAAACAAAAAAAATATTCACCATATCTCCTCCATCCCCCCATAATCTGAGGTGGTGTCTGCACATTTTGCATATCAAATGTTTGTGTCATTGCAGTCTACCTTCCTCAGGTATCAGAGTTCCCACCACCAGGTTCGCTCTCCGCACTATTCATATATCCATTAGTAGTAACAGACTAAATCAGTGATCATATTTGAAATCAGGCCACCATTTGAAAACCAGATACAATAAAAACAAAAGAAAATGTGTTTTGAACTGCCAAAACATAAGGGAATGGATACACAAAAAATGAATTTTTTCTGAAAATGTCAGACAAGCAATTAATTTTTTCCTGGACTACTTGAAATAGATTGACCCAGTATCTAATAAAATAAATAATATTACCTAAATAAAACATAAACAATATTTTTATACTGTGACCACATATATATGGGTTGTGTTTGTGTTCTATAATGGAAAATATTAGAAACAACAATGAACAACAGTTGTACAGTAATTCGTTAATGCCTAAATTAATTAAAACTTATGCAACATGTACATAACATAAAGATCTGAAAAACATTATGGAACATTACCTGTGCAGTTCCATCATAGAACGTTTTCTACATAGTTCTAACACTACATAGACAAATTGCTCATCATCAAAAAAGTTATGAAATCCAACAACGTGTTTGTGTTTCAAGCTTTGATGAATTGTTATTTCTTGAACTATCTTTGCTTTGTGATTACTCTTTGCAAGGAGTTTTTTTGAAACAATTTTTCCAGCATACACATTACTTGTTCCAGCTTCTGTAATCTCATAACATTTGCCGAAACCTCCCTAAAAAATTCAAACTTTGAAAAACAATACATTTTTGAGTTTCTACAAAATTCTGTAAACCTGCATTATGTTTGTTTTCATCAACTTAAAATTTAATATACAAGTATTTTAAATTTACTTATACATAAACAAATACAAACATTAGTCCCTTTCTACCAACATCAGAAGTACAGTGAAACTACGATTAACCGTCAGGGTCGGGACCGGGACCGTGACGGTTAATCGAATAGACGGATAACAGAAAAACCTTAAACAACAACCCACCCCCATCCATTGCATATGAACGAATGATAAAAAATGCACGTTTACGAACTGGAAATACACTGTATATACATGTATTTTATTTTACAGAAACAAACAATATACAATTTACATTAAGTACAGTATATGTAGTACAACATATGTACTGTACATATTGTTACATGAACTTATGCTCTAGACGTACATACATATTCAAATTTTAAAATAGTGTCATTTTTTTTTGTTTCTTCGAGGCTCGTGCTTTCTGAGTAGCAATGTTCCGTACTTTACGTAGAAGTATCTGCGTTGTGTTTGCCTCTTCTTGCCCCTCAAACCACTCAATGCACTTTGATAACATTGTTTCTGCTTCTGTATGGCTTAACGTAGTTTTTTCATTCAAAATATAACACCCGTCTTCGTCAATTTCTTCTTCTTCGTTGTCAATCACACTGGAAACAATTTCATCGAGGTTCAAAATGTCAAAGCCTCCGTCCAATTTGTCACATCCCAACCACTCTGTTACTTCTGCTGGCGTTATGTCTTCAGCATTCGGTACATTATTGCACAATTTTGTCGACACTAACATTCCCAGTTTCCTTAGGTTCGCCATCATTAGCTTCAGGCCAGAGTTTATTCCACCCATTTTTAAGATTTGACACTTGAAGATCATCCCATGCAGCAGCAACATTGAAAATTACATCCTTTATGTACATTTTCCAAAACTCTTTTACAGACATTTCATCATCAGATGAAATCAAACTTCCAATAAAAGCTTTCCTATAACGATGTTTCATGTTTTCGATTATGCCCTGGTCCATAGACTGGATTAGTGGTGTTGTGTTTGCCGGAAGGAAGAGACATGTTATTTTGCCATCATCACTTTTAATTCCGCAAGTGGGATGTGCTGGAGCATTGTCCATTAGCAGCAATGCTTCCTGTGGTAACTGCATTTCAGCCAAATGAGCTCTAACTTGTGGCACAAACACTTTGTGGAATCAATCGAAAAAAAAATATCTTGAGATATCCAAGCACTCTTTTGAGCGTAATAGGTAGCAGCAGACAATGCGTTCAAATTAAAATTTTTGAGTGCACGAGGTGATTTTGCTTTTCCAATCACAAGCAGGGGTAACCTGTGATTGCCGGTGGCATTTGCACAAACCATTAAAGTGATCCGATCTTTTTGGACTTTAAAACCTGGGGCTGTCTCCGAAAGCGATGCCAATGTCTTTTGTGGTAAAGCTTTCCAATTGAGCCCGGTTTCGTCGCAACTGTACACTTGTTCCCTAACGAGGCTTAATTTGGCCACTTTCTCTTTAAATTGTTCTCTGTACTCGGCAATAACTACGCTATTTGCACTAAGTTTTTCACCACTAATGTCTAGTTTCCGAATGCCATGGCGACACTTAAACTTATCGAGCCATCCTATGCTTGCTTTAAAATTAGGATCTCCGTCAAGTTTTTTGTTCATTTCAACCGCCTTCGTCATTATTACGGGGCCTGAAAGTGGGATTCCTTAACTCTGTGCTTGTATAAACCATTGATACATAACAGTGTCCAGTTGGTCATATTTTGTTGATTTCATGGTTTTACGAGTTTTAGGATCTCTATCGATGTTTTGAATTTTAAAACATGTTCTATTTTTTCAGCATCGCGTTTAATGTCATTCACTGTGGTTCTTCCAACGCCATAAATGAGAGCAATGCTAGTGGGAGTTTCACCTTTTTTCAAACGTTTAATAATCTAAATTTTCTGGTTGAGATCTAACATGACCCGTTTACGCTTTTCAGCAAGTTTTTAGCTGTTGCACAAAAACAAAAAGAAAAGAAACCTTAACAACAAAACTTACTGGTGTGAATGGCACTATCGTATGCCGAAACAATTAAGCCACTACGCAACAAATAACATATAGCACCAAGCACAACAGCTTCTCAGCCACAACTGAAACTGACCACGTGTGCAATAGCTAGGCGGGCCAAGAACGTGACTCATCAATAGAACAATAGTGTGCCACTCCGGCACCTCCACAGCTCAGCAGTAAAGCGAGGATGATTTTTCGCGGCAATCTGGTTACTGTACATAGAGTACGGACTGACAGTTAACAGAAACTGATGGTTAAAAGAGTGACGGTTAATCGACGTTTCACTGTATAGCTAACAGATGCCTACAGGCTTGAGTTTTTGAACTAGTAGGTTGTGGTACATTTCTCTTGAGCATACACCTTTTTTTTTTTAGAGAGGTAACGTATTTTTCCAATAACAAAAGAAAAGTAAATTGTATTCAGTTAATAAAGTTGTGTTAGTGGCTATGATCACAAACAGAAATAACACTGTTGCACACCACTTCAGAAAAAATTCCTGATTAGCACTTTCAAGCTTACAGCTCATCATCAGATCGGAAGTATACACTAATGGGCAAATACAATCAATACACATATTGTATATTTTTGATCTGATGATGAGCTGTGAAGCTTGAAAGCACTGTTCAGGAATATTTTCTCTAGTGGTGTGCAACAGTGTTATTTCTGAAAGTAAATCTGTTATTATATTAATGCAACCACTACTCATCTTCCTAAATAGTGACTTGTTCGTTGATGCATAAAAATGTATAGATAACAAATGAAGGGTAGGTATCAGAACCATCTGATGTGACCAACCTGTAGATAGAACATGTTTATTAAATAAATATAAATAGCTTTTACTACATTATGTTGTCTCAAATTATTAAGACTTGAATCAAAAATATTAATTCTAAGGCTAGGTGGCCACCAGATGCAGAGTGGAACATAGCTGAGCGCAGTGGAGTTGAACTGACTCAATAGAAAGTGGAGTACTGATAGAATTGCTAGTTGCTAACTGAGTATGGTTGTCAGTGGGAAGATGGTATGCTTCCAAGCGGGTCAGCTTCCAAACAACCTCGGCCGAGGTAAAGCTGAATGGAGTGGACCCGTGCGACATCGCTTCACTCCACCACCCTTCATTGGAACAACATTGTTTAGATTTTACAAGCTCCGTCCATTACCCTCCACTTCTGGTGACCGCCTGGCCTAACAACTAGATTTCAAGTTTGATAGATACATTTCTTTCAATTGCTATTATAGCAATCTCGCATTAATCTGATGCTAGTCAGTCCAATCTCTTGAAATTCTCAGTTACTAAATCCCTGTCTTCCTTGATGAGGTAATGCAGTTGTGAACACTACTGAAATGGGTTGAGGAAAGAAAAGCAGATTTTGAGAATACTTAAGTGTCGAACAAAACTGTGCTGTCTTAACTGCAGAAATTAGGCAGTTAATGGAAAATGCATAGTTAACAAACAGGTAAATATAAAATATCATGTAGCATGGATACTATGTAACATGGTAGTACAGCACGGGTTATGCACAGTCATCAAAACTTTAGGTAACATATACTTGGCCTGAAACACATATTAGTATGTGGCCAACAGCATTGTATTTCTATCTCAGGTTGAACTGTTTTGAAATTAAAACTTCTTTTCAACTTTAACAGACACCGCATAAATAATCAAAATTTATTTTAACCAATAACAAATATGGTTACAAAAATTACTATACATTTTGTTTTAACTAGAAATTGTTCTTGGATTTCGTTGTCCATGACGTGTCCGTTACTTAACTAAATATCACTATAATATTGACGACTCGGAACACAAAGTTTTTTATAAGTAAAAACGTAAAGTTTTACCTTACAGCCTAAACCGGCTTTCACCTATAGAAGGCTTCATCAGAGGCTGTCGTTAGTAGCGCTGCTCGTCTTGTTGTTGGCGACGAGAAAGTGTTTCGAAAGATTGAAGCTGTGTGTGTGTGGTGAGATGTGTTGGAATAATGCGTGCGATTTGAATTGTGTCTGTTCGTTTAGGATGTCGTTTTTATTTGTTTTTGTGTGTTTGTATATTTCTAATTGTTCTAGAGTGTCTAGTTTTAAAGGCCGAAAACTAGACACTCTAGAACAATTAGAAATATACAAACACACAAAAACAAATAAAAACGACATCCTAAACGAACAGACACAATTCAAATCGCACGCATTATTCGAACACATCTCACCACACACACACAGCTTCAATCTTTCGAAACACTTTCTCGTCGCCAACAACAAGACGAGCAGCGCTACTAACGACAGCCTCTGATGAAGCTTTCTATAGGTGAAAGCCGGTTTAGGCTGTAAGATAAAACTTTACGTTTTTACTTATAAAAAACTTTGTGTTCCGAGTCGTCAATATTATAGTGATATTTAGAAATTGTTGGTTTATAGACATGGTTTACAAAACAAATTTTGTTAAATTGTTGGTTTATAGATATGGTTTACAAAACAAATTTTGTTAAGTTATTAAACCAAACACATTACTTTGGTAATGACAAACAGTACAAAATGGTATGGGAGTCAAACCAAACAAGATCGACTTTTAATAGTAAAACATTCAAGTATATACAGTAAACTCACTAAGATCCATTACAATTTATTTGCTTCATATTATCATGGTAAATATTTACCATTATCATAATGCCAATTATCTATCACTGAAGATATTTTATAAAACGTGTATATAAATTAACCTATTTTCCATTAACAGTAAAACAAAATTGAACTTTCAAAACTGTTTTGATTAAATTACATACTGCAAAAAAGGTGACTGGTTTCTGAATAAAATGGTATAGAAATTCTGATAGTAAAAATTCTAAAAATGTTAGTAATCTTGACACAATTTTACAAGATCTAACTTGAATTTCAAACTTGTAACATCAAGAACCAGTCAAATTTTCAACATAAAACTCATCTTTAAATTCCATAAAATATCACAGTTTCATTATATCTCAGTAAACTCATAAATATGTTAAAAAACATAACTGTATATTCACCTTTCCAAAAAATCTTCCTTTAATATAAACTCTATTTGTTTGTTTGTCGATAATCTCATCTGGAATTTTTTCATCTTCTCTTGAGGAGGTCATTACGTATAATGAATTAAACACAAAGTATTAAAAGATTAAAATATAAATAAACTGTATATATTAAAAAGTTCATATATGTATTTGTATAAAACACAGTAAAAACCACTTGCGCCTAGTTCGTACGTTACTTTAACGGCGCCAGGCACGATCAGATCTTTCATACAAGTGTAACGGTTATTGTTTGAACAGGCCAATAGCGTTAAAGCAAGGAGATATACAACGCACGAGTAAGAATTTTATGTTATGATGTTATTGAACAGAATTATTATTGTTAGTAATTCTTATAACTTTTAGCAGAATACAATTTAATATTGACTATTATTAAATCAATTTCCTACATTAATAATTTGAACAGCTATTGAGTGTGTAAAGTATATAAATACAAACACTAAATTAGTATAGTATAAAATTAAATTGTCCAAACATATATAGAGTTTAAATTTTTATTGGTGAAAAGTTGAATATGAGAATAATTCTGGGGTACCCTAATTCTGTAATTTTTTAAAATTAATAGTTTACGAATACTACAAATGGATATGTTTATATTAAAATGGTATATAAATTGTTCCGAAGTTGTATTGCAAATCCAATACAACAAAAAGTAGTATCATAAGAGAGAAAAGTATTCTGAAGTAGGCCGAGTCATATTTTTGTTCGACGATAATTTCTGCAGTACATATACACAAATAATAATGTACAGCAATTTTTGCCGTTATCTCCAGATGTACGTTACCCCGTTAACTTTCATATTGTTAAAAAAAAAGTGTTTCACTTCCAAGTCGTCACATACAAATTCACACATCTGGATATTAATCATATAAAAACATGATCCTGTCTACTGGAAAAGTTAAAATGTTATTTGTGTTTACCAGATGATCCAGGAACTTCCAAAGTTTGAAAATGTTCAGATATTGATGTTCATATATTCAAATTATCGTTTCTTTTCTGGCTAAATAATTCCATTATATATTGGTAGGCTATCTACTAATGCAACTTTGATGTTCGGTGATCGTAACAACCACCACACCAAAGAAGCACCGATGAAAGATGGAACTTGAGACTCATCCTAATCCTAACACCCAAACTTTTAACATAGGCCTACTTAAATTGCCAGGTATACACAACATTCACCCTTCATTTCAAATATTTATTTTGGATAAATATCTAGTTTTGTTTCTTGGTGTTATACCTTGTACAGGTTAGTGCTACCACTCATCTACCATTGTCCTTGCGAAAATTACCATGATCATTTTTATGTTTTTTCCATTAGTAATTTATATGCAAGAGTGAGATGTTTTAAGAAAGTGAATAAAATAAATTCGTAAAAGTTCCTAACCTAAAAATAATATTAAAACAATAAACCGTTTTGTTATATTTTTCTAATTTTATGAGTCATCATCCTTCTAATCCAGTCTACTATTTGTAAGATGTATTTTTGAAAATGCATATAAAAATTGAGTTTCATTATTATTAATAAATGGACAAATCATACTTTGATATTTAACTGTTCTGAGAAAGCCATAAAATATGGATGCCCATAACCTTGCAATATGTCATCACCAGTAAAATACATATTGATAAACAAAAAACTATGAGCTTTCAAACGATGATGCCATTTCCAAAAACAGAATAGACAGTGCTGCCAGTGGCAGCCACTGATGAAGCTTGCAATGAATGAAGATAGCTTAGGCAAACATTTTTGTCTAAAATACTTGTGTTCTATGTCAGAATAGTGTTTATAAGTTCTAACAGCAATGGCTCATCAGGCCCAGTAAAATTTAGAAAATTATTAAAAAACAACTAGAATAGGCTCTGATTTTTATTTGTAACAACCTGTGATCACATTTGGTATTTTAAATTATTTGACACACAATTTTTTAAATCGTGTTTTATCAATAATAGCACAGAATTTCAGCAGACAAGCAGAAATCTGAGTAGCTGCCGTAGTACTCGTACAACTACGTGAGAACTGTGCCCGGCAGGTAGTGGAGGGATGCTAATGCATCTGTAATCGTGCTTGGGAGGCAAAGAGCGATTTAGCCTCTCGGCACCGTTAAATGTGGTTTGTGTTAGTTTTACACAGTCTTTATGTTCTTGTGCATGTGTAGTATTACTATTAATCTCTTCATGGCGTGTGTTTGTAATCTCTACCACGAGGACAAAATGGATTTAACAGAAGAAAGTGAAAGTGATATTGAACACTACAGGTTTTTCCGGTTGAGTGATTTTGGGTGAAGTAAAATGTTAAATACCCTAAAATTTTTGTTTCTTAAAAGGGACAAAAACCAATCTAGAACTTTCTAGTCGTCATGGTATGATCAATATAAATGGCTATGCAGTAGTGGAGTAAAGTCAAAGTTAAGCATACATTTCTAATAAGACGTGTATGCTATAAAAATCAGATAGCTCTAACATAATTAAAAGTGAAATAATGAGTGTCAGGGAGGGGGTGCTATGACTGAGTGCAGCTCAGGTGACTGCCTCGTAGCCTCCCCTTTCTTAGGACTCACCAGCTGCCACTGAGTTCTTAGCAATACTTGGACAAGTCATGGACAACAAAAAATTTAGTTTTCTGATTAAAACCAGTTAGTTACATCCTCGCTTAAGTATGCCCTAATGTATCTGCACTGTATGAAACACTTCCCATTCTGGTATTTCTTCATAGGAACTGCTATTGGTGTTTAATATCCAAAAACACAAAATAAAGGTGCATAAAATTGTGATACTTCTAGTAGGTGTAGGCTATGTATGTAGTGAGGAATCTATAGTAGCAAGCATGATGGAATAAGTTGCAAATATGACAGAACATATAAAGGCTGAAGTTGAATAATTAATGCAAGTATACCACACACTTCATAAAAAGTAGTCAAACAGTTACTGCCAATAGTAAAGACAGAAAAAAGATACAGAAAATATGACGGTAGAGAAAGTGACTTTGCCTGTAGAAGGGCCTATTCATGTCAAATCCCAAAATTTAATGGAAGTACTCACTGGGCAACACATCTTAAACAGTTTGAAGCCACTGCATGCACAAAGGATTGGTCAGAGAAAGAGAAAGCAAGTTCACTCACTCTCGCTTTAAAAGGATCCATCACAGAACCACTGCAAAAAGTACAACCTGATAACCAAAAAAGAGATACTCTGAATTAATAAAAGCTTTGGAATAACGGCATGATGATTAACATTTGTACTATGATGATAGCATTCTGGACAGTCTTCAAGAGTTTGTAGTAAGTATAGACGGACTGATTAGACTGGCCTATCCTGAAGCACAGGAGGATTTCAAATGGTGTTTGCAGTGGAGATTTTTACTGATGGTGTCATAGATGGTCAACCACAGCAAGTGTTGTGGCAAGACACTGGAATAGGCACATGCTCTTGTTCACACCCTTGAGTGCAAAGCTGCCAAGTAAGCATCCACTTACAACAATGAGTTCATGTCATCACACTGCAGTCAGAACAGAAGATACCAATATCGCATTGCCGTTAAAATGGACGCAGGAAAGGAATGATACAAGACAAACAATTCAAGAGCACCACAGTCATTTGAAAGATGGTAAAGAGACAGGAGGCAAAACTGCTAGAAACATGGCCAACTTCAAGCAGACTGTTGGGAGGATACAGTACAGAGAGAATGGTATGAACACACCAATTGGCAGACTAAAGCTCTAGAACAGCACAGTTGCCACGCTTCATACGATCAGTAGAAACTTGAGTGTTAACGGCTTTGTTGAAGATAAATCAGTTGCATTTCCTATTAACATGGGCACTACAGTGTCCATTGTACACCCTGATACAGTCAGACATCTTCAAACTCATTTGTGTTCCTTTACCTTACGGACCTCTCTAAAAGTACTGGAGGGTCTAGGAAATGCCACTATGGTCCTAGACCTGATGAAGGAAAAATCCTGATGTTCACCTCCCTGTGGTAGAGAGGGGGCAACGTTTGTATATCAAGCGGCTAATGAACACAGGGACCAAGTATCACCCGGGATAAGGTGATTCCCTCCATCAAATACTGATGGCCTCCTTGGAAGGCAGATGAGTGGATAGAGGATAGGGCACCCTATTGTCCTAGGGGTGAGAAATCACTTCTAAAGGCGGAGGAACGGGTATACATCAACGGCATGGGATGCTGAAGGCAAGGGGAAACCACTGGATTAATAGATCTGTTTAAGATATCACTAGTATCAGCAGCTCCATGATGGATGCTTCTCTTGTACAATATTCCGGAGATATTTTAAAATCAGAATAACTCTTGGAATAATGTTCTCCAAACAGTTAAAGAATATAACTATTTAGGAAGTAAAATCACAAGTGACAGAAGAAGCAGTAAGGAAATTACAAAGTGAATAACCAGGCTAAAATTGCTTTCAACAAACAGAAAAACCTCTTCACTTCAAACACTATCAGCCTAAAAATAAGGAAAAATCTAGTAAGGACATACGAGTGGAGTGTTGCCCTATATGGGAGTGAATCTTGGACAATTGGAAAAGAAAAACTCCAAGCATTTGAGAGCTGGTGCTACAGAAGAATAATCAAGATAAGCTGGAGGGAGAAGATATCGAATGAGGAAGTCTTTAGAAGAGCTCAGGAGGAGAAGAGCTTTCTACGAAATTTAAAAGGCAGAAGAGCTAAGTTTATAGGGCATATACTAAAATACAATGAGTTGGTTAAGAGAATAATAGAAGGAACAATTGAAGGGAAGAATCACAGAGGATGACCCCGTTTAAACTACACGAAACAGCTTATTGTCGATATGAACTGCACATCATATTGTGAGTTGACAAGAAAAGCAGAGAAGCTCGAAAAATGGCGAGCTGCTGCCAACCAGCCTATGGGCTGCTAACCTAGAAGAGAGACCTTATGGACTGGAACTGGAAGCTTTGTTAAAGTGTTGGGAACTATTGACATACGCTTACAAGTGGGTAACCTTAAGGTTGGTCACCAAATGCTCATTGCAGACATTGTTGATGAAGTGATTATTGGCACAGACATTATGAATGCCTACAGGTTTGTAATAAATTTAATAGAGAACAACCAGTGGGTTGGCCAAGATAAGATAAATTTTTGCACAGCTGGAATGGCAAGGCAGGCAATCATTCGATCAAGAGGGTGACAGTGACTGAAGATGGAGGCGACAGGTGTGGAGAACACGAACCCTTGGTGTCTTGGTGTAGAATTGGAATTTATGATGTACAGAAGATGAAGTACAAAAAACGAATTTATGTGATGATCAAAAAACCAATTTGTCATCGTCGCAGAAAGAATCATGCTTGTTCCTGAGTTAAAAGGAAGCAGCTGTGGGGGAAACTGTCATGTGACACTGTTAAATAATTGTCATTTTTCTTTTAGTGTCACACTAGTGTATGTTGGAGAGTCCTACGGCTGAAGAAGTGTTATATACCACAATTGGTATCTCTGGTTATTTAAACTATAATGAAAGTTATAATTATTCTTTGACAAAAATGTGCACAGGGGTCCTGAACCAAGTTTAAATCGAAGATCAAAGCACCTCGGATTTTATTCTTCTGTTTGATTTCTAGATGTATTTAATGTAACTTAAGGCTATTTTTTTAATAATCCCCCGAGCCGTTTTTTTCAAAACGTTAATTTTAACAGTTAAAAATAAGTTTTTCACATATTTTTGGAAAAAATTGATATATTTGTATAATATTTCTCGCAACAGGCACTTAAAGTCTTGAAACTAGTTTCACTCACAATCAAAAGTAATTGTGTGTAATGTTCAATAACAAAAAAATATATGTATGGCAAATTTTTTTTTTTGACTGTATGAGTTTCATTATTTTAATTGACTGAAATAAATAATAATATTGCTAGAACAAAGTATAGGCCTATATAATTATTTTGAATGCAAATTTACATTACAAGTACAGTATAAACAATGGTTTTTAACTATAACAAATTAAATTGTACGAATATTAATGTGTAGAAAACATTAAATATGATAACTATTGTACTCGCGCACGGCTTTCAGCAATTTAACCACATACTCTGGGTTGATACTTCTTTGTATTTAGCCCATGTTTTTTGAAAATCAGAATGCACAGATTCCATGGCCTGAAACCAAGTCCTCTGTGTATTTTTGAACAGAAATAGGCGACATGAAAAAACACTGCATGAACTTTTAGAGTAATATTAATTTTCAAATCGATGTAACTCTTATGGAATTGAATTATGTAATCTTCAAACTTTGGATTGAAAACTGTAGCAAAACAGCAATTGACAATATCTTGAAAATCCTTTAAACACTTGACATATTTCAAAGAACCAATATTAGAATTTGCGCGCACCATGTCCATTTTATCCAACAGGATTTTGCAAGAATTGCCTGCAAAAGCAGGAGTTCCGTGAGTTATCTCTTGTGCAACACAGCATTTCTTGGCCCAAGTAAAACTATCTTACTCGAATTCGATTAACATGTGTTTAAATATAATATTAATTACACCAATCATTAAGTGTAGTTCCGGTGGCAGTATTATATCAATTATTTCAGTGTTTTCATTACCTGAAATAATCAGAGGATATATGGAGTTCTTATAGTTTTTAGCGTTTTCTTTGTTACTTCCTGCTTTTTCCCAGGCATCATAATTTTCTAAATAATCCCCAATTGTTCTATATGCATCACATACATTTAATTTGTCTTTTAATGCAGTACACCATGTGCAAGGAAAACTGCTTGCATGTGACAATACCTGTTAGCATATTTGCAAGTTTCAAGTCTGTGGCCTTTCGTTTCTATCAATTCGTTGATACCTAAAAGTGACCGTAGCATTAAAATATTATCATAATTTTCTTGCGTACATGGAGCCAACTCCAGTAAAAGTAACTTTTTGACTCCAGAATCCTTAAACTTTTTAGCTGCAACACCTTGGTTATAAGACTGGTGAAAGGGGATGTCACTTTCACAATTCGATTTGCCAATTGACTGAACCGAAACACAGGCTTTCAAGAAACCTCCACCATCATCTATACCAAACTTCAAATGGACTTGCTCAAGTAGATAAAAGATATTTCTATAAAAAAATCTAATAATACACAGAGAGATGTTGGGAAATTCACTTTATCTCAAGTGCATGGTAAGCAACTGATGATTTCTGTTAATGTTTTCTACACATTAATATTCGTACAATTTAATTTGTTATAGTTTAAAAACATTGTTTATACTGTACTTAGCCTATAATGTAAATTTGCATTCCTAATAATTATATATACTTTGTTTTAGAAATATTATTATTTATTTCAGTCAATTAAAATAATGAAACTCATATAGTAAAAAAAAAAAAAAAAAAAAATTTGCCATACATATATATTTTTTTGTTAATGAACATTACACACAATAACTTTTGATTGTGAGTGAAACTAGTTTCAAGACTTTTAGTGCCTGTTGCGAGAAATATTATACAAATATAATTTTTTTCAAAAATACGTGAAAAACTTATTTTTAACTGTAAAAATTAATGTTTTGAAAAAAAAAACGGCTCGGGGGATTTTTTTTTAAAATAGTCTTAAGTTACATTAAATACATCTAGAAATTAAACAAAAGAATAAAATCCGAGGTGCTTTGACCTTTGATTTAAACTTGGTTCAGGATCCCTGTGTGTGGTTAACATTTTTATGGTATATGTGCATCACAACTTATTTTGTGATTTATTCCAACACATTTTGGATGTAGAAAATACTTGCCACTCAAAATGTGACAGATTAAATACAAAACTTTCGTAACATCTGAGTTCTCATCTCAAGCGTACGCTTTTGAAAATAAGAAACAGGAAGACAAGAAAGAACCGTATAAAATCTCCAGTAAACACCAGCAATAACCCAAACACATGTTGACTAGTCAAAAATTAAAAAATTGATTTGAAAAAATAAAATGTGCAAATTTATTTTCAAACAAGACAAACTAATACCACATGTCATAAAGTAATAACAATGTTCAGAGGTTAGTCAAAATGAGGTAATCAATAGGATCTGACTGGTTTTGTAACTTTATTTATTACTTTAATTATATTTGAACATATTTGTTCACTTTCAATTTACCTTGGTTTGTTTACTAACTCGGACACCATCTTGCATTGTTGCCAACTGCGTCTAATCAAATACTTACCCAGGCCCAGAGTCCGTTTGGACGTATTTAGAGAACAGACAATGGTTGTTTGTAATAAATAATAATTCATTTACTTATTCTCAAAATCAATCTTATTTTTTATTAATCGAGAATCTAAATTATAAATCTTTTCAACACAAAAACTGAACATTTCTTTCAAATTCCACCACTAAATACAAAGTATTCCTTCTCCCTCTTCCACATTTTGTTTTAGTAATCTTCAAAAATATAACTTAATTAGCTATAACTTAAATTTATCTTTCGCAAACCAGCGCCTCCATTCATACTTACACACATACCTATGTTTTCATACCTTACATGACCCCCTTTATGAGCTCATTTCATTTTTTTTAAATTTATGTATAGATATTTAGGCTGCCAATTACTTTAAAATTTTTAAAGTAAAATTTTACAATTTTTGAAAAACTTCTTTGGTTTTACCCTTCGTTGATTACTTATCTTGAAATTCTTTTACGTTCCAAACCAGTCCAGTCTCCTTCCGTGATTTTGCCATCCTGCACAATTTTCTTGCTTTCACTTTTCTGCCGAAACTGTTACTTCATTTTAATTAAATACTTAAACTTCATAAATTCACATTTTATATCTGGATATATGGTATGGTTACATTTTTTGTATGGGCGCCCGCCATTTCGTTCCGGAACTTTTGTTCGTGACCGGTCGGCACAAAGGTGTAATTTTAACTGGATCGAGATGAACTGATTTGAAATCTGAGATGGAGGGGGATCATGTGGTCTCGTTTCATTGTTTTATTATTATGATGTTGCCAGATTCTGAGGCGGAGTTGACTGCGCCTTGCATTCCAATGTTATATATATTGTAACATGACATAAGGTAGTGAAGATTCAATTGTATTTAATTATAAAATAAAAAGCTGAAGATAAGAGTAAGAGGCAAAAACTTATAAACTTAGAGATCAATAACCCAGTAACCCAATAAATGACAAATGACTATTAACCTGACAATGACCTGACACAGTAGATCGGATAAAAAACCAAAGGAACCAAGAGACAATGAAGAAGCAGCCGAGACCTAAGTGCAATCAAATAATCCCAAATAATGACCAGTATATTGTAAATTAAATAATGAACTGATATTTGTAGTATATGAGATTTAACTAGGATAATAAGATTAATGGAAGGTAATAATATCACATATATCTTATTGATAAAAGAATGTACTTATATAATATAAGGTAGGGAGTTAGAAACTAACCATACCCCAAACTAATAGTAATGATAATAGCCAAAGACAATAAACAATGCTTTGAGCCAAACAAAAGCAAAATTTAAGTAATAACTAAAAGTGATCAGAGTGATTTGGAAGTAAATTAGTTATTCATGACCATAATCACACAGTGATATAAAGTAATCAGACAAATCGTGTGAATAAACAAGTGAGTAAGTTAAAAATGTGTGTAAAATTAAATAAGTGGTGAAGTGCTAGGTATAGCATATAATGGAACAAAGTGAGAATGGTAATAATTAAAGAAACCTTCTAATGAAAGGAAAGGTGCAGTGGGGGTGTAGAATAAAATATTATATAAGCAAACTATAATAAACAGATAAACAATTTTTGATAAACTGTACAGTAGTAAGTAAGATTAAAACTGATTGTGATATTATAAATTTAGGTAATAGGATGTCAGAATTATATAATAAGGTAAGAATTAAGTTATTAGAATAAGTAGTAAATTAAGAAGGACAGACACTGTATTTAAGTGAAGGGATTAGTATATAAGACGTATCATGTAAGGAACAGTTTATCAGTAGTATTGTAAGAGTTTTATTATTGTTCAAAAACCATAGAATGTAGTAAATTATAGGATAAGCAAGATAACAGTAGAGAAAAGAAAAGGTAGTTAAAAGTTATTTCAGGCTAGAACCTGACAAGGAATCTTTCATAATAAGAATTAGAGTTAGGAATACTGATGTTTATTGTTTGTTTTGTTTATAAAATTGTATTAGAATTACCAGATATGTTATTAAGAAATGTTAGGTGGGAGTAGAATAAAATCTAGGCTCTAGGCCAACTGTTGAATATAAATTTAGTAATTTTGAGAACAGATAATTATCCAAAGTTAAGGCAGAATATGCCAAATGGTTAAACCGATTAAGTGAGTATTCCTAGTACCAAAATATATGAATAACAACTAATTTTGAATAAAATATATGTAAAATATAAAAATGGAAAGTAGTAAAAATGTAATTAGCTATTCAAAAGTGGGCATGAGGGATATCAAAATGATCATCATGAAAAATTAGGAAGAATGGTACTCATGTAATAACTCTAGCTATTAGTATAAGATAGTAATCTTCATTTGAAGATATTTTGGTAAAATTAGACTAAAAAAGACGTTAAATCATAACAATGACTTAAGTTAATAACCAATGAAAATTAGCATAATTTATTAGGTAACCATAGCAACAAGAATTTTATTGCCAAAAAACCGTTAGATTTTCAGTAATGTATATTGACCAACGCTTGAGAGTGGATCGAGGAGCTCTCGTATTAAAATTAAAATTATTATTATTAAAGTAAATTCGAACCTAATTTAAACCAGATGGAGATAACAACAATAGTCCAGGGAATCCTGAACAAAATTTTGTTTATAAAAAATTAATTAACAAACCATAATTATCTGAAGAAGACGGAACGACGCAGTGAAGAAGAGAGACGACAACGGACACCAAATGAAGATCATTGGAACATCTTAATAGAAGGAGACGGACGACAACCGAAGTAATACGAGGCCTGAGTCAGCGAGGAGAAACATCGAGACGAGGGAAATAAACTTCTGGAGAGTATAAGATGACACCCCAGGAGTTATCCATAGAAGAAGACGACATCAGGATCTTCAGCAGGAAAACCGATGAGTATAAACATTATCCCATAATCGAATTCACAATTTTTTGGTCTGAATTAATAAATAACTATTTCACTTCACTGATCACTATTCCGATTCAGAAATAAATGCTTTGTTAAATTCACTATTTAAACTTTAATCAATTAGCAATTATTAAAAGTAAAATATAATAAATAATTGATGAACATTTTGATAAATAAACGAAAACTAACCCAAAATTTCTTTACAAGTTTTCATTGGTAATTACTTAATAGAATATAATGAGATATTAATTTGTTTATGTAACTAGGATTAAGAATTGTTACAACTTTGTGTGTGTTAGCCGTAAGTATATATTTCTGTAGCCGAAAGGACTTTAACACCCCTGAGAGTAACCATACAAAACTGTAAACTAACATTAAAGATGCTGTGTACACAAACTGAGCAAGTACCAACCGAACAAGTGTAATAGCCGGTGCAGAAAACGAATTTGATGTACTATAAAGTAATTGAAATATTCTAAAAGGTTAATAAATGTTCTCAATCTGCAATTCTGTATGTTTGATTCAGTTAATTTATAATAACAACTAAGAATTATTGAAGTGAAAGCGTTAAAGCAAGACGCTAGCTGAGTCAACACTGCAGAAAGCCGTGCGCCAATCAGGTGGCGAGGCGGCAACATTTGAATGCAGCAGAGCGAAATACGGTTTACCCATAAATGATAAGAGAAGTTATATTTTGACACAATTAACACTAAATAACATCAATTAACAAATTTTTACAACCCACCCACAACATATTATTGTAACAAAGTGGCGCGCCAACTAGTAGGGCTAGAATAGTTAAGGAGACATACCTTTAAACTTTACAGATTCTAGCGGCGACTGCAGAAATGGAACGGGCAGAACACGAGACGAGACTCCAGATGAAGCGACGCGAAAAGGAGGCGGAAGAAGAAGCAAGGAGATTAGAAAAGGCGATCGAGAGAAACATTCGAATGGAAGAAAAGGAAATAACATCAGTGGAAGATGTGGAAGAATTACTAGCTCCCATGGAAATAGATAAACCCACACAACAGGAGGAAGCCAGAACAGACCTGGACTTACTCAAACTATGGGAATTAATCAAAGAAAACTCCAGGAAGCAGGAGGAGAGAATGGATGAAAAATTGGACAAGAAGTTTGAAGATAATTCCAAGAAACAGGATGAAAAACTAGACAAGAAATTCGAGGCAATAGATGACAATTTCAAGAAAATGGACAAGAAGTTTGAAGATAATTCCAAGAAACAGAATGAAAAACTAGACAAGAAGTTTGAATCATTAAATGAAACCCTGACACAGAAAATGAAGGAGGAGAATAAATTGATCAGTGAAAAGATAGAGAGAAGTAATGAGAAAACCAGTGAAACCTTGAGACTCATGAAGGAGGACATTGAAACGTTGAACGACAAAATTGAATATAACCAGGATACATTACAGCAACAGTTGACGGAGTACAGAGAAGAACTGAAACAAACTGTAATGGAAACGGAAGAGAAGATAGAGAAAACCAGCGAAGTAGTGATGCAAGTCCGAGAAGAAATTTTAATCAAGGTGAATGAAGTTGAAAGCGAAGGTAAGAGGAGGGTTGAAGGACTCCAAAAAGAAACCAACAACAAATTAGAACAGATACAAACCAGAGTAGAAGAGAACTATAGCAGATTGGACGCGTCAGTAAGTGAAGTGAAGGACACCACTACTGCCCAAGAAGGGAAAATAGCTGAATTTAGGGCTAGAAAGTTACGCCTACAGGAGGAGATCAACGCATTGAAAGATCGACCAATCATGACCTCACATGTATTATGTAGCGAAAACAGAGAGACAATAAACTTTAAAAACTATAAACGCAACCCAATTGAGTTTATAGAACGAGTGGAGGAGAACTTAGCCCGAACCAGAGAGACAAGGTGGACGGTAATCAAGAGCATGATAGATGACATGTTCAAAGAAGTCCATGATAATTGGTGGACGGCGGTGAGACCAGACATAAATAATTGCAGTGAGTTCAAGAAATTATTCAAAGACAAATACTGGTCGGAGGCGATTCAGCACGTGGTGAGAAACAACATAAGCAATGGCAGATTCGACCCTTACCTAGGACAGTCACCAACCGCTTACTTTTTAGGTAAGGTAAGCATAGCGAGGAACCTCGAACCCAACATCCCGGAAGAATGCCTAGTGACGGAATTGGCATATCACTACGACGGTGAGATCACAAAAAGCCGTTTAAGTGGACGAATTAAAACTATACAAGAGATGGCCGCATTATTGGGAGAGTACGAGCGGGAGAAACACTATGTCTTGAACAGACAGAAGAACACACCAAACTACAGGCATTATGACAACCGGAATCAACCAAGTGGGCCACAAGGAAACCACACCCCGGCCAATCATCCGCCATCCAACCCCAACAATTATCGAGGGTTCCATAACCAAAACAACAACAATAATTACCCAAGAAACCATAATCAGAATTACCCCAATAGTAATAACAATGTAAACCATCCTTACAACAGGGGAAATAATCAAAATGGAGGGGGTTATAACAGACCAAATAATCAGTACCATAATAATAACCTGTCGACACAGAATCAAACATACAGACGACGGGTAAACTATGTAAATGCAGAAGGTAGAAATGACGGGAGACGCAGTTATAGAAGACCGAGGAGCCGGAGTGCCGAAGAGAACAGAAGAAGTCGAGAACAAATAACTCGTAATGACCACTCGATTGAGAGAAGGCAAAACACGGAGAATAATCACCCCGTCAGAACAGAGGACCGCGCCGAAGGCAACGGCCAGCATTTAAACGAGCAGCGGCAGTGAGAATACCACAGGACCCGTCACTGATCCGATCTATTGGGTTAATAACTACACAGACAGACGAAACAAATGACAACACTATTATAATAATTCAGAACCATTATCTGAAAAATATCCGAGAGGAGCTTATGGAAGAAAATTCCTCATTGATCAAGCACCCGGATAATGAAATTGCCTATGTTACCGCTAAAGTATATAATGTAAATATAAAATTTATGATCGACACAGGTGCAAATGTGTCTTTAATTGATATAAACATGTACGACAAAATTCAAAAAGAGTAAGACCAGCTTACCAACGTTACCAATAAGTAACATTATTTTAATTGGAGCCACTGGGAGGCAAAATAAGACAATTAAGAGACAAGTATCTTTAGAAGTCATAAGTAATGGTGTGACACTGCCTATGATATTTTTAATTGCTCACAACTTGCCATTTGACATTCTAATTGGTTGTGACATATTGAGAAAGTACTCTGCAGTTATCGATATGGAATTATCGAAAGTAACCATGAAATATGAAGGCAGAGAATGGGTAGCTGAATTAACTGGCAGCAAAGGGGTCCTACCAGTAAGTAAAATATACAGCATAAGAACGGTTTGTGATTCACCACACCGGAGGTGGGAAGTGAAGCCAGACAGTCAAGTAAACAATGACATTCTATGGCATCGGAAATCCGACAATTCCGAGGAACCCAAGATGGGAATCCATTGACAGAGCAAGAGGTGGAGAAGTTAATAAGAATTTACAAGTACCGACATGTATTTTCCGATCAACCAGGAAAGGTACGGGGGTATCAATGCGAGTTGAGATTTAAAGAAGTGGCCAATTTCAATAAAAAATCCTATCCCATAGCGTATGCAGCCAAGGAAGCAGTGCGCACAGAAATTAGTAAAATGATGGAGGAAGACATCATAGAATATAGTTGTTCGCAATACACCAGTCCTATAGTTGCTGTTACGAAAAAGGATGGAAGAGTACGCTTGTGTCTCGACGCTCGAGAAATAAATAAAATATTGATCAACGACAGGACATCTCCTGGCGAGATTGAGGAGATCCTCAAGAAGTTCCATGGAACGCAATTTATCAGCACCTGGGATACGGTCTGCGGGTACTGGCAAGTAGAACTGCACCCAGCCAGCCGAAAATACGTAGCGTTCATATTTGAAGGCAGGAACTACCAGTTCAAGCGGCTACCTTTTGGGCTGGTAAACTCAGTAGCAATATTTGTTCGCTGCATGGACCAGATACTGGGTCCCGAAACTATGAGCTATACCACTGTATACGTCGATGATCTGCTGATCACTTCATCAAATTGGGAGGAGCATTGTATGAGAGTTGAAAAAGTGTTAGAAAAATTATCCATTAACAATGTGACATTAAAACTAGAGAAGTCTAAACTGATAGCAGCAGAAGTCCAATTCCTTGGATTCAACCTGTCACGACAAGGAATAACACCATCAACCGATAAAGTAGATGCCATTCAACGTTTTCCTACCCCTAAAAATAAGAAACAGTTACAGTCGTTTCTGGGCATCTGTAACTACTACAGAAAGTTCCAGCAAAATTATTCAGAGCTGACTACTAAACTATCACCACAGCTATCATCCAAAAACAAGTGGATGTGGGGCCCAGAACAGGAAACAATCTTCAACACTATCAAAAAACACTTCCTTGACACTATCATGTTAAACCATCCCGATTTCAATAGACCCTTTTACATGAACTGCGACGCAAGCGACATTAGCTTGGGATCGGTGCTTTACCAAGAAGACAAAGATGGAAACCACCAAGTAATAAGCTTCGCCAGCCGTACATTAAACCAATGTGAGCGCAATTATCATGTAACTGAAAAAGAACTGTTGAGTGTGGTCTTTTCTTGTGGAAAATTTCGGACTTACATACTTGGATATCCTATCACCGTGCGCACCGACCATAAATCTATTTCCTTTTTGAAGAACTGCAAACTCAGCCATGGTCGATTAGCCAGATGGATTCTTGCTCTCCAAGAATATCACATCAACTGGGAGTATATCCCTGGTAGCAAAAACACAGCAGCTGATGTGCTATCACGGATTAACACAGAACAACAAACCTTCGATGGAGAAAAGGAGACCATTGTGAAGGTATTTAACATCATGAAAAATAACGCTGACCTAGAAGTGATAGTGAACAAAGTGATACAACACCAGAAAGAGGATACAAAATTAAATCAAATCCGAGAGAGACTAGATCGACAGGAAGAAAAAGCAACCCAGTACTATTGCGTTCATGAAGATATTTTGTTTGTTAAAACTAAACCCAACCAAGATATGTGGAAACTATTGATACCTAAAGAAACCGCAACTGAGATCATAATGGAGTACCACCTCAGGTACGGACACATGGGAGCACTGAAGGTGACAAAAGCGTTAGAAGAGCACACATATCTGAAAGACATTAACCGGAGGGTGAGGAAGACCATAAAACACTGTCACATATGCCAGCTTGTTAAATGCAACAACGACAGGAAGGAAGGAATAATGCAACCAATAACCTCTACAAATAAAATGGAACGAGTCTTCTTAGACATATGTGGACCTATGCCACGAAGTGGAGGTAGAAAGCAGCACAAATTCATAATCATTATTATGGACCATTACTCAAAATTTATTAAATTATACCCAATCAACCGTGCTACTACAAACAAGGTATTGAACGTTATCACACAGAGATACATTACTGAGGTGGGGAGTCCCATGAATATTATCACTGACCATGGTACTCAATTCCGAGGAAGACGATGGAAAGACACATTAACGGATCTGGGTATCCGAACATACAAGACTTCAATTTACCACCCGAACAGCAACCCAGCGGAAAGAGTGCTCCGTGAAGTTGGGAGGATTCTTCGTACATACTGCCACGATCAGCAACGTAAGTGGAGCGAATACCTTGAAGCCACTGAAAATTTCATAAATCTCGCCTATCATGAATCCATTAAGGATACCCCTTACACCATCATGTACGGAAAACCACCACCTCGAGCTATAGAAGAACTTGTCAATTTCCCCACCAATCCAATATACCAATTTGATAACGCCAAATTCTATAGTAAGATAGCGGAGCAAACAGAAAAGGAAAAGGCTAAATATCATAAAATGCAACCGAAGGCAATCCGGTACAGTGAAGGGGAAAAGGTATTAATACGAAACCGAGAATTACCAAGTTCCAGAGAGGGAATCACAAAGAAATTACTGTTATTATACAACGGACCTTATCTTATATTGAAAGATAACAAAAATAATACCTATGTCATAAGTGAAATCACAACTAAAAAGATAAAAGGGACTTATAACCAGTCTTCTTTAAAAAAGTATTATGAACCAGTGTCAGAAAATTAAAGAGCATTTTGAAAGTAAAAATTATCAAAATTCAAAAATAAATGTAAGCACAACTTACAATAAGTATTTGATTGGAACTATTATTATTATAAATGAAAGGGAATTTAGAAGAAAGATAAGCTAAATTCAGAACAAAGTAAGGCTAAACTTACGACCAAGTGTGAAACAAAATGTGTAAACACATGTAATTTTGAAAATATGTATAATGAAATATCAAAAAAAAAATTGAGATATAAAATAAAGGTTACACAAATAATGATGACGCTACATAACATCATTAACAAACCCTATCACAAAAAAGGGGATAAATAAAAATTAATGTTTCACAAAAGAAGAGACAAAACAATCAAATAAAAAATAACACTGGCAGATTAATTGAACAATCAATGAAAAAATCTAAGTGAGCCAGAAACCAGCTACAATGTTAATTTTAAATATCAATGAGCATTAAGGTGATGACAAATAGAATCACTATCATATAAAATAAGCTAATAAAACAATGCAAAATGCCTATTAAATATCGCCATAAGCTTAAACAAAGGAATCCAAATAAGTTATTGAGATGAAAAAGTCATGAAATGTATAAAAGAGAGAATAATTAATCCCAGAAGTGTTTTATTGTATTAATATTATGTGAGTCGGAAATGAACGACTATTATTATAATTATTATGAATATTATTATGTGATGATTTTATGTTGAGATACGTCCAACAATTATTTATGTTATTGAGCAGATAGGCAAGGCCTCTGAACTCAAAATGTGTATAAATGGATAGCAGAGTAATAGAGCCACACGTGCCCTCTGGCTAGTACCAATTTATATGAAGGAGAGAGAAGAAAAATTTTAGGGAAATAGAACATAAAAGGGAATAATAAAGAAAGAAAATAATACCAATTATCATATTATGAACCATGACTTAATAAAGAATGAATACAGAAGAAGTAGCGATTGATGAATTCCTGAATTATAACAACTTGATAAAATGAACTATATTGATGATTTCAGAAAAAATCTAATAATCTTTGTTTCGAAATAATCAATTTTGGTGGCGATGCATTATGTAACATGACATAAGGTAGTGAAGATTCAATTGTATTTAATTATAAAATAAAAAGCTGAAGATAAGAGTAAGAGGCAAAAACTTATAAACTTAGAGATCAATAACCCAGTAACCCAATAAATGACAAATGACTATTAACCTGACAATGACCTGACACAGTAGATCGGATAAAAAAACCAAAGGAACCAAGAGACAATGAAGAAGCAGCCGAGACCTAAGTGCAATCAAATAATCCCAAATAATGACCAGTATATTGTAAATTAAATAATGAACTGATATTTGTAGTATATGAGATTTAACTAGGATAATAAGATTAATGGAAGGTAATAATATCACATATATCTTATTGATAAAAGAATGTACTTATATAATATAAGGTAGGGAGTTAGAAACTAACCATACCCCAAACTAATAGTAATGATAATAGCCAAAGACAATAAACAATGCTTTGAGCCAAACAAAAGCAAAATTTAAGTAATAACTAAAAGTGATCAGAGTGATTTGGAAGTAAATTAGTTATTCATGACCATAATCACACAGTGATATAAAGTAATCAGACAAATCGTGTGAATAAACAAGTGAGTAAGTTAAAAATGTGTGTAAAATTAAATAAGTGGTGAAGTGCTAGGTATAGCATATAATGGAACAAAGTGAGAATGGTAATAATTAAAGAAACCTTCTAATGAAAGGAAAGGTGCAGTGGGGGTGTAGAATAAAATATTATATAAGCAAACTATAATAAACAGATAAACAATTTTTGATAAACTGTACAGTAGTAAGTAAGATTAAAACTGATTGTGATATTATAAATTTAGGTAATAGGATGTCAGAATTATATAATAAGGTAAGAATTAAGTTATTAGAATAAGTAGTAAATTAAGAAGGACAGACACTGTATTTAAGTGAAGGGATTAGTATATAAGACGTATCATGTAAGGAACAGTTTATCAGTAGTATTGTAAGAGTTTTATTATTGTTCAAAAACCATAGAATGTAGTAAATTATAGGATAAGCAAGATAACAGTAGAGAAAAGAAAAGGTAGTTAAAAGTTATTTCAGGCTAGAACCTGACAAGGAATCTTTCATAATAAGAATTAGAGTTAGGAATACTGATGTTTATTGTTTGTTTTGTTTATAAAATTGTATTAGAATTACCAGATATGTTATTAAGAAATGTTAGGTGGGAGTAGAATAAAATCTAGGCTCTAGGCCAACTGTTGAATATAAATTTAGTAATTTTGAGAACAGATAATTATCCAAAGTTAAGGCAGAATATGCCAAATGGTTAAACCGATTAAGTGAGTATTCCTAGTACCAAAATATATGAATAACAACTAATTTTGAATAAAATATATGTAAAATATAAAAATGGAAAATAGAAAAAATGTAATTAGCTATTCAAAAGTGGGCATGAGGGATATCAAAATGATCATCATGAAAAATTAGGAAGAATGGTACTCATGTAATAACTCTAGCTATTAGTATAAGATAGTAATCTTCATTTGAAGATATTTTGGTAAAATTAGACTAAAAAAGACGTTAAATCATAACAATGACTTAAGTTAATAACCAATGAAAATTAGCATAATTTATTAGGTAACCATAGCAACAAGAATTTTATTGCCAAAAAACCGTTAGATTTTCAGTAATGTATATTGACCAACGCTTGAGAGTGGATCGAGGAGCTCTCGTATTAAAATTAAAATTATTATTATTAAAGTAAATTCGAACCTAATTTAAACCAGATGGAGATAACAACAATAGTCCAGGGAATCCTGAACAAAATTTTGTTTATAAAAAATTAATTAACAAACCATAATTATCTGAAGAAGACGGAACGACGCAGTGAAGAAGAGAGACGACAATGGACACCAAATGAAGATCATTGGAACATCTTAATAGAAGAAGACGGACGACAACCAAAGGAATACGAGGCCTGAGTCAGCGAGGAGAAACATCGAGGCGAGGGAAATAAACTTCTGGAGAGTATAAGAAGACGACAGCCCAGGAGTTATCCATAGAAGAAGACGACATCAGGATCTTCAGCAGGAAAACCGATGAGTATAAACATTATCCCATAATCGAATTCACAATTTTTTGGTCTGAATTAATAAATAACTATTTCACTTCACTGATCACTATTCCGATTCAGAAATAAACGCTTTATTAAATTCACTATTTAAACTTTAATCAATTAGCAATTATTAAAAGTAAAATATAATAAATAATTGACGAACATTTTGATAAATAAATTTGACAAACGAAAACTAACCCAAAATTTCTTTACAAGTTTTCATTGGTAATTACTTAATAGAATATAATGAGATATTAATTTGTTTATGTAACTAGGATTAAGAATTGTTATAACTTTGTGTGTGTTAGCCGAAAGGACTTTAACACCCCTGAGAATAACCATACAAAACTGTAAACTAACATTAAAGATGCTGTGTACACAAACTGAGCAAGTACCAACCGAACAAGTGTAATAGCCGGTGCAGAAAACGAATTTGATGTACTATAAAGTAATTGAAATATTCTAAAAGGTTAATAAATGTTCTCAATCTGCAATTCTGTATGTTTGCTTCAGTTAATTTATAATAACAACTAAGAATTATTGAAGTGAAAGCGTTAAAGCAAGACGCTAGCCGAGTCAACACTGCAGAAAGCCGTGCGCCAATCAGGTGGCGAGGCGGCAACATTTGAATGCAGCAGAGCGAAATACGGTTTACCCGTAAATGATAAGAGAAGTTATATTTTGACACAATTAACACTAAATAACATCAATTAACAAATTTTTACAACCCACCCACAACATATTATTGTAACAATATGTGAGCTAGGTTCATGACGTCATATGGCGTGATCCCAACTGTGCATAGTTCAGAGTTCAAACTTCTAAAAATAACTGTCTCCAGCAGCTTGATTCACCCGACCTTAACACTAATACGGTCACATTGCTTCTCCGACACTTTTCAAATACAATTTATTATTTTTAATTATTATCAAAATATCCCTGGGTGGGTTTACCTGTCAAGTTACAGTTTCTGTAGAAAATTTCCTACTATGTCTGTTCTACTAGTGATAGCACTGATAATTAATACCCATTGTTTTATAAAATAGCAACCCCATTTAGCACGATTCTTATTTCAATCTTTATAAAACAATTTTTCACAAAATATTCTAATGATGATTCTCCAGGTAGTGATGTGGTTGTAAACAGCTATGAATACAACAGAGCATTCAAAAACATTGTAGAATAAAGTGGTATGAACAGGATATCCAAGTAGTTTATATATTAGCTTTCACAGTGCACACATTGACAGATATTGCATTTACCGTAATGGCTATTACAAAATAATCAGGAGAGTTGGTGACACACACACACACACTTATTTACACCGGTGGCGGTTCATGGTTCTGACAGTTGGTGTTCAATGTCTGAATGTTTCTAGTAAAGTAAGAGCGAGATATCCCATTACAAAAAACAAAACGGGGTAGGTCACAACACGGAGAATTAATATTAGGTTGTGTCTGTGTAAATTATTCTAAAAATATATAGTTAAAATAGTAGGGTAGTTAAATACCTATATTATTTTGGAATCACATATTTTGTAGATAAACTGTTCAAGACCCAGTTGGTACGCTGCTCCCAGCATCTTTTAGACTTTGCGCTGGACTGTTTACTGTTGAAGTTGCTAAATGTTTATATAAAATTCAACACCCTTCTTTCCTTTTTAGCACCAAATTGATCAATAACACTTTCATTGAAATCTACAAGTTGCCGAACAAATTCTTTCTGAATTGACAGCATAGCACTATTTTATTTGATTTTAAGACTTCACTGCACACATTTTCATTGCAGAATGTATGAAATAGAGAAATCTGACACAAAACTGAAAGTAAACGAGAAATAACATGGTAAAAATCATAATGATGGTGGTATGAAAATGTTGTCATTCCCAGTTGGGGTGGTTCGGTCCTTGTCGGAACTATTAGTCTCTGTCGCTAAGCTGGAATGTTCAGTGTAATTCTGCATATAGTGAGTTTCCCCTCCAAAGTTCTTTACATAGGCTAGAAGGTGCTGAGAGCTACTTTGCACCTCGAGCAATTCGATTATTACATGAATCAATTATTGATCAGTCAACACAATTAATCTTGCTAATCTCATTATTTAAAAACCGAAACAAATTCTTAAAAATATTTAAATTATTTAAGGGGTTGAATGAATTATTGAACCTTATGGACGAGCCACCATTGGTTTACACAGGAGAATTATTGTATTACAAGTGTAATTTTTGTGACTGTTGGATTCGCCATCGTTATCCACATTGTAATCCAAATAAATTTTCTGGATTAAAAAAGTCAGAATCTATGTATAAAACTCAAAAGTCTGAGGATTTATGGGCACTGAATACAAATCTACACCGATTGCCACCAAATTTTGCACAGGTAACCTTTGAAACAAGGCGAAAAATACTGACTAACTTGGAATTTGATATTTTGCCCCGTTCGCACAATTTAGGCCCTTTTAATTATGCCTTTTTGTTGACGCATATAAAAAGATGTTAACAACACCATGAAGACCAGAATTAATTACCATAGTAACAAGTAAATAAACAAAAGCTATTTAGTGGCATCGGAACTGTACATTTATCCATTCCTGCAGTATATTTTCGATGTTTTATATAATATGCGATTGTATCGATATATTACGATGTGGGAAAGAAGCAGTGTACTAATTGTAAATTGTCCTATTACTTGACGCAAAGTGAAAATACGTGTTGTTTTCATTTGTGAGGTTAGGTGACAATGGTTTTTAGTTTACTGCTGAAATAAATAAAAGCCATGGTTGAGGAAAACAAAACGTTTAATGTGTTATACAATGCTTCCAACACAGTAACACTTAAAAAAGAATTTAGCGTTTTTGATTTAACAGGTACTTTATAAATATCTCCAAAGGCTTTATAAATGGGTACTTTTAAATCTCCAAAGGCTGTTGCACCTACATAATAATTTAGTACAAGTGTTGAAAACAGCTTTAGAGAGAATTTGACTAATGAGTACAAAATTGTTATACGAGCTGACAGAACACCATATAGACATAGACAATAAAAATTATATTAAAATACTTATTAAGAGTCATAAATTCGTGTGCGAAGCCGCAGGTAACAGCTAGTATTTAAAATAACATATGTTTACTTCTTCTTTAAGTTTTACTAAGTGAAGAAATTTAGAGCATACAATTCTTTTCATATAGGGAACGTTTCAGGAATGTTTAACCATATTTTGGAGACACTTTGTTGATAGAATAATCATTATGGAATGGCTTTGAAACTGTTTCAACACTTTCATTCTGGCATGTGTTTGTAACTTGTGTGTTCCACCAGGCCTATTGTGTTGACATATGAATATTTTCTGGAAACAAACTATTGGCATTTAAAAAACTGTCACTTTCTTCTCTGATTTAATGTACTGAACATAAACATATAAAACAAATCAAATACAATAAATTAGTTAATAGGGTGGATTTTCTTTTGGATTCAGTGGGAAAAGGTAAATGTAAATAAAACAGTATAAACTGAAAATTACAAAAATTAATCTGAAATATTTTTTTCCCAGTAACAACAAAAATACTGATATTTATCTATATTTTACTCACACATTGAGCAATCTAAAAATCAAATTACACACTTTAACAACAAACCATCATAAACATAGATGGACGAGGTGACATTAGAAATGAATTGTAGGGAAAGACATAACCTGTTCATACAGTGTAGACTTCTAAAGCAATTGTACATAGCTGTAATTGGAAATATGATAAGAATGTGCTGCCGGTTAAAAGACAAACATGGAAAATGCTGCTTGAAGAAATTGTGAGCAGCATAAACTTAGGTTTCATATGTGTACCCATAAGTTTGTCAGGGACGGTAACTACGGGGAGTAAATAGTGTAAAGAATAGTATGGGATATGCCTGATTGCTTTTCAACAAGTTAGTCATGAAATATAAATAATTGACAGATTTTTAAATGCGGCTTTGCTGAATATATTTTTTATGAATTTTGCCAGATATTATTAACTTAATAGGATTAATGTCCGAAGCGTGTTCAGTAATTAATTATTAAATTTGTCATTACATTACCAGGTTAGATTTTAAATTCGTCACTATTCGAACGTCAACTGAATTATTAATGAGCATTTAAATCTTTAAACTCGTGTGGAAATCAACCAAGTTATTGTCTAGTGTACTCGGCAGAGAATAATAGGCCAATGCAAATAAACAAATACATATTCATAAGTTAATATAAGACATTACTTTATTACATTTTAATATGACATTCTTGTTATGCTCCCATTCACATAAGATACCCTTCCCCTTTTTCTCTACATATTTTGTATCCTTACTTTTCAGCACTGTTACGGTCGGTTATAGGACATTATTAAACACATTTTGAAATGCAACTTAGATTTGATAACCTTATATTTACTTATTATAACTAAATTAAATATATTGTATAAGGCAACCCAGTGCTTTACTCATTCATTCTCTTTCACACATTTTACCCCCCTCTTTTGATTTAGCGCTTTTTTAATTGGTTATATTTTTTAATTGATTTTGAAGCAGTTATTTTCCTGTTTGTGTCCGACATGTGGTGGCAACACTCCCGAATTTTGTTTCTTGATCATATTATCTGCCGAAAGATGTTTTCACAGGTTGAATTTTGATCAGTGACAATTTGTTACTGTTTCACTGTTTTAAAGTTGCTTTAGATCATTTTACTTTGTAGTTTACTCACATTATTACCACTTTTAATAGATTTTTTGGCTCGAGAGCCTGTTTACCGAACCGGCCGGTTCCACTAGGTGACGCGAAGTGGCTCGCTTTCAAATATGGCCCTCGGCATCCCGAGAGCGGCAACTTGCGTTTTCATTGGACGAGAGCATTTAACACAGACTTGCACCCGGTGGCTAGAATATCATACGTGATCTTCACCCTGTCCGAACGGGCATACGCGCGCGCTGACACATTCCAATTGTAACGGTACAGAATTGTATGCTAAAAAGATAATAATTTAAATCAGTTTTAATCTCAAAGTAGTTAGTGTTCACCTTTGTGGAACCTCGATTTAATCAACCACGCATGCAGTGTTATTACAAAACAACACGTCTGTGTTTTGTCTCTGGACTCAGACAGGCCGGACATATTACGTAACAACATACAGTTTGTGGCAGTCGTGAATCACGGAAAAAATGAAGCCAAGTCGTAGATTTCACCAGGCGGCAAAATGTTGCAAAACTCGCTGTCCAGATTCTAGAACATTTTAAAAGAACCAATTGGAGCGTAGACTGGCGATCACGTAACCAGACTCATCCTTGGTAATCATTGCCCTAACGCCAGCTTAAGCGTTAGTTAACTTGTAACTCTGACCTCAAGTGCTCAAGCAGAAAAGTCGGCCGACAAAATAAAAAAGAAATGTTATTCTAAAGTGAATTAAAATAACAGTGACTATAATACGAATCAATCACAACAGTATCGCTGTTAAACAGTGTCGAAACCAATTTAGGGTGTATTAACCAAAAAGCAAGTGCATTCACAGCAAAGGTGCAACACAGTGGAGTTCATCAGCCGTTAAGTATCAACTGACTTTCTACTAAAATCATTTTACCGTTTTTCCAAAGTATAGTTCAATATAAATAAATTGTAAATTTAAAATGTAAAACAGAGATCTCTAAGGGAAACATATAAAAAGAGTACTGGTTCATTTAGTAGTAATGTAACTAACAAATAGGTAAGGCAAGTTGTTTTTTTTTTTATGTATACTTGCGTTGGTAATTATTATTGGAGAATAAGCGAATAATATGAAATGATATGATTTTACTATGTAATATATAAGTGAAAGTTGTAATAGTATGAAAAGGTAAAGCCAGAAAAGCTAATAATCTGTTATGCTGTTAGTTCACAAAGTAAATTGAAGTTTTACTCAATAAACGAGAGAGAATTTATTAGAATTGGAAAGACTGTGTTTAGCGTATTATTTCGCAATCAAACCCAAGTAATCCTTCTGCAACTGGTTTCGTCTGTAGAACCCTGGAGTGAAACCCAAAGGTAAGATATTATCATTTGAATTAAAACATAGAGTTTCAATGGCCCCCGAACAGTGACGGTGAGTGTAATTTATTACACAAACCAGACCTAATTCTAGTTGCAGAAACGGGTATCAGGTGTTAAGGGATTTTAAGGGGGGTTGTAAAAAAAAAATTGTTTTAGGAGTTAAGGATAAGGCATTCTTGAGGGTATAATCTGTAATATCAGGGTGACCGAGCTTTACTCGGTTTTCACATTTATTTATAAATATACAGATTTAAAAAAACATTATTTATTATTAATTATTTATTTATTTTTTGATATTTATTTTCATATATAAACATATCGATACTACGCTGTTTGCGTTTATCGACGGTTTCTGTTATTGGAATCACAATTATTTAATACTTCTTTCCATACAACGATTCTTGTATGGCGAGGATTTTCTGGTGGTAAAAGAACTTTTAAGCCACTTCGCCTTTTGACTCTGGAAAATGCTACATACAACATGCCGTGCATAAACACAGGAATTGATAAGTGAATTCCCACCACTTCAAATGTTTGACCTTGAGCCTTGTGAATAGTAATAGCAAAAGCTGCTGACGGGAAATTGATGCCTTTGCATAGTGCACCCAAGCTGACTTTTGCTGGAATGTATTGTAATCCTTGGAATATGAACTTCTCGGCCTGAATATTCTCCCGTGATAATCTTGGCTTTAATAATGTTATTACATAATTCAGTCACGACCAATCTCGTTCCATTGCACAGCCCTTCAGAGACGTCCAAGTTTTGTAAAAGCATTATTATTGTATTTTTATACGAGGACGTCCCTTGGTAGGCATACCACTTACCTCAGAGAATGCAAAAAACACAACAGCATATAGAGAACACTTAATAGTTTAGATTATGTATATCAGATAGATTGTACAAAAATCGTTGCGCAGAAACCCACAATTGTATGTCTCAACTCTTAGTTTGTTTATTTACAGTCATAGCAACATCTGTTTATATTATTTATAAACACCGATACTGCGCCGTTTAGGCCGCAGGTTAAAGACCTATAAAGACCCTATGGTATCGTTAGAGCCGTTTCAAGGACATACATAGATTAGATTGTATGTCTCAACTCTTAGTTTGTTTATTTACATTCATAACAACAGCTACTTATATTTATTTATAAACATCGATATTGGGATTGTATGTCTCAACTCTTAGTTTGTTTATTTACATTCATTGCAATAGCTATATTTATATTATTTATAAACATCGATAAGATCTATTCTTTATGAACAGAATTAAAATTAACGTTTTAATTTCAAATAAAAAATATTTTTTTAAAATATTTGTTGCTGGGTGACAGAGTTATAACAATAGCAACTGTTGTGTGAATATTTAAACCTACATGAATTAAAATGTATACTTAAAAGACCCTACGGTTTAGGCCTTAGGCGATTTTTGCGGAAAATGAGATCTAGCCCAATCGATTTTTAGTGTCCAAATACGCTTAAGTACCAAATTTCGAGAAAATCGTTAGAGCCATTTCCGAGAAAAAAAGGACATACATACAAAGATTGCTCGCTTAATAGTATAAGATTTCATAGTTATGATTTACTGGTATTTTGTGTAATCAATGTGTTATTTTGGATGGGTAGTAGAGTTTTGTGAACATTATTTAATTTGTATGAAATTCATATGTATTAGATGTAAGTATACCGTAAGTTTATATGGCCATGTGGACATTGTATTTTATGAAGGCCAGTTATAGGGTTGATTGAAACCAATGTAACATGTTGATGATGAGTTGAAATCATTGTGATAGTGTATGAGTACGGACTTAATAATTGAAGTTGAATTAATTAATTTAACAGATGGACAATCTAAAAAGTTGGAATAATTTATTTTTGACTTGTAGTGAATAAGGTGGTAAGTTTTGTTAGTAACTCAATGCAAAATCCAAGGTGAAAAATTTAGTTCAATGTAAAAATGGTAATGTTTATTTGGAATGCTTATCATGTTGTATCCTACGTATGTAATTGTGTATGAATATAGAACAGCTGTCATTGTAGGCTAACCAAACTAAATGAAAAACCAGTACTTTATAAAAAATCGAACCAGTACTTTGACAATAATGAACCAGTACGACTAAGAAGAAACAAATCAGTTGGGGATATGGAATAATGGAAGGCCATTTGTTGATATTTTAATTGAATGTTTCAGAGTCAGGTGATACTGTGGTGGGTGCCTATCTGATTTTATGGTGTTGGGATCTCGAGCAGAGAAGTCCAGTAAGGTCGGATGGGTGCAGCCACAGCCACCGGGACTAGGGGGGGTAAGTACCCATGATTTTAGTAAAGAACTAAGGGGGGTTGCGGCGCCATATCTTCACTGGTCCTCTTAGGTTTTAGGCAATAATTGTTTTTATGCTGCGGCATAAAACCTCTCATTGGGGGGTATTGTAACGGTACAGAATTGTATGTTAAAAAGATAATTTAAATCAGTTTTAATCTCAAAGTAGTTAGTGTTCACCTTTGTGGAACCTCGATTTAATCAACCACGCATGCAGTGTTATTACAAAACAACACGTCTGTGTTTTGTCTCTGGACTCAGACAGGCCGGACATATTACGTAACAACATACAGTTTGTGGCAGTCGTGAATCACGGAAAAAATGAAGCCAAGTCGTAGATTTCACCAGGCGGCAAAATGTTGCAAAACTCACTGTCCAGATTCTAGAACATTTTAAAAGAACCAATTGGAGCGTAGACTGGCGATCACGTGACCAGACTCACCCTTGGTAATCATTGCCCTAATGTCAGCTTAAGCGTTAGTTAACTTGTAACTCTGACCGCGCGGTCAACCCATAAGTGCTCGAGCGGAAAAGTCGGCCAACAAAATAAAAAAGAAATGTTATTCTAAAGTGAATTAAAATAACAGTGACACATATAATACGAATCAATGACCACAGTATCGCAGTTAAACAGTGTCAAAACCAATTTAGGGTGTATTAACCAAAAAACAAATGCATTCACAGCAAAGGTGCAACACAGCGGAGTTCATCAGCCGTTAAGTATCAACTGACTTTCTACTAAAATCATTTTACCGTTTTTCCAAAGTATAGTTCAATATAAATAAATTGTAAATTTAAAATGTAAAACAGAGATCTCTAAGGGAAACATATAAAAAGAGTATTGGTTCATTTAGTAGTAATGTAACTAACAAATAGTAAGGCAAGTTGTTTTTTTTTATGTATACTTGCGTTGGTAATTATTATTGGAGAATAAGCGAGTAATATGAAACGATAAGATTTTTCTATGTAATATATAAGCGGAAGTTGTAATAGTAAGAAAAGGTAGAGCCAGAAAAGCTAATAATCTGTTATGTACAAAGTAAATTGAAGTTTTACTTAATAAACGAGAGAATTTATTAGAATTGGAAAGACTGTGTTTAGCATATTATTTCGCAATCAAACCCAAGTAATCCTTCTGCAACTGGTTTCGTCTGTAGAACCCTGGAGTGAAACCCGAAGGTAAGATATTATCATTTGAATTAAAACGTAGAGCTCCAGGATTTGTCGCATGATGCTGGGCTTACAGTACAAACCGACAACTGGGTGTTTCTAAAGTACACCTTGCTTATTAAACTGAGGCTCTGTTTGGGTAACTACCTTCTTTACCATTGATAAAATAATAAAACAAATTCCCTTAATTCTGTACCGTTACATGTCAGAAAGGCTGGGGAGTAAAAGGTATAACCTCCAAACATCACAAAGGTCGGGAAGTAAAAGGTATAACCTCCAAATTTCAGACAACACACACACACACACACACACACACACACACACACCATTTTCTATATATAAAATTCGATTATTCGTTAGTTTCTTTATTAAAGTAGAATTATTTCGATTGTCACTGATTTACTTACAAACCTCTGATCATGCTGATATGTTTCAGCGAAACGACAAAAATGTAATAGACTATATGCAGAAGAAACTATATTGAATAATATCACAATATCATATATATTTAAATGAAGTCTATGTGTAGAATTAAGAAAATTACAATTTCACTGTAATACAGTAGACTTCCTGTATTTTTTATGTGGTACGTCGTCGTAATTTTGTACATTATAAACTGTATTGTGATCATGTTATATTTTGACTGTTGTAACTAACTAAACTGTAATTTAATAAGAAACATTTACATATCATAAAAACTATATTTAATTAATGTAAAACATAATTTTAATTCTGTAATATTTAAAATCTCGTTCCCTCAACGAGCACTGAGTCGCTTTGAGGGAATTTTGTATCAGCATTTATTGAAAAAAAAAGTATTTTTCCATTTTATTACATTCTAACCAATTTTATTAGAACAGACGGTCAGTCCGATAATCAGATAAAATGATAAATCCGATTATTACAACTTGTTTTCATATTCTTTATTTAAACATCTTCTGGGGCCCTTATTATTTATGCGATTCAGCTATCGAATACTGATTCCGATGTTAAGTCATGACAGGAATAACCAAACAATTGTATGTGGGGGAGGGGGACTTTCTCCAAACTTGCAGGGGGGGGGTTACATAAGCGCCACTGCTGAGTTTGTCCATTGCAACCCAAAAGTGCTAAATGAGATTTGTTTCACACAGTCATTATGAAATAATTACACAAATGATACAAACAATTGCCTTTTAATGACTACTATGAAAACACTTTATAACGAGAACATACACAGTATACAAACTAAAGAAACTATATATTTAATACAATACACAATAAAATATATATTACTCTGTGACTAGAATTCAAAAATGGCACCTCCAAATTTTATCAATTAAAATTATTTTGATTCAACAGTTCAAGTCTCTAGTTTCTGTTGAGGTGTATAGAATCGCAGTCGCTTGTGTGACAATTAAGTCACTGCTGCAAAACATGGTCATACTCACTTTGTATAGACAACTATTTTGATAACAAAATATGCAACTTTCTAAAATTATCTTACAAAATTTTATTAATAATAACACCCATCACATTATATAAATGCACACTTGTTTAAATGATTTTTGTGAAAGGTATTGTTTGTAAACAAACAGGACTGAATCAAGCACTTGAAATTTATTGAGTTTCCAAAGGTTACATAGACCAAGGGAATGGAATTCAAGGTCACTTTATTTGTATTTAGTATCAACTGTCAACATATTATAATAAATCACTTAGTACTAGTTAACTTAATTTTATGAGTCCAATTGCACTTCACATAATATTAATTATTTAGTGTTTAAGTGTGAGTTTACGTCTAACTCATTTCATACTGTGCATGGAAATTAAAAATTGTTTTTTGTTTTTTTTTTGTTCTCAACTTACTGCATCAGTTAAATTATGTACATAATGAAATTTAACATTTTTAACTTTATATGTTAATAAAAAAACTAGTCGTTTAGTTCTTGTAAACAGCTTAGAACTAATCTCAAACCTCTCATAATGCTAACAGAATTATGTACTATATTTTATTTTTGTAATTCATGTATACAAGGTGCCGATCAAGATTAAAAATGAACTGTACAAATTGAATGAAAATGCCAATAATAGAAAGAAAACAGTTTTGTTTATGTAAATTATTTATTATTAATAGTTATTACAAAATTGCAAAAGATATGTGAATAACTCATTTGTTGCTTTCCATTAGTCATAAAGTGAAAAGTAAAAGTACATAAGAATAAGCAATTTGATAGAGGTTTTTTAACTGGATTGTACGTACAAAATAAATCTGAAATATAAATGGATGTGACAAACCATTTACACTGTCATAGATGATTACTGTTGACATTTGAATCATACAAGTTAACATCCAAAATATTCTGAGCTGATGCTCAAGGTCATTTTACACCACAAGGCCATCCATCCTGTGGATGGAATGGATGAATGTTTCAAAAAGATTGCTCACCGACTTGTCAAATGAGACAGTTCACACTGACATCTACCCATCCAATGGACACCCAGTGGATGGATGTTTTGAAATCACTTGCAGGGCAATTCTTTGCAAACATCCACGTAGACGTTTTGTTCTGCATACATGCACACCAACTCAACAGGTGCAGTACAGCTGCACCATGTGGTCGACAGGTCGTTCTCACTTTTGCTTTGTTTGTACGTACTTATTTTTGATTGTGGTTTTCCTGGCTAGGCTATGGAGCAGCTTATAGAAGAAGTGAAAATACGTGCTACAGTGTAGAATTGGGTGCACCCAATGTGGTCTGTTACTCACAGAATATAACAAAACAACACTTTGTCACTACTACTTCAGCTTTCATCAATCCACGGTACACTTTTCAGAAAATTGCTCTGACACCGAAGCATCTGATTGGAGGTTGTACAGCACAAAGCTTGGGCAGCTAAAGGTGCTTATAGAGGGTGCTAGTAGAAGCAGCCAGTAGAGGAGTCCTCTTCAGTAGCCAGTTGAGACTGGTGGTCACAAAATTCAAACATGTTTGATTTCACTGGCTTGAAAGATGGCCAGTAGCGGTCACGTGACCGGTCATGTGACTTACTGGCCACCAGAACTTACCGTGACAACAACCACTGGCCACCAGTAGAGCCGGGTGGAATTTGTTTTGCATTAGTCTGTTGTTGGTCACTGTTGTGGTAGTTGTTCAAGATGGGTGCTAGTGTTAACATCCATGTAATAAAAGAAAAAAAAAGAAATTATAAAGTGGAGTGCAGATGATATAACAATATTTTTGGAAGAGTTTCAAAACTTTGAATTTTTATGGAATGTCCGCCATGATGATCACAAGGCTCATCAAACTCTTTATTAAAATCTGACATGGTCAAAATCTGATGAAACTAAAAAAAAAAATGAGCACAGAAGTTGTCACGATCACTCATACAGACCTACTGATAGCCAGAAGAGATATGAAAGTGGCAGTCAGTACTTGCCTTGTGTATAAGAAATTTTACTGACCAGTGACCGCCTGGCCAGAACTGGCCGCCTCTACTTTCCCCGTCTATAAGCACCTCAAAATATACTGATGGGAGTAGGGATTAGCACTATAAAACATCCAATCCGTCCATGGGATGTGTGGTGTGAAATGACCTTAAAATGTGGAAACTGGTAGTAGTACTGTGATGATCTGCTGTGTAATATTAGCCACATACCCAATGAGTCGGTGTGGCTACACTCACACGCTAAATGTATGTCCTGTTGCTTGATCCATGTTTCTGTATTGATGCTTTTCAATCGGTTATGCGAGAACCTCAGATAGAGTGCAACGGAACATCTTGCAAGGATGCAAAGTGTTTTGGTGAACAAGCACGTGGTTGTATGCGTACGCACTTCAAGCCTAATTGAAAATTGTCTGATGGGTTAGACCATATAGGAAAACTCTACACGCACAATTCCTGTAGATGTTGACAAAATTCAACAGCCATCTGTAAGGATGGATGACAATTCCCACTGAAGAATTAACCATGCATTACACTAAGATGAGCCTGAGAAGAAGCAATAATCATCCTTCAATGAGAAGCAGTGGAAAAATCCTTCATCCGACCAAAACCTAAAAAAAGTGCAACAAGTAAAAAGCAATGTCAACAGCATTCAGATCATTTATTTTTTCTGATCACACGAAATTTACCCTTATTCCGCTTTATGGAGAAACCGAAACAAAAATTAAAATATACAAGACAATAGTAAGTAGAAAGTATTGTAATATTTGGGGACTGAAGTGTGGGAAACTACAGAACATATGAGGAACAGATTACGAGCCACGGAAATGGTATACAGTAGAGTCTTGGTAATTCGAGCCCCGGTATTTTGAGGTTCCGTGTAATTCGAACTGGAAAAAAAAAAAATACAGTCAGTAAATGTAAACAACATTCCCGCCATATCGTGACTCATGCCAGACCAAGTGTCTACAGCATGAAACGCTAAAAATAAATACGTAAATAAATCAGTAGTGGACTGACCGCCTCAGCTGATACAAGTGTTGTACCTGTGCATTACTACTAAGCTTCGTTACTAGTGTTTGCTTGTTGTTTTAGTTATTTTACTGTACAGTATATTCAACGTTTAGTTTTTCACTACAGTAAATTGTTATTTATACTGTATGTAATGAGTTACAAGAGTAGGCCTAAGAAGAAGTTTGTGCCGCTAAGTGTTAAATTGGAAGCCTTAAAAAAATTAGACAGAGGTGAAACGCTAAAAAAACTTGCTGCTGATTATGGAGTCGGCGAAGTGACTGTTGGTGACTGGCGTAGGAACAGAGACAAGATTGAAAACTATTCTTCTAAAAAGTGTATGGGGATTTTAACCTGTGAACGCAAATTGATGAAGAAATCTGATTATGAAAAAACGAGTGCAGCTTTGTTCACTTGGTTTAGTCAACAGAGGCAAAAAGGAAGTCCTATTTCAGGCCCAATGTTGCAAGAAAAAGCAATGTTTTTCAGGAACCAGTTTAAGGAAGGCGAGGATGATTTTACAGCAAGTTCAGGATGGTTGGATAGATGGAAAAAACGATATGGCGTAAGGCAGCTTGAAATGTGTGGTGAAAAGCTATCTGCGGATTCTGAGGCTGTCACACAGTTCTGTGAGAGATTTAAAAAATTTATAGAAGAAGAAAAACTTACTCTCGATCAGTTGTACAACTGTGATGAGACAGGACTAAATTTTAAAATGCTGCCTACTAAAACTTTAGCTTCAAGGGAAGAAAATGCTGCGCCAGGCCACAAAAAATCTAAAGAAAGGGTGACAGTTCTTGCTGCATCGAATGCAAGTGGAGAACATAAACTGAAGCTAATGTTAATAGGCAAGTCTGCAAAGCCTAGAGCTTTAAAAAACATCACCCCGTCTGCGCTTCCTGTTACATACATTAACCAGAAATCTGCTTGGATGGATACAAATATTTTTAAGAAGTGGTTTTTTGAAAGTTTTGTTCCTGAGACCAAAAAGTACCTAAAGGAAAAGAACTTGCCTCCCAAAGCAATATTAACCCTTGACAACGCTGGATCATACCCTGACGAAGAAGAACTGAAATGTGGTGAAATTAGAGCATTGTTCTTACCCCCAAACGTGACGAGTTTAATACAGCCGATGGACCAAAGCGTTTTTGAGTGCTTGAAAAAGAAATATAGTCGTCGTCTGCTGCAGAGGCTCCTACAAACTACAGAAAGCGAGGGAACCATAGTGGAATTTCTAAAGAATACTACAATGAAAGACGTAGTTTACTGGGTGGCGGAATCATGGGATGACATAGAGACAGAAACACTAAAGAAGTCTTGGAACAAGATTTTAAAAGAAGAAAATAACAGTTGTAACACCACAGACGAACATGACTTGGTCTTAGCACGACTGATAAAAAAACTTCTTGGTTGTGAACAGTCAAATGAAAATGATGTTTCAGAATGGTTGAATAGTGATGAACAGTTTGAAGTGACCGATGATTCAATCGTTGAAATGCTGAATGAAGCGGCAGAAGAAAATAGTGATGAAGACGTGACTGCAGAGACTGTACCCGTGATGACTCACGCCGAGGGGTTGGCAGCGCTAGACACTGCATTGCGTTATGTCGAACAGCAAGCAGAAGCTACACCGACCGACACGATGCTGCTTAGAAGATGGCGTGACATTGCTGCTAAAAAACGAGGCTCTATTTTAAAACAAAAGACTCTAAACAATTTCTTTAAAAAATAAATTTATGTGCCTTTTATCTTTTGTGTTTAAACTAGTTCAGGTATGTACTACATTGTTTGTGTTTTCTTATCCGTAAGCAATAAACGTTTGTTTATACATTACTCTTTGTTTTTTTCTTCATCCGTATAATCCGAGTTTTTCCAAATTCGAGGTTGCCTCAGCCCCAATTAACTCGAATTACCGAGACTCTACTGTACTGGAGGTGCTGTTCACTTACACTGCAGGATAGGGTTACAAATTAAGAAATAAGAGAATATATTGTACTAGATGCTATACTAGAGAACATATGAATATATGTACTTGTACAAATGGCACAGTTGATGCAAAAGATTAAGATGGAACAAGCATGTGTACTGTATGGGCAATGATAGATGGCCAAAGAAATTACTAGAAATTCTCTCCCGAAAGAAGATAGAAGGAACCCATGAAAGACTTGCATAGAAGGTACAAGGAATGTGGTGACAGAGAAATCAGAAGGATTATGAGTGGAAAGATTGTAAAAATGGAAAGTAGGATGCAAAAAAACTACTTTAAAATCGTGCTATAAAATCACACACACACACGTGCGCACGCACGCACGATAAATTTACCCCAGCTGATCAAACTGTAGTTCAAATGTCTTTTCGTGGTGCCTTTGTGACAATATGAGATGGTAACATTATTATCTATGGTGAAAGAAACTTGGTTGTCTTCACCTGGCAATGCCCCTCTCCACTCCCAATAGTTTTTAACAAAAAAAATTGATATACCTCTAACCTTTTATTTATTCAACCAAATGACATCTTTCATTTCCATAAATGAAAAACAAAACCGAATGGCCATGGTTTAGCTGTCCCTTAAAACAATTGTATAATGATTTCCAAGTAGTACCTGAGATTTTTGTTGAAACACATTTCTATGGACATTCCAACAAATGATGATGTGCTGGGACTGATTCAAATTTGCAGTAGACACCTATTTCAAAGCCTATACTTTATTAAGGCTTACCTGATGGTAAGCTATACTTGATGGTAAGTAAGTAGGTTATACTTGATGGTAAGTTTTACCATCAGTGAGGGATAGTTTAGATAATATCTCTGAAATTAAATGTTTATGAAAAATTTAAAGAACCCCTTTTTTCAACAGCCATTGTCAATTTCAGTACACACACACATAATTTCACATTACCTAATTATTTATATTTGTTACAGTTTCATTTTTAATTTACAAAAAACTGAGGTTATAATACAAAAATATAGTGCAGTTAATTTTTTTTTTAAGTTCTGTTGTTCGGTTAAAGGTAAGTGGATCTAATTATACTCTTCCATGTTAATACATTGTTATAGAGAAAGCCAGGTTTTTTTTGAGTTGTGTAAATTTCCCATGTCAACAGTCTTTCTAACAGTGAAATATTTAAAACGAGCATTTTTTTTGTACACATGCACTTATTGAAAAAGAAATTATCTGATAAGTCTGTTGGCTTTTCCTACAATAATTTTACAGTATTATTTTAACGTTATAAAACTCCAAGTCTCACTGTAATACTAGTTAATTACCACAATACATGCACGCAAAACATATTACGGATTGGATATCTATACAGTTTGAATCAAACACAACAGGTCAACTATTTAATTCACTTTCATTTTCATAATTACGTGGAATAAAACGATTCACAATTTGGATCATTTATATTTCACTTCCTCAACACAGTAGATCCCCAATTAACCATCAGTGGTTGGGGTGATTATGAGAAATAGGCGTACAGTAGAATGTATATTATTTTATCTTAATATTTTATTTTTTACACAGTAATGCTAATAAATGCTTCAATATTATCCAAATTTATACTTTAGAAAAAATGCAAGAATTAACCAACAGAAGATAATGAAAATCAAAACCTTACTCATACTTTCTCTGCATAGTGAATACATACTACATATAAGGGCTTTCCAATATTAACCTCCCACTGGCTGATATACATGAACTGGTTGCTATGACAACACGGTACATGCACAACAGCGACTCCTTTTACATTGTTCCATGAAAATCAGCAGCTGATTTTGTTTGGGTAGTAATGGACAAAATATGGAGCCACCTGTCATTGCTTCTACTGCCAGCTATACAAAGTATGGTGGTCTTCATGGAAATAACCCATCACTGCTTGGTTGCAAATTGCATTATGAGTGGTAATTGAGGTTTTTATGTCCACTAGAACATTTCCAGATCCAATTTAGTCAGCAAAAGAACCAAACCTTAGATTATACAAGACCTTAATAAGATCAGTTGTGACGTATGCCGCGGAGACCTGGACACTACTTAATAGTAACATACATAATTTAAGAGTTTTTGAAAGAAGAATTCTAAGAAAAATCTTTGGACCAGTGAAGGAAGGTGAAGAATGGCATATACGGAACAATAGGGAATTGGAGGAACTGATAGAGGTTCAAGTCTATGAGGATCAGCTGGTTGGGACATGTGATGCACATGGAGGATGACAGAATGCCCAAAGCAGGAACAATAGATAGGCAAAGAAGGAAAGAAAGACCTAGAAAAAGGTGGCTACAGGACGTAGAAAATGACCTCAGGAGGATGGGTATCGGGAATTGGAGATGGAGGCTGGAGGACCGAGATGTTGGAGGCGAGTAGTTGGGGAGGCCAAGGCTCATCGTGGGCTGTAGCCCCAGACGAATGAAATGAATCCCATCACTGCTGGGAGTATTAGGAACTGTGCCTCAAACTGCTAAACAGTATTGAATGTATATAATATGTTTCCCAATTTTTACTTTTCCTTTACCAGGTTTCAGAGGTTGATTTTGGAGTAGCCCTCATATTTTATTTCTCAGCAAAACTCTAGTTGTCTACTATCATACCACATTTTTACAAGCTAAGATCCAGGAAAGACTTGCAAGTACATTTCATCATGTTTTATGAAGCAATGAGAATGTCACTTAGCGTTCACTGAGCATCTACTGTTCTTGTGTAATGAATTACCTTTACAGGTGGTATTCATTGTTTCGTTCAGCTTCAATGAAAAACTGAACACTTTTTATCCTAACAAATCAATAAATAATAAAAATAATAATAAATAATTCAATAATAAATAATGATAATAATAAATAACAAAAATAATAGAGTTAATAATTAATACTAATAATAAATAATTAAATAACACAAATTTTATTTAATACTATCAATAATTTCACTAGTATACAAAAGTTGGTCTTATTTATGTTTTGTGCTATCATTGCTACATTTAGAGTAGAATTATTAACTAAAAAACATGTTTCTGTTTGGTACACTTTATTATGAGCCACAATTATATAAAAATCTTCACAAAATCTGAGCGTGGGTCTCATCTTTGTAACAGAAACAAAATCTTTAACCATAGGGATTTTTCTTATAGTGTGTCCAGATGTGTCGTTGATCTTCGTTACAACTTCTTTTCTATTAAAAAAAAACACATTTTGTAATAAAACGCATACAAACAAAAATATTCTCTACATGCAATACACTTCCAAGATATCAAAAAATATTGTCCTTGTGTGTGGATTTAATGGCACTAAATTACTGGAAGTTATTTTAATAGTTTCAGCACCATGCAGGTATATGATGTGGACAGTAAGTATGGATGTGTTTAAATATGCCTGCTCATAAGCTATTCAATCAATCAAGTATTGTTCTGTGCTACGATGGCGCTCTTTTTCAAAGACTTAATATGATAGGTTAGTTTGAAATTTTGCTTCTAGTTGACTACCTGTGAGTCCAGTGAAGTAATCAGTATTCAGGCGTTACTTGTTCTAGACACGTTATTTCTGCGGAAACTCTGACTGTCATGCTTTTTTGCATTCGATACATCAGCTTATGATGACAATTGTAATGAATTAGATTCTGACATTGATATACCAACAGAGATGTCACGTACAAAGCTGATTAAATCATCATATGGATTTGAACTTTATTGTACTCATATAGTTTACCAATAATAATTTTACCAATTTTTATTAAACAATTTTAACTTAATACAATATAAAATATTAAATATACATTTCCACAATTGTATAATTTATCAGTACTAAAGATTAAAGAATAATCACTTTTTTTTTTAGTGAGGATCGGTAAAAAATAACACAAATTTTAACTATTTTGCGCCGACATTTTGACAATGTTTATTGTCATCTTCAGGACCTGTGTATGAAATACAAAAGAAATGTCAAACACAGTGGAACAATTAAATATTTAACACTAACCATCCACTAAAAAATTAATTGATTGAAGGTCACTACAAATTTAAGAATAATCACAATAATTTTTATGAAGGAAAATATTTTCAAGATTAACCTGGTGAAAAGGTATTTATACAAGATAGTAACAATACACATAAATCACCATAAATGGACTCTAAACTGAATTTACTGTATATACAGATAAATTTGTTACAATATTTTGGCACTCTGCTAAAAATGGAGGCTTGGAAGGCAATACAGTGGTGCTGTGTCACTATTTGAATGCAACGCCATTAAGAGCTATCAGGAATTAATTCTTATTGTCCTTCAATTTGAGAAAACAAAACATATCTCTTTTTTTCAATGAGAACCAATAAACTCGGTGGAGGGCAGTTCAGTCAGCTGAGGAGGCCAAACCATAATTCTGTTCCAGTCAAAAGCTGTTGACAATACAAGACAAGATTTCCAGCAACTTATGTCAGCACTGTCATTACTGTAGCTTTAATTAAAATGTTTGGTATAAAAAAAATTTAATGAAAAATTTATTTATATCAGACAGATATAGTTATTTCATATATTTTCCTCAAAGAATTCTAAGTGACTTGAAGCTTGTTTTATACTGAAAGATATTCCGGCGAGAAGTAGGAAATGAGTTGGGTTTACCCTTAACTGGCACAATATCATGTGACTGTTGTTCTAGGTTATTAACAATATTACACATTATTATTAACATTGTCCTAGGTTGTTGCCGAACTGCTAATTGGTTCAGTTTGGATGAGGATTTTGGTGTACCACTACTGTATTACCACCAAGTTCTAACTGACCAAGGTGCTGACCAGTAGTGGAGACACTGAAACACCTTGTCCAGTGTGAGTCAGTGCGGCAACAATCTATAACAATGTTGGAATAATAAAAGCTGTTAATAAAATTAAACCTGAATGACAGATTTTGTCCTTTAAAATAATTAAGAAACATGTGATGTTTTAGCTGAAATTTTTCTGTAAAGCAACACAATGACAAAATTATTTTTTTGATCTGGGTATTTCAATGTGAACACAGTAATCATCAAACTACTTTTGTACATACTTTATAAATACCTGAAAAGTACTATGATGCAAGGCTATAATAGCATTTAGCAAAGCAATTTGTAATCCTATTAGCTAATGGTTATTTAGTAAGAGAACCCTGAACTATGTCTAAACGGTTTAGGAGATTGAATTTCTGGAAAATTGTGACCCTTTATTGTACTTCTTCGGTTATTGGGAAAAATTAGAAATACAAACACATGATTGCTGTCTAATGGCCGGTGTCAAGGTTGTTAATATTTTGGTTTGCCGGGCTGTAAGAACGTGGTCTGATGTTGCTTATTGCAAATGTTTTGGCCCTTCCTTCAACAGCCACCTTCAGTGCGAAAGGACTGAAATCCACTGATTGTGAGATCTTTGTCAGTGGTTTTCAGTCTTTCGCACTGAAAAGGCCATTGAAGGAATAGCCAAAACGTTTGCAATAAGTAACATTGGACTACGGCCTTACAGCCTGGCAAATCAAAATATTAACAACAAACACTTAATATTTAAAGCACGTATTATGGCGTGTTGAAAAGAAATCACATATCATTTAGGTTTTATATTGCATACATTTACAACTTCCTATTTTACTGACACAATAAATTGAAACACAAGACTAAATAACAGCAGTTTGTTTAGTACAAATGTTAAAATGAATGTCCATGAATTAATATGACTGCAATATGTATTACTTAAAAATTATACAGATTTAAAAACTCACAACTGGCATTTATACGAAGTTTTGTAATTGATGGAAGACATAATATATAAGAACCTGGTACTGCTTGTTATTCTAAATGTAATTTCATAGCTGTCAAATTACATTCACTACAGTATAGTGTTATGTAAATACAGTAAAACCTCTATTAACCGAAACATTATTGACGAAATTATGTTTTAACTAAAGTGTCCGATTGTTTTTAAAATTATTTGTTTGGTTTAAAAAAAATGTAAAACGCAACAACAATAAAGATAAATACTACATGACGGCAGCGAGGCAAACATCTGCTCTTGGTACCAGCCGAGAGGTCGCCGCTAACACCTGGTGGGCACGTGACATCCAATGAGTTTGCAGCACACCAATCCAGAGGAGACGGGAAGATAGCAACCATCTGATAGGTTTGCTGCTACAGCAAAATTAGGAATAAGAAGGGCGCGACTGAGAAAAAATCGTCATTCCATCGGACGACGCAACGCCAGCCGGAAGGAAAAGGAAGAAGAGAAGAATGAAGAAAAAAGAAGAACCAGTGATGGACATCGACTGGGATGGCAGCAGGCTCTACATACCACTGCTGAAAGAAGAAGAGGACTACAGTACGCCACGCACAGCGGGCACAGCTGCCGAACATCACAGCACGGCTCAGGCGGAACATACATCACAGTTAGCGTCCTTGTCACACGGGCCTTCTAAGGGCCACAAAAACGAAGATGTGTACGATTGGCACCATTTGTCCTGTGACAACTAATAACATAAAATTAGTGGAGTAAGAAAATATTATAGAGGTTTTGACAATATGACGAAGAATGTGAATAAAGTCAACACTTGCCAGCCTGTATGTTGGCTCCCTCTGCTGATCCTAAATTAGACTTAAATGATTAAGACAAAGAAGACATGAAGTTACAACCAAAATAAAAGACTAATTATGATCCAGACAAGAGGGCAATAAAGGATACAGCAACTGTATCAATGCAGACGATGGGTTTAACCTGTTAGAGACAAGGATTTCCCCTCTTACTGCAACTGGAACATGAGTAAATCTGCTGAAATTTTGGGAATTTTTTTTGCAATTTAATTACGGCTGGCGCCGCCTCTCGCATCCTAGCTTACACTGGCGAAACAGTCCTCTTTCATTCATTGCATTGCATCTTCAACGTCCATTTTCCATGAATGTTTAGGTCTTCCTTTTTCTTCTTGTAGAGGGTGGAGTCCATTCCCATACCTTCCTTGGCCACCTCTCTCTACCTCTCATCCAACATTCTTTTTAGGTATCCGAACCAATTCAGTCTTCTTGCTTCTATTGTTTCTATAATGTCAAGGTCGATTCCCATTGCTTGTTTTATCTCTACATTTCTCACTCTATCTAGTCTTGTTAGTCTACAGCACCCCCACCAGTAATCCATCTCCATAGCTCTTATTTTGGATTATTTGTTTTATTAATTTCCCACAGTTCTGCTCCATATAGACCTATACTTTCGATTATAGTTTTATATATTCTGACTTTATTGTTTATTTTTTTTACTCATGGACTCCAAAGTAGACTGTTTAATTGTTTTGTCGCTGTCTTAGCTTGTCCTATTCTTACTTTTATTTCTTGGTTGCTGTCACCATCCGATATCATTGTTACACCCAAATACCTGAAGTTTTAAATATTTTTTTATAACTTTTGTTCCTAGTTCTAGGTCTTAACCTTCGCCACTACTATATGGTACTCAGTTCCTGAGGTATTTATTTCGACCCCATTTTGCATATTCTTCTGCTAGTTTCCTAAGCATATAACTTATATCAATTCCGTTCTCTGCAATTTTAAAAGAGTATTAAAAACATATTTTAGATTGCTTTACAGTTTGTTGAACAATGTGATTCAGCTAACATTCAGAACTTCTAAAAAGTACTGAAAAGAAAGCTCAGAAAACTCAGTTTTTTTTTTTTGCAAAAGAACACTACATGACTGTACTTGATTACATTACTTTGTTTACGAATGGTAGATTAACGGTAGACTTTTTTAGATTATCATTATAATTTAAGTACACTCAAACAACCGTTTAAATGTAAATTACGCAAAATATTGTTAAGTCATCTGCTTCTTGACACTAAAACATCACCATTTATTTATTACTTAAAATTTTTATTTTAATTATTCAAACACATACACTCCCTTTTATCTCGGTTACTGGAGGTTTCACTGACATACAAACTGCTCACCTGCTGTATCGTTCTTAATATAAATAAAATGTTTGTACATAACTTTCAGATGTTGATGGTAATAATACAGATGGCAGTGCCATCGGGCTTGTTGTAACAACAAATTTTTAAGTCGTTATATTCAGATCAGTCTTCTTGAACAATTTACCCACAGAACCTTATCAGACCCTATTTTCATACTATATCAAAAGCAAACAGCGCACGCCTGCACGCACGCGCGCGCGCGCGCGCGCGCACACACACACACACACAAAATTTGTATAATATCCTTCTGTGCCTGCTGATTCTATTTTGTATTTAGATCTACGATACTTTTTGTATATTCATGTGTGTGTGTGTGTGTATATATATATATATATATATATAAGAACTTCCTAAGCTAGAATCATTCTACTTCTATATCATCACTAGGATCTATTTCAGAACTGAGGTATGATGATGGCAGTTGTTTGTCTTCACTACCGATCAGGTGTTCAAACAAAGACACTGTTTCTGATGGATTCGGATGATCAAGTGTGGCCTGAAGGTAACGCAGAACTGCTCCTGTTAGTTCTCCAACACTCCACTGGCGATCCAATATTACCCGACACACTGTATCCAGCTGGAAAACAACATTCTACTTCAGTACACACATCCGCATATAAAAATATGATTATGGATTTCAAAAGACAGGGACTGGTTACGGGGGACCAGACCCCCCCCCCCTTAAGAGGGTCAAAAAAGTTGATGAATTTTGACAATCTCTTAAATTTTAGAGTATTTTATTACTTTCAGTAACGATTTCTTAAATATACAAAGAGGTTTATTACACAGAATTTGCATATATATTTGAAGTATAAAATACAGGAAAATCAATTCAGTCATTAAGTGTCTTCTAAACGATGTTTCAATAACATGTATTTTTATCGTGTTATTACCATTCACTTTAATGGGATTGATATCAGGATGTTATGACGCGTTTTTCAACCACTTTAAAGATAGTAATGTTGATTAGACCTCACTTGTTTTTTCTTTTGCATGAAGCTTATTTGACAGGACCCCCCTCCCCAGGACAAATTCCAGTCATGCCACTGACTGGTTACATCCAAAATAATTACTGACGTGTAATAAGTTTTGACAGAAACACAATTAAGGATCAAAGTCAGACCAAAATTTACAAAACAGTAGCTACACTGTAAGAAGCTAGTGAAAATGTACCCTAGTGAATACGGAGAATGAAAACAAAAATATAGTCTTCCGAGAAGAAATTCCTACCCCATTGTGTGTGTGAAAGGATGCACACGAGCTGACAGCCTCAGAAATCAAGACACTGACAGTGAACTGAATATACATAACAGGAATGACAAAAATATTATCAAAATGATTAAAAACTTGGCTTTTAGGCCATGGTTGGTTGCTATATAACACCGGGCGGGGGTGAACATCATTGGCAACTTTCACTCCCACCTTGGGGATCTTCTTAAGGCCATGAAAAGCGACAGAAAGTTGTAAAAACAGTTACAGTGGATCTTGGGCGATATCACAACTTGAAACAAAAACTTTTGTTGGGTATCTTTTGGCCAGGATCTGCTGTAATGGTTTTTACAACACTGTCCCTTTTTGCAGCCTGAAGAAGATCCCCAAGGATAGGATTTGAAACGCAGCCAATGATGACGACCTAACAGCCCCGTTTTTAGTCATTTTGATAATATTGACACTGGCCGTGAGAGCATACGACAAAAATGAAAAGACTGCTTAGACAGGATGGGTAACAACAGACTGCCTAAACAAGTTGTCAAATTAAAAAAAAGGGGGGATGTAGGACGACCAAAGAAAATATCGGTATGTAGAACCATAGATGACTTCCATGTTCTAAGATTTATATTTAAAATCATTTACGAAAAGAAATGTTTCCATAGAAACTACTTCTTTCCACTTTTTGCTTCAGCCTTAACCACAGTACTGTGGTCACTAACGTGTACCACCACACGTTATCGCACTTGATTTTCACTGATGATGGCAGTCGACGGCACTGCCGAAACGTCTGGTTTTGCAGAAAACATTGGACTACGGGCAAACAGCCTGGGAAGGAATTTTAACAACAAACTACTACTTTGTTGCCGATAACGTAGTACACATATAAAAATTATCCCCTCCCCCTTCAACTATATTTTCATTTATAGAAAATTACCCCCACCCCGTTTAATTAGCCTCTTCATTTATAGATATTTCATCTACGTTTCTACAGCAGATTATTAAGATATTCTTATCAGGATACTTTATTTATCAAAATTAAGTACTTTACTCTTGTTACAACAAAAAATGTTTCAGGTAAACTGCCCTTTCCCCGTAACCGATCTTCTCCAAAATCAATAGGCCTTGAGTCTTCTACAACTCAGGCACATATGTAAAAAATTATTTGATTATGTTTGAATTTACGGCAGTTATCGTTCATCATAGAAAAAATTACCTTGTTAAAACATAAAACATTTCTGGTAAACTACCCCTTTCCCTTAACCGATCTTCACCAAAAACAATAGGTCTTGAGAACTCTACAATTCAGGGCTGTATGCGAAACATTATTTGATTCTGTTTGTATTTGCGGCTGTTATCGTTTGCCATAGAAAAAAAATTACCCTTGATAAAATAAAAAAAGGTTGCAGGTAAACTACCTTACCTGACCCTACCTTACCCTTAACCGATCTTCACCAAAAACAATAGCTCTTGAGTACTCTAAATTCAGGACTGTATGGAAAAAATTATTTGATTCTGTTTGAATTTGTGGCTCTTATCGTTTGCCATAGAAAAAAATCTACAGACATACAGATACTTTTCGAAAAATGACTTTTTTCATGTTTTGAGGGTAGTACAATCAGAATATCCAATAATCTCGACCACGATTTTTACTTCCATGTTCCGTAAGGAAACGGAAGTACGGTGATGGCAAAAAAAATTGTGTTCGAGATTATTGCAGATTCTGATTGTACTACACTCAAAACATGAAAAAAGTCATTTTTCGAAAAGGGTCTGTGTGTGTGTGTGTGTGTGTCTGCCTGTGTGTGTGTAGATTTTTTTTTGGCAAACGATAACAGCCGCAAATTCAAACAGAATCAAATAATTTTTTGCACACAGCCCTTATTTGTAGAGTCCTCAGGACCTATTGTTTTTGGTGAAGATCGGTTAAGGGAAAGGGGTAGTTTACCTGCAACGTTTTATGTTTTAACAAGGGTATTTTCTATGGCAAACGATAACAGCCGCAAATTCAAACAGAATCAAATAATTATTTGCATACAGCCCTGAATTGTAGAGTTCTCAAGACGTATTGATTTTGGTGAAGATCGGTTAAGGGAACAGGTAGTTTACCTGCAACGTTTTATGTTTTAACAAGGGTATTTTCTATGGCGAACGATAACTGCCGCACATTCAAACAGAATCAAATAATATTTTGCATGCATCCCTGAATTGTAGAGGACTCAAGACCTATTGATTTTGGTGAAGATCAGTTAAGAGAAAGGGGTAGTTTACCTGCAACGTTTTATGTGATAACAAGGTTAATTTTTTCTATGACGAACCATAACTGCAGTAAATTCAAACATAATCAAATAAGTTTTTGCATACGTCCCTAAATTTTAAAGATCTCAAGGTCAATTGATTTTGGTGAAGATCGGTTAAGGGAAAGGGGTAGTTTACCTGCAACATTTTATGTTGTAAAAAGAGAAATTTTTTCATGACGAATGATAACTGCCGTAAATTCAAACAGAATCAAATAATGTTTTAAATATGTGCCTGAGTTGTAGAAGACTCAAGGGCTATTGATTTTGGTGAAGATCGGTAATGGGGAAAGGGTAGTTTACCTGAAACATTTTTTGTTGTAACAAGAGTAAAGTACTTAATTATTAAACTCATGTTCTCTGGTATCCAAGTTACGATTCAATACAGATTAAAATTAATTTACCTTTTTTCATCCGTCATGTGACTTCTTATTGTATTTAATAAAATAACGCGTTTCGAGGCTCAAGGCCTCATCTTCAGATGTCAGTCCCGTGTGGACATCGATAACACATTAAAACTAAACTACTACACATTAAAATAAAACACACTACACAAGTTAACCGATGTCTGGGTGTGCACCCTTTGCTGGCCCGTGACGCACTGCCTGCAACTCCTCTACGGTCTCATCACAACGCCCCACCATCGATTGCTGTCTATTCCTGCTTAATATGAATTTGTCCACAACCATATCGTATAGCTGATGTGATTTAAAATTCAGCTGGTCATTTAACATGTTATTAGGATTGCACACAAACGCCCAGTATATTTCAAATTCCTCGGCTACGTTCATGTATCGTCCCTTATTGCAGAGATGTAATGGCTTGCAGTTGGTGTCAAAGTCAGTATAATTATTGTTATGCAGCATTAAGTGTTCGGCATATTTTGATTTACAGGTTTTTAAGTTATTTTTAGGTAGATGTTCTTTAAACCTCTGTCTAAATGCCCTGCCTGTCTGACCGATATACACCATATCGCAATCATTACAAACCATTTTGTAAACACCTGTCCTTTTTTCTTTAAACTGTTGTGTTTTAGGCCGTAATCATTTTTGAATATTATTTGTGGTACGGAACGATACTAGGATGTTATGTTTCCGAAATTCGTTTTTTAAAACCACAGATATATTATTGGTGTACTCAGTTGAAATAAACTTAACTTTATTATTTTTGTTACGTGTACTGATGACGTTCTTCTTTTTATATTTACGTAATGACCGTTCGACCACTGAGCTTTGGTACCCATTCACTTCCGCTATATATTTAATTGTATTTAATTCATCTATATAATCATCATGCTCAAGAGGTATACTTGTCAACCGGTGTAAGAGGCTATTGAAAGCGGCCATTTTTTGAGTAAACGGGTGATAAGATTTGGCGTGTATAACGGAATCAGTTGCTGTAGGTTTTCTGTATATCTTGTAACGAAATCTATTGTTATGTTTTATTAAAGTTAAGTCTAAGAAATTTATTTCATTATTTGTTTCTACTTCTGCTGTGAATTGTAGTTTTGTATTGATACTATTCATAAAAGACTTTAGATTATCTATTTGTCTCATTGTCCCATTGAAAATAACAAAGGTATCATCTACATATCGTTTGTAAAAAATAATCTGGTTATTGAATTTATTGGTTACCAAAAGCAAATATGTATTTTCAAAATGATTAAAGTATATGTCAGACAAGAGTCCAGATAAAGGTGAACCCATAGCGAGTCCCTCTTCTTGAATAAAAAATCGATTATCAAATGAAAAATAGTTCTGTTTTAAAATGACACCAAGAATATATAGTAATTCATTTATTTCTTGAGGACCTAAACTGCCAGATTTTTCCAAATTGTTTTTCAGAATCTCAACCATGGCTTGAACCGGTACATTTGTGAATAGGTTATTCACATCAAAAGACACTAATTTATATTGAGTTTCGATATTAATATCTCTTGTTAGGTCCACTAACTCTGAACTATTTTTAATACTGTGATTATTTTCTAATGTTATATTGTTTTTTATTATCTCAGCTAATTTCTTGGCTACTTTGTATCCTGGTGCTGTAGTGTAATTTATAAGAGGTCTTATAGGTGTGTCTTCTTTATGGATTTTAGGTAGACCGGTAAAACGAGGTGCTTGTGCAGCCATAGGTTTCAGGTACCGACGTGTGGTATCATTAAAGAGATGTGTGCATTTGTTGATTGCATTATTAAGACTTTTCACAAATTTGGAAGTGGGATCTACATCAACGGGTTTTATATTATTGTTGTGGATGAAGTCATAAACTTTTTTCTGGTATACCTCTCTTGATATAATAACTAATGTGTTACCTTTGTCCGCTTTAGTAACTATAGCATTATTTTCCTCAACTTTCTTTCTAATTTGTTTAATAACTCTTAAATCATTTAATTAGATCGATTTTAAATTAACAGGTCGTGAATGATTCTTGTTGTGTATACTAAGGGCCTTATTTAGTTTCCTGTTAATCAAAACTCTTAGTTCGTTTTGTGAATTTATGTTGGGCACTGTTTTTATCGCTGCTTCAGCATGTATTATTTCACGTGTTAAATGGTTTTTATTAAAATCAGGCACATTATATTTCAAACCTTTATTAAGTAAATTCAATTCTCTCGAGTCGAATTCAATGTCTGTTAAATTGGATACATGGCTATAAAATGTATGTTTACATTTAGTTATCGTATTATTGTGTTGACTTGAAATCAAGTTATTTATTTTCTTATCGTGTTTCTGGGCAATCAGTAATATGACCTTCATGATACGGTTGTTCACATACTGCATTAAGTTAAATATAAGTACCAGATGTATTGCGTTTAATAATTTTAAATTTGATTTGTAAAGTAATTCGTTTAATCTGGTCTTTTTATTGTACAACTGTCTTATTTCTTCTTTTATCCATGTTACTTAAGCAATACGTTTAACCTTCTTGGCAACTTCTGATGTGTTGTTAATGCGTATTGTGCTATATTTGGGTATAATATTCAACTGTAGGCACTTTTTGTTAAATTTGATGTGCAGATTGGTCTTCAGCAATTTAATTTTAATGTTAATATATTTAAATACCGTAGATGCCTGACAGGCTTCTAATTTTAAATTCATGTTCTCTGGTATCCAAGTCACGATTCAATACAGATTAAAATTAATTTACCTTTTTCCATCCGTCATGTGACTTCTTATTGTATTTAATTAAATAACGCGTTTAGAGGCTCAAGGCCTCATCTTCAGATTTCAGTCCCGCGTGGACGTCGTTAACACATTAAAACTAAACTACTACACATTAAAATAAAACACACTACACAAGTTAACCGATGTCTGGGTGCGCACCCTTTGCTGGCCCGCGACGCACTGCCTGCAACTCCTCTACGGTCTCGTCACAACGCCCCACCATCGATTGCTGTCTATTCCTGCTTAATATGTATTTACCGGTCTACCTAAAATCCATAAAGAAGACACACCTATAAGACCTCTTATAAATTACACTACAGCACCAGGATACAAAGCAGCCAAGAAATTAGCTGAGATAATAAAAAACAATATAACATTAGAAAATAATCACAGTATTAAAAATAGTTCAGAGTTAGTGGACCTATCAAGAGATATTAATATCGAAACTCAATATAAATTAGTGTCTTTTGATGTGAATAACCTATACACAAATGTACCGGTTTCTAGCCACGGTTGAGATTCTGAAAAACAACTTGGAAAAATCTGGCAGTTTAGGTCCTCAAGAAATAAATGAATTAATATATATTCTTGGTGTCATTTTAAAACAGAACTATTTTTCATTTGATAATCGATTTTTTATTCAAGAAGAGGGACTCGCTATGGGTTCACCCTTATCTGGACTCTTGTCTGACATATACCTTAATCATTTTGAAAATACATATTTGCTTTCGGTAACCAATAAATTCAATAACCAGATTATTTTTTACAAACGATATGTAGATGATACCTTTGTGATTTTCAATGGGACAATGAGACAAATAGATAATCTAAAGTCTTTTATGAATAGTATCAATACACCAACTGCAAGCCATTACATCTCTGCAATAAGGGACGATACATGAACGCAGCCGAGGAATTTGAAATATACCGGGCGTTTGTGTTCAATCCTAATAACATGTTAAATGACCAGCTGAATTTTAAATCACATCAGCTATACGATATGGTTGTGGACAAATTCATATTAAGCAGGAATAGACAGCAATCGATGGTGGGGCATTGTGACAAGACCGTAGAGGAGTTGCAGGCAGTGCGTCGCGGGCCAGCAAAGGGTGCGCACCCAGACATCGGTTAACTTGTGTAGTGTGTTTTATTTTAATGTGTAGTAGTTTAGTTTTAATGTGTTAACGACGTCCACACGGGACTGAAATCTGAAGATGAGGCCTTGAGCCTCGAAACGCATTATTTAATTAAATACAATAAGAAGTCACACGATGGATGAAAATATCGGTATGAAGAACCATACAGGACTTCCATGTTCTAAGATTTATATTAAAATCATATTCGAAATGAAATATTTCCATAGAAACTACTTCTTTCTACTTATTGCTTCAGCCTTAAACCACAGTACTGTGGTCACTAACGTATACCACCTCACGTTTTCGCCCTTGATTTTCACTGAGATGGAAGTCGATGGCACTGCCGAAAAGACTGGTTTTGCAGAAAACATTGGACTACGGCTAAACAGCCCGGGAAGGAATTTTAACAAAAAACTACTTCTTTGTTGCCGATAACGTACTACACATACAAAATTCTCCCATCCCCCTTCAACTATAATTTTCATTTATAGAAAATTACCCCCATCCCGTTCGCCTAACCTCTTCATTTACAGATATTTCATCTACGTTTCTACAGTGGATTATTATGAGCTTCTTATCAAGATACTTTATTTATCAAAATTAAGTACTTTAGTCTTGTTAAAACATAAAACGTTGCAGGTAAACTACATGTTTCTCTAAACCGATCTTCACCAAAATCAACAGACCTTCAGTCCTCTGCAATGCAGGGATGCATGCAAAAAAATATTTGATTCTGTTTCAATTTGCGGCAGTTATCGTTCGTCATGGAAACATTCTCTTGTTACAACATAACATGTTTCAGGTAAACTACCCCTTTCCCTTTACCGATCTTCACAAAAATCAACAGGCCTTGAGCTCTCTACAATTTAGGAAGATATGCAAAAAAAATATTTGATTTTCTTTGAATTTACGGCAGTTATCGTTCGTCATAGAAAAAATTACCCTTTTTAAAACATAAAACGTAGCAGGTAAACTACCCCTTTCTCTAAACCGATCTTCACCAAAATCAGCAGACCTTCAGTCCTATACAATTCAGGGCTGTATGCAAAACATTATTTGATTCTGTTTGAATTTGCAGCTGTTATCGTTTGCCATAGAAAAAATATTACCCTTGATAAAAAAACGTTGCAGGTAAACTACCCCTTTCCCTTAACCGATCTTCAACAAAATCAACAGACCTTGAGTTCGGTATAATTAAAAAAGGTATGAAAAAGACTAGTTGATTCTGTTTGAATTTGCGGCTGTTATCGTTTGCCATAGGAAAAAATTACCCTTGATAAAAACAAATGTTGCCGGTAAACTACCCCTTTCCCTTAACCGATCTTCACCAAAAACAATAGGTCTTGTGTACTCTACAAATCAATGCGGTACGCAAAAAATTGTTTGATTCTGTTTGAATTTGTGGTTATCGTTTGCCATAGAAAAAAATTACCCTTGATAAGAAAAACGTTGCCAGTAAACTACCCCTTTCCGTTAACCGATCTTCACCAAAAACAACAGATCTTGAGTACTCTACAAATCAGAGCTGTATGCAAAAAAGTATTTGATTTTGTTTGAATTTGCGACGTTGCAGGTAAACTACCCCTTTCCATTAACCGATCTTCACCAAAAACAATTGATCTTGAGTACTCTACAAATCAGGGCTGTATGCTAAAAATTGTTTGATTCTGTTTGAATTTGCGGCTCTTATCGTTTGCCATAGAAAATACCCTTTTAAAACATAAAACGTTGCAGGTAAACTACCCCTTTCCCTTAACCGATTTTCACAAAAAACAATAGGTCCTGAGGACTCTACAAATAAGGGCTGTGTGCAAAAATTTGTACTTAATTATGATAAATAAAGTATCCTGATAAGAAGATCTTAATAATCCACTGTAGAAACGTAAATGAAATATCTATAAATGACGAGGCTAGTTGAACGGGGTGGGGGTAATTTTCTATAAATTAAAATTATAGTTGAAGGGGGAGGGGATAATTTTTATATGTGTACTTCGTTATCGGCAACAAAGTAGTAGTATGTTGTTAAAATTCCTTCAGGGCTGTTTGGCCTTAGTCCAATGTTTTCTGCAAAACCAGACGTTTCGCCAGTGCCATCAACTGCCATCATCAGTGAAAATCGAGTGTGAAAACGTGAGGTGGTATACGATAGTGACCACAGTACTGTGGTTAAGGATTCTGATTGTACTCCACTCAAAACATGAAAAAGTCATTTTTCGAAAAGTGTCTGCGTGTGTCTGTAGATTTTTTTCTATGGTAAACGATAACAGCCGCAAATTCAAACAGAATCAAATAATGTTTTGCATACAGCCTGGAATTGTAGAGTTCTCAAGACCTGTTGGTTTTGGTGAAGATCGGTTAAGGGAATAGGGTAGTTTACCTGCAACATTTTATGTTTTAACAAGGGTAATTTTTTCTATGACAAACGATAACTGCAGTAAATTCAAACAGAATCAACTACTCTTTTGCATACCTTTTTGAATTATACAGAACTCAAGGTCTGTTGATTTTGTTGAAGATCGGTTAAGGGAAAGGGGTAGTTTACCTGCAACGTTTTATATTTTAACAAGGATATTTTCTATGGCAAACGATAAGAACTGCAAATTCAAACAGAATCAAATAATTTTTTGCATACAGGCCTGAATTGTAGAGTACTCAAGACCTATTGTTTTTGGTGAAGATCGGTTAAGGGAAAGGGGTAGTTTACCGGCAACATTTTTTTTAATCAGGGGTAATTTTTTTCTATAGCAAACGATAACAGCCGCAAATTCAAACAGAATAAAATAATGTTTTGCATACAGCCTGGAATTGTAGAGTTCTCAAGACCTGTTGGTTTTGGTGAAGATCGGTTAAGGGAAAGGGGTAGTTTACCTGCGACGTTTTTTTTTATCAAGGGTATTTGTTTCTATGGCAAACGATAACAGCCACAAATTCAAACAGAATCAAATAATGTTTTGCATACAGCCCTGAATTGTGGAGTTCTCAAGACCTGTTGGTTTTGGTGAAGATCGGTTAAGGGAAAGGGGTAGGTTACCTGCAACGTTTTTTTATCAAGGTTAATTTTTACTTCCATGTTCCTTAAGGAAATGAAGTATGGTGATGGCAAAAAAAAATTGTGTTCGAGATTATTGCAGATTCTGACTGTACTACACTCAAAACATGAAAAAAAGTCGTTTTACTTCCATATTCCTTAAGGAATGGAAGTATGGTGATGGTAAAAAAAATCGTGTTCGAGATTATTGCAGATTCTGATACTACTACACTCAAAACATGAAAAAAAGTCGTTTTCCGAAAAGTGTCTGTGTGTCTATCTGTAGATTTTTTTTCTATGGCAAACGATAACTGCCGCAAATTCAAACAGAATCAAATAATTTTTTGCATGCAGCCCTGATTTGCATAGTACTCGCGACCTATTGTTTTTGGTGAAGATCGGTTGAGGGAAAGGGGTAGTTTACCTGCAACGATTTTTTTTTAGCAGGGTAATTTTGTTTGTTTGGCAAACGATAACAGCCGCAAATTCAAACAGAATCAAATAATGTTTCGCATACAGCCCTGAATTGTAGACTTCTCAAGATCTGTTGATTTTGGTAAAGATCGGTTAAGGGAAAGGGGTAGCTTACCTGCAACGTTTTATGTTTTAACAAGAGTATTTTCTATGGCAAACGATAACAGCCGCAAATTCAAACATAATCTAATAAGTTTCTGCATACAGCCCTGATTTCTTGAGTACTAAAGACCTATTGTTTTTGGTGAAGATCGTTTAAGGGAAAGGGGTAGTTTACCTGCCACGTTTTTTGTTTTATCAAGGGTATTTTGTATGGCAAACGATAACAGCCCCAAATTCAAACAAAATCATATAATATTTTGCATACAGCCCTGAATTGTAGAGTTCTCAAGACCTGTTGGTTTTGGTGAAGATCGGTTAAGGGAAAGGGGTAGTTTACCAGCAACGGTTTTTTATCAAGGGTAATTTTTTTCTATGGTAAACGATAACAGCTGCAAATTCAAACAGAATCAAATGATGTTTTGCATACAGCCCTGTATTGTAGAGTTCTCAATACCTATTGGTGTTGGTGACTATCGGTTAAGGGAAAGGGGTAGTTTACCTGCAACGTTTTATGTTTTAAAAGGGTATTTTCTATGGCAAACGATAACAGCCGCAAATTCAAACAGAATCCTATAATATTTTGCATACAGCCCTGAAATGTAGAGTTCTCAAGACCTGTTGGTTTTGGTGAAGATCGGTTAAGGGAATAGGGTTGTTTACCAGCAACATTTTATGTTTTATCAAGGGTAATTTTTTATTTGACGAACGATAACTGCCGTACATTAAAACAGAATCAACTACTCTTCTGCATACCTTTTTGAATTATACAGAACTCAAGGTTTGTTGATTTTGTTGGAGATCGGTTAAGGGAAAGGGGTACTTTACCTGCAACGTTTTATGTTTTAACAAGGGTATTTTTTCTATGACGAACGATAACTGCCGTACATTAAAACAGAATCAACTAATGTTTTGCATACAGCCCTGAATTGTAGAGTTCTCAAGACCTATTGTATTTGGTGAAGATCGGTTAATGGAATAGGGTAGTTTACCAGCAACGTTTTATGTTTTATCAAGGGTGTTTTCTATGGCAAACAATAACAGCCACAAATTCAAACAGAATAAAATAATTGTTTGCATACAGGCCTGAATTGTAGCGTACCCAAGACCTGTCGTTTTTGGTGAAGATCAGTTAAGGGAAAGGGGTAGTTTACCTGCAACGGTTTTTTATCAAGGGTAATTTTTTTCTATAGTAAATGATAACAGCCGCAAATTCAAACAGAATCAAATGATGTTTTGCATACAGCCCTGTATTCTCAATACCTATTGGTGTTGGTGAAGATCGGTTAAGGGAAAGGGGTAGTTTACCAGCAACATTTTATATTTTAACAAGGGTAATTTTTTATATGACGAATGATAACTGCCGTAAATTCAAACAGAATCAAGTAGGTTTTTGCATACCTTTTTGAACTAAAGAGAACTCCAGGTCTGTTGATTTTGTTGAAGATCGGTTTAGGGAAGGGGTAGTTTATTAGCAACGTTTTATGTTTTGAAAAGGGTAATTTTTTTATGACGAACGATAACTGCCGAAAATTCAAAGAGAATCAAATAATTGTTTGCACACTTTCCTGAGTTGCAGAGAGCTCAATACCTGTTGGTGTTGGTGAAGATCAGTTAAGGGAAAGGGGTAGTTTACCTGCAACGTTTCATGTTTTAAAAGGGTATTTTCTATGGCAAACGATAAGAGCCGCAAATTCAAACAGAATCAAATAAGTTTTTGCATACAGCCCTGTTTTGTTGAGTACTAAAGACCTATTGTTTTTGGTGAAGATCGGATAAGGGAAAGGGGTAGTTTACCTGCCACATTTTTTGTTTTATCAAGGGTATTTTCTATGGCAAACGATACCAGCCGCAAATTCAAACAGAATCATATAATATTTTCCATACAGCCCTGAATTGTAGAATTCTCAAGACCTGTTGGTTTCGTTGAAGATCGGTTAAGGGAATAGAGTAGTTTACCTGCAACATTTTATGTTTTAAAAAGGGTAATTTTTTTTATGACGAACGATAACTGCCGCAAATTCAAACAGAATCAAATGATTATTTGCATAAAGCCCTAAATTGTAGAGTTCTAAAGATCTGTTGTTTTTGGTGAAGATCGGTTAAGGGGAAGGGGTAGTTTACCTGCAACATTTTATGTTTTAACAAGGGTAATTTTTTCTATGACGAACGATAACTGCCGTAAATTCAAAGAGAATCAAATAATGTTTTGCATACAGCTCTGAATTGTAGACTTCTCAAGACCTATTGTTTTTGGTGAAGATCGGTTAATGGAGTAATGTAGTTTACCAGCAACGTTTTATGTTTTATCAAGGGTGTTTTATATGGCAAACGATAAGAGCCGCAAATTCAAACAGAATCAAATAATTGTTTGCATATCGGCCTGAATTGTACAGTACTCAAGACCTGTCATTTTTGGTTAAGATCGGTTAAGGGAAAGGGTTAGTTTACCTGCAACATTTTATGTTTTAACAAGGGTAATTTTTATATGACGAACGATAACTGCCGTAAATTCAAACAGAATCAACAACATTTTTGCATACCTTTTTGAACTAAAGAGAACTCCAGGTCTGTTGATTTTGTTGAAGATCGGTTTAGGGAAGGGGTAGTTTATTAGCAACGTTTTATGTTTTGAAAAGGGTAATTTTTTTATGACGAACGATAACTGCCGAAAATTCAAAGAGAATCAAATAATTGTTTGCACACTTTCCTGAGTTGCAGAGAGCTCAAGGTCTGTTGATTTTGGTGAAGACCGGTTAAGAGAAAGGGGTAGTTTACCTGCAACATTTTATGTTGTAACAAGAGAAATGTTTCCATGACGAACGATAACTGCCGCACATTCAAACAGAATCAAATATTTTTTTGCATGCATCCCTGAATTGTAGAGGACGGAAGGTCTACTGGTTTTGGAGAAGATCGGTTAAGAGAAAGGGGTAGTTTACCTGAAACATTTTATGATTTAACAAGAGTAAAGTACTTAATTTTTATAAATAAAGTATCCTGATAAGAAGCTCATAATAATCCACTGTAGAAACGTAGATGAAATATCTATAAATGAAGAGGTTAGGTGAACGGGGTGGGGGTAATTTTCTATAATTAAAAATTATAGTTGAAGGTGGAGGGGAGAATTTTTTATATGTGTACTACGTTATCGACAACAAAGAAGTAGTTTTTTGTTAAAATTGCTTCCCGGGCTGTTTAGCCGTAGTCCAATTTTTTCTGCAAAACCAGACTTTTCGGCAGTGCCATCGACTGCCATCATCAGTGAAAATCGAGTGTGAAAACGTGAGGTGGTATACGTTAGTGACCACAGTACTGTGGTTAATGCTGAAGCAAAAAGTAGAAAGACGTAGTTTCTATGGAAATATTTCATTTTGAATAAGATTTTAAAAATAAATCTTAGAACATGGAAGTCATGTATGGTTCTCCATACCGATATTTACTTCCATATTCCTTAAGGAAATGGAAGTATGGTGATGGCAAAAAAAATCGTGTTCGAGATTATTGCAGATTCTGATTGTACTACACTCAAAACATGAAAAAAAGTCGTTTTTCGAAAAGTGTGTATGTGTGTGTGTCTGTCTGTCTCTAGATTTTTTTTCTATGGCAAACGATAACAGCCACAAATTCAAACAGAATCAAATAATTTTTTGCATACAGCCCTGAATTGTAGAGTACTCACGACCTATTGTTTTTGGTGAAGATCGGTTGAGAAAAAGGGGTAGTTTACCTGCAACGTTTTTTTTTTTATCAAGGGTCATTTTTTTTTTTTGGCAAACGATAACAGCCGCAAATTCAAACAGAATCAAATAATGTTTCGCATACAGCCCTGAATTGTAGAGTTCTCAAGACCTTTTTTTTTGGTGAAGATCGGTTAAGGGAAAGGGGTAGTTTACCTGCAATGTTTTATGTTTTAACAAGGGTATTTTCTATGGCAAACGATAACAGCCGCAAATTCAAACAGAATCAAATAATGTTTTGCATACAGCCCTGAATTGTAGAGTTCTCAAGACCTATTGTTTTTGGTGAAGATCGGTTAAGGGAAAGGGGTAGTTTACCTGCAACGTTTTTTGTTTTAACAAGGGTATTTTCTATGGCAAACGATAACAGCCGCAAATATAAAGAATCAAATAATGTTTTGCATACAGCCCAGAATTGTAGAGTTCTCAAAGACCTATTGTTTTTGTTGAAGATCGGTTTAGGGAAAGGGGTAGTTTACTTGCAACATTTTATGTTTTAACAAGGGTAATTATTTCTATGACGAATGATAATTGCCGTAAATTCAATCAGAATCAAATAGTGTTTTGCATACCTTCCTGAGCTATAGAGAACTCAACGTCTGTTGATTTTGGTGAAGATCGGTTAAGGGAAAAGGTTAGTTTACCTGTAACATTTTATGTTTTAACAACGGTAATTTTTTCTATGATGATCGATAACTGCCGCACATTTACACAGAATCAAATAATTTTGTGCATAGGCTACCTGCCTCAAGTGTAGATAACTCAAAGTCTGTTGATTTTGTTGAAGATCGGTTAAGGGAAAGGGGTAGTTTACCTGTAACATTTTATGTTGTAACAAGAGAACGTTTTCCATGAAGAACGATAACTGCCGTAAATTCAAACAGAATCAAATAATTTTTTACATATTTGCCTGAGTTGTAGAGGACTCAAGGCGTATTGAATTTGGTGAAGATCGGTTAAGGGAAAGGGGTAGTTTACCTGCCACTTTTAATGTTTTAACAAGAGTAATTGTTTCTATGACGAACGATAACTGCCGTACATTCAAACAGAATCAAATAATGTTTTGCATGCATCCCTGAAGTGTAGAGGACTCAAGACCTGTTGATTTTGGTAAAGATCGGTTAAGGGAAAAGGGTAGTTTACCTGAAACATTTTATGTTGTAACAAGAGAAATTTTTCATGACGAACGATAACTGTCGTAAATTCAAACAGAATCAAATAATGTTTTGCATACTTCCCTACATTGTAGAGGACTCAAGGCCTATTGATTTTGGTGAAGATCGGTTAGGGGGAAAGGGTAGTTTACCTGAAAATTGTTGTTGTTGTAACAAGAGTAAAGTACTTAATTTTATAAATAAAGTATCCTGATAAGAAGAATTTAATAATCCACTGTAGAAACGTAGATGAAATATCTATAAATGAAGAGGCTAGTTGAACGGGGTGGGGGTAATTTTCTATAAATGAAAATTATAGTTGAAGAGGGAGGGGATAATTTTTTATATATGTACTACGTTATCGGCAACAAAGAAGTAGTTTGCTGTTAAAATTCCTTCCCGTCCTGTTTGGCCGTAGACCAAAGATTTCTGCAAAACCAGACGTTTCGGCAATGCCATCGACTTCCATCATCAGTGAAAATCGAGTGTGTGCAATAACGTGAGGTGGTATACGTTAGTGACCACAGTACTGTGGTTAAGGCTGAAGCAGTAAGTAGAAAGAAGTAGTTTCTATGGAAATATTTCATTTCAAAAATGATTTTACATATAAATCTTAGAACATGGAAGTCATGTATGGTTCTCCGTACCGATATTTACTTTGCTTTGAAATATAACAATTTTTGCCAAAGTTTTCTTATACTGTGCTATATACTGTACACATTTCTTCTTCTTCTTCTTCTTCTCTAGCACTACAGCCCAAAGTGAGCCCTGGCTTTTCTCACCAATCACCAACCTTCTCTAAAGTCTCCTAACCCCTCACATCCATTCTTCTGAGCACACATCCAACCATCTTATCCTAGGTCAGCCCTTCCTGCTTTTACAGATTTGTGCCGTCAGGATTTTCTTTGCCATACGCTGATTATTCATCCACTCTAGTTTGTTCACTCTTGGATGCTTCATCACGATAACACTCCATGTCACACCGCACTTTCTGTGAATGAGTATTTAGCCAAAAAGGGCATTCCTGTGGTACCCCAGCCCCCTTACTCCCCTGAGCTTAGTCCATATGATTATTTCCTATTTACAAAAATAAAAGGCCAACTCCAGGGCCACCATTTTGGAAGTATGGAGAACATCCAAAAGATTGTGATGGACCAGCTAAAGGCATTGCCATTTGAAGACTTCCAGCACTGTTTCAATCAATGGGAATAACGTCTCCGTAAGCATGTGGCTTCCCAAGGGAACTACTTTGAAATAGGTAAAATTGTTTTATATTTAATGCATCAATAAAATAATTTTATACTATCAGTCTCATTACTTTTTAAACAAACCTTGTATTTATGAAATACTCATTAAGTGTTTTTTCCTGATAATGAATTTCAGCAAATAAATAGCGTTAATGGAAACACAGTACTTAAAATCATATGTATAAAATAACAACAGTATTATTAGGTAGCATATTTTTTTTTTTACTGATTGTGGGAAATTTACCTTGAGCAATTTGTAGTGAGAACATGTGAAATACAAAAGGTGCGGAATGCCAGCCACGCTTGCAGCTAACCACTGTATCAAGAGTTTAAGTTGTGGCTCACCCAGATTGCTGGAACCGCATCCCCAGTTACCGGTTGCCACGGGTAATAAATTCCTGTCACTGTCCACTCTCTTTTGTCCGAGTACTGAGACCTACACAAGAGACACCAATACAGTGTACAAACAATGCTATAACACACACACACACACACATACACACACAAATTTTTAACTGTCGACAAGAAAATATAGCAAATTAAACCAGGATTATACTATGTACAGACTAACCATAGAGGTAGTAAACTTAAGCCTCTTACCACAGCGTTAAATGCGAATGTGAACCTAATACATGCTGGCAAAAAGATTATATAACTACATTGCTCCAGACAATACATATAAATTTCAATGAAGCTTTAGTTAGCACTGAACTTCTCGAGTTGGATAATTCATGTAAAAACAATATTGATATGTCAATTATGTAATGCTCTTGAAAATCTGAATCTGTCATTCTTCATATTTCTCAACTAGCCCAGCACATGCATGATGTTTTTTGTATGATCTACAGATAAAACAGCCTCTGAAGAAGCTTTTTAAAGCGAAAACCAGTTTAGGCTATAAAGTAAAACTTTTATACGTTTTTACCTATAAAAAACTTTGTGTTCCGAGTCAGTAGTGAAATAATTATATTTAGTTAAGAACGGACACGTCACGGACTACGAAATCCAAGAATAAAATGTTAGTTGTTAGAGTGGAAATTAAAATCATCTCCTCAGACACAGCAGTTTTGTTTGGACAAGAGTAAAGGAAAACTTATGTTGGACATTTTTTAAATGCAGGGTATTGTTCACTACAAATTCATTCCACAAGGCTAAACAGTTAACAGTGAAATGTGTGTTAATATCCTTTGTTATCTATGCAATGCAATCAGAAGGAAGTGTTCTGAAAAATAGAGGAAAAACTGAGTTCTTTTGCGTGATAGTGCACCAGCACACGCAAAATCCCAGTCAAGGAGTACCTTGCATGCCACAACACAACAATTCTTGAGCATCCACCATATTCTCCTGAGTTGGCACCAGATGATTTTTATTTGTTTCCTCGCTTGAAATCGGCTTTGAAAGGGAAAAGGTACAAGGATGCTGATGACATTATTGCAGAAGTGATGAAGTAGCTGAAGGAGGTTTCTAAGAAAGAGTTCCATGAATGTTCGGAAAACTTAAGAATGTTGGTAGAATGTGTGGGTAATGAAGAAAACAACTTTAAAGGAAATAAGATGTAAACAAATTTTACTGCATTAAAATAAACTAATACAGTTTTCATGAATTAAACTTGATCTGCAAATTCTCTGAAACTACCTCACATATAAATGCTTAAAGGTTATGATGTATGTTCATTAAAAGTTTTTAATGAAACTACTCAACTTGCATATAAAACATTTTACATCAAAATGTACAACTATTTACAAAATTAAATTTTATACTTGTTTACTTTGAAATCATTGCTACTGGGTTTTTTTTTCAAATCAGTTCATAATGCTTTTGACCAGTTTTTTACCATGGTGTGTGTGTGTTTTATCCATGATGATCTGGAGTCCTCTCGTCTAGTCTCAACTAGATGTCCTGACACAGCACACTGATGGGGAATTACAGAATTACGATAAATGACAACAGTGTTAACACCGTATGAGCAGACTGAGAGAGAACAGGATACCAAACTGTCTTACATATTGTAACATGACATAAGATAATGCAAAATAGCACTAATGATTAATAAAAGAAAAAGCTGAAGGTACGAAGAAATGTTAAAAAACTTATAACTTGAAGATTAATGACCCAACTACGAAATAACAATTGACTAAGAAACTGACTATGACTTGACCCAATAGATTGGAGAAAACAAGAAAATAGAAACAAGAAGGAAGGAACGAGAAACCAAGAAGTAACCCAAAGTATGACCACGATCATTGTAACACCTAGATATAACTAACAAATAATATGTAAAGTAAATGCACTAAAACAGATAGGGCATAAATAAGATGTCAAATAAATAAACTATTAAAAATAAACTAGAGATATTATGTATGTTAAATGAAAGGAAAATGTTATTAACTAATCAAAAGTAACCATGAGGGATATCAAAATAATCTTTTGTAAAAAAGCAGAACAATGGTGTTAGTATAATTAATATTACTACTAGCATAAGGAAGTAATCATAATTTAAAGGATTTTTTCATATTTGAACAGAAATAAGACGTTAGATTATAACACTGTTATAAGATGTTGACCAATGAGAACTATCATAATTTGAAAGGTTACCATGACAACTCATGCTTGTTACATAGCATGACCGTTGAAATCTAATGACTTCATTATTGACTAACATAGAGGGTGGACGTATGAAGCCCTTGAAGCCAAATTAATTTTAAAAGCTTAAAATTTTTCCAAATTTGAAAGAAGAAGTGTAAGAAGAATATTTTAAACAACCATTGATGAGATGACCAGTAATTAAAACATTTATACAACAAATATCATGGCCAAAACTTGGAAGGAAGTAAATTAAATTAATACCTGACCAATTCTGGAGGAAGAACTGGAGGGACCTAACTCAACCTGAGGAAGAAGATCATCTACAAGAACTGATGGAAGCTGAACATCGGATTTCAACCATTTGAACGGGGATCTCAGCAAATCCAAAGAAGAAAGGACTCTTAGACGGGTTCCAGAAGAAGAAGAGGATCGCAAGAGAAGCTACGTCAAGGAATCGATGAGTATAAATTAAATACTTCACCCCAAAATAAACTTTCAATTACCCATAGTAAACGAACTATCTTATTTTCACTTCACAGATCACAAAATTAACTTTTGAACGGAACTTGATTAAAAAATTCACTTTTGATAAAACATATCAATCACTAAATATTGATTTTATATTAAAATAATTTTAAAAACATAACTTGCTAACAAGAACTTAACCAAGCGTGCACTATTTCTCATTGCCAATAACTTAATTTTCATCTTTCAAATATCAACTATTGTGTATTAGATATAAGGAATATTACAAATTTATGTGCACTTATTAGTCTGTAATCCAACTTCTGTAGTCCAAAGAACTTATTCCCTGAGATAAAATTATTATTTTTAAAACAAAACCTGTACGCCATTGTGGCATTTTACGTATGAACTGAACGAGCAAGACGCTGCCAACCGAGCAACTTGTAAATGCCGGAATTATAATAAATATACGAGGGCTATCCAGAAAGTAACAGACGTTTTGACCGACCGCGGCGGTGGGCGGGGATAGAGCCGCCATCTTGGTGTCAGAACGTTCCTACACTCAGTACGCATCCAGCTGTGGTAGCGTGCGGTCTGTGCCCCTCTTACTTTGCTTTCTGTGACGTGTTAAAATGTGCGCTGCAATAGAAAATCCCACCACTTGTGAGGTGCGTTCTGTGATTAGGTTTTTGTTGGCAAAAAATCACAAACCAATTGAAATTTATCGCCAACTTTGTGACGTGTACGGAAAAGGAATAATGAGTGAAAGCCGAGTGAGGCAATGGTGCATTGATTTTAAAAATGGCCGTACCATTGTTCACGATGAGGACCGCAGTGGTAGACCTAGCCTTGTGACTGATGAACTGGTGATGAAAATCAATGACAAAATTCGTGAAGATCGTCGTTTCACGATTACGGAACTTTCGAAACATTTTCCCCAAATTTCATGGAGTTTGGTGCATGAAATTGTGGCGGAAAAGCTTGGTTACCACAAATTTTGTGCTAGGTGGATTCCGAAAATCCTAACGGAAGACCACAAAAAACAGAGACTGGCTGCAGCACTAACTTTCCTCGAAGATTACGACAAAAATGGTAACAAAGTTATCGATCGTATCGTAACTGGGGACGAGACTTGGGTGAAGCATGTCAATAGTGAAACAAAAAGGCAGTCGATGGAATGGGAACACACAAATTCTCCCAAGAAACCAAGGAAGTGTTTGCAAACGCTGTCAGCAAGAAAGATCATGGCTACTGTGTTTTGGGACTCTGAAGGAGTGATTCTCGTTGATTTTGTTGAACGTGGCACAACAATTAACTCAGAGAAGTATTGTGAAACACTGAGAAAGTTAAGCCGCGCGATACAAAACAAGCGTCGGGGAAAACTTAGTGCGAAGGTTTTGTTTTTTCACGACAACGCACGTCCACACACGGCCAATCGTACCCGAGAGCTCTTCGATGGTTTTGGATGGGAGGTGTTCGATCATCCACCATACAGCCCGGATTTGGCGCCGAGCGACTATCACCTCTTCCCAGCGATGAAGACATGGCTCGCTACACAATGCTTTGATACTGACGCCGAACTGCATGCCGGTGTAAACCAGTGGTTGAAATCGCAGGCGGCAGATTTCTACAGAGACGGTATTGAAAAACTTGTGCCACGGTATGATAAGTGCCTTAATTTGAATGGCGATTATGTAGAAAAATAGCTTAAGAGTGTACCTTTCAAATGCATATAATAAAATTTTGTTTTTTCATTTTGTAAATTTTTTATTTCAAAACGTCTGTTACTTTCTGGATAGCCCTCGTATGTATCATTTATCAACTGTAATTGACCAGTTAATATAAAGAAGGGTTCAACAAATTTTCATATTTCTCAATTGCTGTATGTTTGATTCATATAAAAAGGGTAATGTAAGAATTTGGGACACAAACAATAAACATACGACAGTTGACGAATTCGACTCGGCCAGACAGCGTGAGCCAATCAGGCGGCGAGGCAGAAAATATGAACTGAGCGACAAGAAATATGGTCGACTAGTAAGTATAGAGACAAAGTATAAAATGGCTCGCTACACACTATTAAATACTACAACGGTAAATAACACATCATTAATACTAATTAACAAACCGGATAAACCGCTACATTACAATATACAGTAGAACTTGGATAATCCGAATGCGCATAGTTCAAACTTTTACTGGGGTCCCTTGAATTACTATATAAAACCATGTAAAAACATCATCTAATTCGAAGCAAAACTTTTCTCAAATTCTGTAAATTGCTGTGTAGTATGGGGTAGACGACATGTAATAGTACATTTCCTGAAGCATTGCAAAGACAGATTTTCAATATAACGCTGAAACAGATTTTCGTGTGCGAGAATATCAGAGAGCTTGGAATTTTTGGTACTTGACTTTCATTTGGGAAGTATTGTTGTCGGTCGGTCAAATACATAATTATTTCGGCAGCTGTACGTGCCTAACAGTCGATTTCGCATGCCCCAGTCAGCCACACTGGCCGATGTTCTCACAGGAGGTCTGGGTTAAACTGGTTTTAGTGGAAGAGTGGAAAAAAAGACGCTATGGTCAAGCATTAGCGTCAGTCGCAGTTGCAGTTATGACGTCAAAGAGTGCACATGGGAAGGACAGCAGTAGCTACTTAAGAATGCCATGCTCATTGTAAAATTGTTACTAACAATTGAGTTTTAAGTTTTTAAAGTAGGAAAAACGCTCAACGAACAGTGCGCAAGTCAAAATTACGGTAACTCTGTGCCCGCGGGTGTAAACATGTAGGCCTACACTAAAGTACTGTAATTACTTCAGTGAAGTTTTTATTAGTTACTTGCCACTATAAGTTTTTATTTTTGGACAGACTTTACAAGAAAACAAAAGTGTACCAAAAGAGTAAATTAAACACAGTGCGTAGTATCGACTTCGTGTTGTGCGCAAGAGAAAGCACATCGTGGAACTACAATACAATCGATGGACAATTAACAACAGATAAGTAACTAGCATGGGAAATTATGAAAATATAATGAACCATAATCGGGAGGGTCAGAGGGTTTATGCAAGAGAATTAGAGTATCATAAGAGAAAAGGTGTGTGTGTGTGTGTGTGTGTGTGTGTGAGAGAGAGAGAGAGAGAGAGAGAGAGAGAGAGAGAGAGAGAGAGAGAGAGAGAGAGAGAGAGAGAGAGAGAGCATAAAGAAAAAGTACACACAACAATACAGAAATGACTGGAAGTAGACAAGCAGACATCGCCCTTGTGAACAGACGCTTATCGTTTGTATCAAAGTCTTGGAATTGGCTAGCCAGTGTGCTGTAATGATTCGTATAACGGTACCATCTGTCATTGTCTACTGTTCCATGAAATGCTCGTGGTTGCTTTTAGTTTAGTCTGCATACACTTATTAAATGGTTAAGTTTTTTTGAGTTTCTACTCTGTGTACTGTGCACTGTAGCGAGAAACAGTGCCTTTCTTTTACTGTATACTGTATACAGACTAGTTGTGAAGTTACTGATCTATTAATACAAATATAAATACATAAAATTACTTATTTTTACCTACCTCATAAACTGTTTTCTCGGGCCAGGATCTTGTCACACAAACATAGAAGCAAGCATGGTTTACAGGTTATATAAATAAATTACGCAACTCATTTTTTGGTGAAGAGAAATTAATTAAATTTTATTTTTTAACTTTTAAAACTTCATGTCAGACTATTTCTCCAAAATTAGAAAATGAAATAAATGCATAATATTTTTTCTGTGATTCACTCCATGACTACGACAATTACAGTTTTAATCTTACTATAACATCTTACCTTATTTTAAAACAGACAGCCCAGCCTGCTAACATCCACACATTCACACTAATTTAACACAAACCCCTTTTATTTTAGAACCCCATTTCTTCAATTATTTATCAAATGCCCCTTTTCCGGCCGCGTGGCGTCCCCCCGACCTCGTGTTACCATTACCATTACTGCCAAATTTAGTTACTTTGATCGAAAGTACACTTTATTATTTCATTTTGACGTCACTGTTCTCGTTGTCGATTTTGCCGAACTACACGCACTGTTTTCCTGGTGTTAGAATGTTATTTTTTAAAACCCGTGTTGTCGGGCAACCTGCGCAGGTTGTAGTCAGTGAGGAACTCCGAGCGTCTATATGTTCCCTCTCTACTCGATATATTTTTTGAAGAAGACGGAAAGCAATGCCTTCTATTTGATCATCACTGCTGTGGCACATTCAACACATGTTTTTCTGTGTTGTAGACATGGATGACATTTGGTGAGCACTGGTTGACGTCACAAAAGAGGCTGGGCTTAAACTTTATTTCCTCCAGCTCAGACCACGAGGCGAACAGAAATAATGTCGTTAAGCCATGTTGCTTTACTACTGTGGCGTCGTCTGCGCACATGCTGGTGTAGTGCGTTTGGGCGCGGGTCTCACACAGCCGCAAAGTTCTAAGAAGTGTGCTACAGTTGACAACATGACATTCCTTTGTAATTATTTCACCACAGCTATTGCGTACTGTTTCTTTGTTCGCACAGTGCTTTTATTCAAACACGTGGCCGTATACACAGATGGAAAATGAATTTAAAATATTTTATAAAATGAAAACCAAAATTAATAAAAATGAAAACCCCTCATAATTCGTCCCATTACAATACCCCCCCAATGAGATATCTTCTGTCGAAACAGAAGAAATCTCATTGTTAAAACCCCTAAGAGGACCGGTGAGGATATGGTGCCAACAACCCCCCTTGGTTCTTATACTTCATGGGTAAACACCCCCCCTGGCTCGGCGACTATGGCCGCATCTGAACGAGATCACTGGACTTCTCTGTACGAGATCCCAACACCATAAAATCGAACAGACACGCACCACAGCACACCTCACCTTCTAACATGCGATCCCAAAATCCAAACCCCTGGCTTATATCATGCCAGATCCTCAACCGATATGTTTCCCCTTATCATGCACACTGGGCTGCCTTTGGCAGTTACTGGGCTCGTACACACAATTATAACTACATCCTAGCCAAAATTTCATTCTTACCTTCAAAAATCAAACAGCTATTTCTTTAAAATCAAAAATAAAATCTTTTATCTGAATTAATTAATTTTCTTTGTTATTATTGATAATTAGAAAACAAAGAAATGGAACATTTGTTAAAACATGAATTACCTTATCCGAACAGTTGCTTATACATATATCCTAAACAATATAATTCAATAACACTATTAATACACACAAACAATCATATAATCCAAATTCAAAACATCAATTAGATGGCAGGCACAAAAATCAATTTTTTTTTGCAAAAAAATTTAAATTTATTAAAATATATTTTCTCAATATTAAAATTATTTAAATTTATTTCAATTAATTAAGGAACAAAATTGGCATCACTTCATTGCCACAACGGGTCTAGTATAGAACATCACCCATCAGCTGATCAAACTGGGTCAAGTCAAGAACCTTGACCTACATAAGTTATACATAAGTTACATCAGAAAATACATTAAACATCTTTAAAATTCTATCTTTAAACCCAAAAACATAATAAAATAAGACATTTAAAATTAACAAAATATTATTATAATTAACAATAAACTTGATATTTAAATTAATCCAAAATTACACATTTTACAACTTTGCTTTATTCCCAAATTCTATTAAAATTGTCACTTGCTTCAATTAAAATTCTATATGTTTACTATAACTCTCTTTCTTTAATAATCTCAATCTCCATTAGTTTTGGGTGATTTAAGTATTCATAATAACTTGACTTGCCACTTGGCATTTATATATTTATCTTCCCCCCCTCTGACTTTAATATTACTAACAGCTTTAACTAATATGACACCCATCTCTATCAAAAACATCTATCAAACAATCTCTAAACCCAACTTACTACTCAACTCAATTCGCCTCATTCTACTCTTATATAAAAAAAAATACTCTCTAACCCTTTGTACTCAGGATGTGTGTTCCCCCCCCCCAAAGCTCATTCCCTGATGTTGGTTCCTGGATTCTACCTAAGGCAACCCTTTCCGGCGCTAAACGGTCCCTTCCCGTCCCAACCCTTTTTGTTGCGGATTCCTACCACACCACCCCCTCTTACAAAATTCCCATCAACTAATTACCATTCTCATTACATCACTTCAATTACAACAAAATATCATCATTTATTTATTACATCAAAATATCAATCAATACTCTACATATATTGCCCATATCTACTGTGTCACTATCAATACTTCTCAACTTCTATATTACCTTATTCATAACAATATTTATTCATCTCCATTACCACTTTAAACTCAACATGGACCGATCTAATTGTCCCGACAAAATATCAATCACCCAAAATCTACCTTTTACTAGCTTTCACAAATCATTTAAAATTCTTAAATATATCAATTCAGTCCATCATTTAAAATAAAATCTTTAACACATTGAAATCATTATATTTAAACATTAGTTACATTGGAAATTAACAAACAATTTATACGTGACATTCTACTGCTGATCAGCTGATTTTCTTAGCAAGGTGAATGACCTTACTACAAACACATTTCAAAATTATATAAATCACATATTTTATCAATCCTTATCTCTAATACAATAAAATAACACTTTTATGAGACAGAATAAACATAGTCTAATAAACATATGAACACCTATTTATCAAATCATAATACAAGCATTTAATTAGTGCAAAAGCGAGTTATCATCTTTAGGTTATAAAATTTGAATTCGTTGCTCACCTGAGCAACCCCCTAGCCACACACACTATTGTTTTTTCTGTTGGACTGTGGCGCCCATGTGCATCCACAAGGACGGCATAGTTGGAGGAATTTGACATCTCCTTATCCTTGCTTCAGCGTTACATTTGAAAGATTTAGACATCAACATATCTTTGTTATATAATTATGCGCCCTTAATGCGGGTCTACCACCTGGCTTTGCTGCTCCTACTCGAACAGAGTGGCAGCCGCTGTTCCATAGTTTCCGGGATTTCCCCTAGTTTCACCCCCCATCAATTTCTAATATAGACCAATTTCAAGCCAGCTATGGTCAAGGGACTTAATTTATGGCCATAGCTGACCGCTAGCCAAAACCACGATTAGTGCTGGTAAGGCAGTAATCGCCCGAAAAGTCGGGGAAATCAAACTCTACCTTCAGGCATGTTACAATCATCATTACTCTGCACGGCACGGCTATTTCTCAGTGTACAATATAAAATTTTAAAAGGGGTGTGCCGTGCATTTTCGCCCTTTCGGCCTCCGGTGGGGGTAACACTCTCTATTACCCCCAACACTTTCCACTATCTACTGTGGCACATGCCACCACAGCAATAGCACACTAATAACTAAAATAAAACTTTCTATAAAACATTATAATGTGAAATTTTCATTAACTCTTTTATCCATCATCATTTAAATCATTCATCACTTTCTACAATTAGATTCCTTAAAATTTTCAAATTTATTATTAACATTTATTTTATATTACCTTTCAGTTATTATTATTTTTTAATGAGTTTCTATTTAACACAATTATCTCAGATTATTTTCATTATTGAATCACAATCTTTTCACACCTGTAAACATTTTACTCCATCTGATTTGTATTATAAAATTTATACTTACAGTACTTTATTCACCTACTGACATAAACACAAAATATACACACCATACACACCAATATCTCCACGTAACCTCTGAAACATTTAACAACAGTGTTATTTCATATCAAACGATTTGACATTTATCTATTAATTACCATCAAATTCACATCTCGTAAAATAGTTTAAATTCATTAAAAAATTCAATTATATAACATTTAAATCAATCAAAAATATTTAAACATTTCAAATTAGTTTAATTAAATTAATTATTGAAACAACATTTTTAATTACTTTCATCAATTACAATAATTACAATTCCCTTATTATCTTCTTCCAAATTATTTTTGTTACTTATTTCGGCTGCAAAATATTAATATTATTATTATTATCACAACAATTTCTACTACATACATACATTGTTTACATAACATTTTACAATACACACAATTAAATTCACTCAACATTTATTTACAATTCTTCATCATTATTATTCAATTTATCACACTTCATTGTCCAAGTCTGCCAGGTCAAAACCATAAATCAAAATATTTAAAATTGTCCATTTATGATTTACTGTTCAGCCTCCATCGTCAAAAATTAGTCTGGGCTTCACATAACAATTTTCAATTTTATTTACATTCCACATATGGCTATCCTGTGTGTAATATGTGTAATAACCATAAAATTTTCGTTTATTCATTTTATCACAATAATCATAAACCAAGTCAACGTTATTTATTTCTGTCCAGTCTCCATTAGTAATTATATTCAATCTATGGTCAGTTATTTTCTCATCATAAGGTAAATTATTATTACAACAGGTATCATCAAAATAATTCTCACTCTCTATTTTAACAGGTAAGTATTTCATATCAATTATCTCTATCGCTTCTAACATTTCTTTCAACTCATTATAATCCCTCTTTAATTTATATAATTCTATCTCTCTATCAATACACAACTCCCTATCTAAATCTCTCTCATCATAACACCATCTCACACTTTCAACACCATTCCACACACAGGGTACTAACTTATACAAAAAGGGGAAACAACTCACATCTTTCACTAACACGGGACTCTTGCCCTTCAAAAACAACACTTGTGAACACTCTGGTTCATCACAAATAAGGGAAAAATTTACCCTCTGCCCTACATATTCATCTACTCTCTTTTTCCATTCTTTCTCTAATTCATCAACACTAATTACTACTCCATTACAACCGATTACTCTCTCTCTCTCTCTCTCTCTCATTCACTATCTCACTATCTATTTTCAACGTATCACTCTCTGATACCACCTTTTCAATTACATTACCATTTTCAATATCATTGTTATCATTTGTTACCTTATTCTCTAATACAACATTTTTATACACTTGTTTCTCTACTGACTCTACCATTTTCTCTATACTCTGTTCTAATCTGTTATAGCTAGTTTCTATTATCTCATTGGTATTCTCAAAATGTTCATTAATTTCATTAATTTGGTTTTTTAATTCATAAAATTTATTATTTTGTACCTCTAATTTGGTGTCAAAATCATTGCTTAATTTAATCTGTTCATCAAACTTTACATCAAATTTATTTAACATTACATAGTTCATTGAAACTAGTACACAACATTGTATTTTTCTCTAAAAGCAATTGGATCATTTTCATCATATCTTGATCCTCAGATTTTTTAATCGGAACTGGTGTTGAATGAATTACTTCATCCATAATTTTTGACTCAGTTCCGGTTAATTCTATATTTATTTGGCTCTCTGTTTCAATGTCAGTTAGGCTGACATTCTCGTTATTATCTGCCAATTTTATATTGTAAATTTACTAATTTTCTTAATTTACATATACTGCTCTTAGACTTACTTCTACAACATCTTATATTTGATCTAATCTTAACTCATTGTCTTGCGTACTTTACGTAATTTTTACGTACCGTTATTTAACCCTCCAACCATACTTGCATTTTATTTGTAGGTGTGGTTTTTATATTTCATTTTTTAATTTATAGAAACTGTCCCTTTCGGACACGCCAACTGTGAAGTTACGAATCTATTAATACAAATATAAATACATAAAATTACTTATTTTTACCTACCTCATAAACTGTTTTCTCGGGCCAGGATCTTGTCACACGAACGTAGAAGCAAGCATGGTTTACAGGTTATGTAAATAACTTACGCAACTCATTTTTTGGTGAAGAGAAATTAATTAAATTTTATTTTTTAACTTTTAAAACTTCATGTCAGACTATTTCTCCAAAATTAGAAAATGAAATAAATGCATAATATTTTTTTCTGTGATTCACTCCATGACTATGACAATTACAGTTTTAATCTTACTCTAACATCTTACCTTATTTTAAAACAGACAACCCAGCCTGCTAACATCCACACATTCACACTAATTTAACACAAACCCCTTTTATTTTAGAACCCCATTTCTTCAGTTATTTATCAAATACCCCTTTTCCGGCCGCGTGGCGTCCCCCCGACCTCGTGTTACCATTACCATTACTGCCAAATTTAGTTACTTTGATCGAAAGTACACTTTATTATTTCATTTTGACGTCACTGTTCTCGTTGTCGATTTTGCCGAACTACACGCACTGTTTTCCTGGTGTTAGAATGTTATTTTTTAAAACCCGTGTTGTCGGGCAACCTGCGCAGGTTGTAGTCAGTGAGGGACTCCGAGCGTCTATATGTTCCCTCTCTACTCGATAAATTTTTTGAAGAAGACGGAAAGCAATGCCTTCTATTTGATTATCACTGCTGTGGCACATTCAACACATGTTTTTTGTGTTGTAGACGTGGATGACATTTGGTGAGCACTGGTTGACGTCACAAAAGAGGCTGGCTTAAACTTTATTTCCTCCAGCTCAGACCACGAGGCGAACAGAAATATTGTCGTCAAGCTATGTTGCTTTACTACTGTGGCGTCGTCTGCGCACATGCTGGTGTAGTGCGTTTGGGCGCGGGTCTCACACAGCCGCAAAGTTCTAAGAAGTGTGCTACAGTTGACAACACGACATTCCTTTGTAATTATTTCACCACAGCTATTGCGTACTGTTTCTTTGTTCGCACAATGCTTTTATTCAAACACGTGGCCGTATACACAGATGGAAAATGAATTTAAAATATTTTATAAAATGAAAACCAAAATTAATAAAAATAAAAACCCCTCATAATTCGTCCCGTTACATAGTGTATTTTAGTGACTCCCATTATGTTTTATTGTGTTGTGTGTTCATCATGGCTCTTTCAAAACCAACAAGGACACAATACAAATCACTAACATTAGTGGAAAAATTTGCCATAATTCGGGAAGTTGAAAAGGGACAAAACAAAATTTGAAATCGCCAAGGAATTCGGGATACTGCCAAACACATTATCAGTGTATATAAAAAATAAAGGGAAGACTGTGAATAGTGTGTGTAAAGCCAGTGACAAAGGTACGAAAAGATCACGAGATCAGAAAATCCTGATGTGTGTGAATGTGTAGTGAAGTGGTTTAAGCAAGCAATGAACAAACAAAAATACCTATAAATGGGCCCCTCATTAGAGTCAAAACTCAAGCATCCGCATAAGGGAAAAAGGTCAGCAATGGTTGACTCTGTGGTTTAAAAGAAAGAAATAGCATTTCTTTCAAAACTACTTGTGGATCTGTGGACTTTGAAGCTGAAAATTCTTGGAAAGATGAGTTGTTGCAAATGATATCCAGTAGAGATGCTAAAGACATTTTAAACACTGACAAGATGGGGCTATCCTTCAAATTCACCCCTGATGAAACACTAGCGTTTAATGGAGAAAGTTGTAGTGGCAGGAAACATCGCAAGAAGCACACAACATTGTTGGTTGGAGCAAACATGGATGGTTCACAAAAATCGCATTTGCTAATGATAGGTTGCCAAAGATGGGTTTTGAAAATTGACAGGAAATTTCCGAAGCAAAAGAGAAGAATAATTTTGTTTATTGGCAACTGTACAGTGCACAATGCTATTCCTGTGATGGAAAATGTAAAGGTTGTGTTTATTCCCCCAAACATGACTTCAGGAGTTCAACCTATGGTCCAGGGTGTAATATAAAAATATAAAAATTTAAGCATTTTTACAGATGGTTTTGGTCGAAAACATTCTGTCAGGTGCCAACTTACACGAAAATATCAAGATTAACCTTCTTCTAGCTGACCGCATGTGCAACATTGCTTGTGACCAAGTTACACAAAAAATGATCGTTAATTGTTTTTGTAAAAGCAGTTTCTACCACACTGAAGATAAAGATGAGGATAAAGCTGATACAGAAATTGTACCCACTGTGGATAAATGGGACAATATTTAGCATGACGCAGATGTTGGTTATGAAATTTTGTGAACATGGATGAAGAATTGGTGGTGTGCAGCAAACTGACAGATTTGGAGAGCATGGTTGATCTTATGAACAAACAAAATGATGGTGCTTCTTCAGATGAAGAAGGGGACCAGCCAGAACTTACAGAGATACAGATTCTAACGGCTTCACAGGCTCTGAATTATGTTCAAGACTTGTGAGACAGTTTGTTGAAGTACAGCAGAACGTAAGTGATGCCATTTTCCAAGCACTTAATAAACTTGAAGAGTTTATTACAAGTCAGTATATTAATTCCAAAATCCAATTAAAAACTTCTAGCCTTTTATAAAAACTGTAATATACTTTTATTACATTTAATTTATTTATGTTCACATAAACACTTGTTAGCGTATACTCCGTTCGGACGCCATCTTATATTACTGCCAACCATAAATATAAAAAAATGTTACTCACCAGGGTTCGTATAAGCGAACGGGAGAACAGAATTGGTTATTCAAGAAAACACAGACGGATTACCTTCATACTAGTGTTATTGTCAGATATTTTGTTTTCATAACAATAATAAACTCACCCTATCTCTACTTCATTAGTTCTCTAATAGAGTGCACTCCCATTAACTGTTTCAACGTACAATTCACATAGTAATCAGCAGTCATATTTAGAGCGTTTTCTTTCCTGTAGTGTAAGGCATATCGTGCAGTTCAGTTCTTTTTGGTTTATACACGCATACCGCAAGAATAGAAAGTCTATTCACCGCTACTGTTATTTTACTTCACTTGTAATTTAAAACTCCGCTTATTTCATGTGTTTAATGTTTATTAGAATATTATTGTAAGTTTAGGACTGCCTAAAAAATCAGCGAAGTATTGCTTACAACGGGACATTTACAACGCACAAGGACAAGGTCAGTGAACGCTTAATATTTATGCATTGTTGATTACATGAGAATAAATCCTTTTAACTATTTTAGTTTTACAATATACAGTCTACTGCTAATAAAAAAGAACCCCACATTTTTGGTCCATCCAGCCTGGATTGCATCTTTCATTCTATATCCAACACGTTGGAAAGCAAGATTTTTATTAATTATGACGCTCTTTATTATTACGTTTATTGAATTATTGTAACGCTTAAAAAAAAAAAAAAAAAAAAAATTATTTACTACTGGCAAGTATTGCCAATACTCAGTGCTCTTTTCATTTTGTTATGATTATTTCATGTTTTTTCACGCAAGCATAGTTTTATTGATTCATTATGCAGCGTGTGTTGTTTCATGTTTTATCTAGCAAGCATAGTTCTAAAGTGTAGTGTGTTTCTTCAAAACCGACCTCTGTATTAGTTTCTATAAAATACAGTAGCCATATTCCTTTATTACCATAATTACTGTCATCTACGCTATTGGTATTTAAGAGTGATAAAAAAAAAAAAAATTAAAATTATTTGGACTGGAAATTACTGAATACTGGAAGAACATTGTGAATTACAACTTTTACTTAGAACGCTTTTGTTATTTACATCTGAATGTTTTTTAAAGCGAGTGTATTAATAAATTACCAAAATGAGATTTTCTTCTTTTGTGAAGCAAAGTGAACTGATTGAGAGTAGGCTTCATAATATTAACAAGCAAACTGTTGCTCTTAAGGTTATTGGTATAGGTAATTTAACTGAACAGCAAACACGAAAAGTTAGTTTGCTTAGTTCCACCGCAGAAAATAAATATACTGAATTTGAAAGGCTTATAAATAAACTATTTAGTACAACACCTTTACCAGAAGATCTGGATAATGAACAGATTTCAAGATTACAAGATTCTATATCAGACTTAAATATAGCTATACAAAGTTCGTGTGCTCCTTTCTACCATCACTACCGCAGGAAACCTTGGATCAGTCTCACACTGGTGCATCACAACTAGTTGTGCCTACTCCCACCGTAAATTTACCTCGCTTAAACTTGGGAACATTTTCAGGACAACCTGAGAAATGGGCAGCCTTTCACAGTCTGTTTGAAAATGCAGTGCACAAAAATCAACCATTTCTAATGTGGAGAAATTTACATACTTGCTTTCTTGTTTGACTGATGAGCCGCTAAATTTAATTAAATCGTTGCCTGTCACTAATACAAACTATGCCATAGCCTGGCAAACTTTGCTAAAAAGATATAAAAATTCTAGATTGTTGATAACACTTCACGTACACAATATACTTGATTTACCACAATTGCACAATCCTTCAGTTAAACAAATGAGGAATTTTCTGTCGACCTACAATGAAAATTATCAAGCGCTCAAAGCACTAGGACATGATATTGCTAGCGAAAGTTTGTTTTTGACCTCATATATTTTGCGTAGATTTGACACGGAATTCAGGACCAAACTTGAACGTTCTCGAGATAATTTACAAAATGTTCCTACCATTAGAGAAGTAATTACATTCTTAGAAAATGAATGTTCTTGCAAAGAGGCAGCGGGTTTAACTAATATCATCTCAAAAAATGAACCTTCTCTTCAAACCTCTCAAAAAATCAGTGGCTTTAAAATGAATACAAACCAGTTTAAACCGCACAAAATAGCGACGGTCACTACTCACACTCAGCATTGTATCTTCTGTTCATCAAATTCACACAACATATATAGATGTGCAGATTTTTCCGCACTTACTGTACAAGACAGACAAGCTTTTGTTAAAAATAAGAACTTGTGTCAAAATTGTTTTGGAACACATAAGTTAGTCACCTGTAAGTCCGTCCACACATGCAATGTATGTCATAGGCGTCACCATAGCCTACTACATTTTTTTGATCAGAACCGCTCCGCACAACCGCAACAAAAACTGGCTCAGTCAAATAGACCTACCTTGTGCCCTCTTCTGTTGAAACGACGATGCATAAGCAAAACCACTCTGCAGAGTGTCACCAGGATACTACCTTGATAGGTGTTTCTTGCAATCAGAATAACACTGTGTTACTTGCAACCGCTTTGGTGCATATCACATCTGCCAATGGAAATGCAGCAGTTGTACGAGCTGTGCTTGATAGTGCATCCCAAACAACAATTATTTCAGAAAGTTGTGCAAAGACTTTGTGTTTGTACCGCTCTCAAACAGATGTTCCAGAACTTAGTGGCATCTCTTCCGCCCCAGTGAAAACAAAGGGACTTACCTTTGTGACATTGTCTTCGCTCAGTGGGAATATTTTAGCAAAATCTCACCCAGTCATGATTCTTAATAAAATATCATGCAATCTGCCTCGTGTTCAGCTCCCACCAGAAATTAAAGAGCGACTCAAAGGTTATATGCTAGCGGATCCCACTTTTGATGTTCCGGGTCCAGTTGACCTTCTGATTGGAGCAGATTTATTTGCATTGACTCTTAATGGTACCTTTATCAATCTCGGCAAGAATATACCATACGCTGTCAATACAATCTTTGGCTATGTTGTGCTTGGTCCGACACCTGTTTCACTTAAGTCTAAGCCTTACTCAGGCTTAGTGACTCTTTTATCGACGAATGATCGTGATCTGCACACAACATTGCAACGTTTTTGGTCCATAGAGGAACCACCTCACACTACAAAACTCGGTCCACAAGATGAAAAATGTGAAGCTCACTTCGTCTCTACTCATAAGAGAGATGCCTCCGGCAGATATGTTTGTCACTTGCCTTTCAGCGGAAACCCTGCTCAACTAGGTGACTCTACAACTTTGGCAAAACGCCTGTTTAATACACTTGAACGCAAATTTGAATCTCAACCTGAGTTTAAACAGAAGTATGTCAATTTTATGAATGACTACTTAGCATGTGGGCACATGAAACTGTGCACATCTGTGCCGTCTCTGAACAAGCAGCATTACTTTTTGCCACATCATGGCGTTTTTAAAGATAAGAACATCGTGTTGTTTTCAATGCATCAGCACCATCTTCTTTTTAGGTGTCTCACTGAACCACATTCTACATCAGGGTCCAAAGTTGCATAATGACATTACTGATATAATTCTTCGCTTTCGTCAACATAAATTTGTTTTCTCTTGTGATATCAAACAAATGTTTAGGCAGATATCCATCCATAAAGATAATCAGATCTTTCAGTTAATATACTGGAGAGAAGACACTTCAGTCCCGCTAAAGGTCTACCAATTGACTACTGTCACTTATGGTATGACGTCCTCGCCTTACCTTGCTAATACAGTAGTACAACAGCTCATTATGGACGAAGGAAAAAATCATCCACTTGCTGCTGAAGCACTCCAACAGCAAATATATGCTGATGATGCTCTATTAGGGAGCAATTCTCTGGAAGAAGCTCTCCACCTTCAAGAGGATGTTGTTTTACTTCTGAAAAAGGGTGGATTCGAACTGAGCGAGTGGTCTTCAAACCATCCTAAACTCTTAGAAAATGTCATGCAAGATAATCATGAGACACCCCTCATGTTACGCATGTCAGAACAGCCATTTTCAAGTGTTTTAGGGCTAAAATGGATCCCAGATATTGATGTTTTTTCATATTTGATGCACACACCTTCAAGTAATTACACAAAAAGAACTTTACTTTCATCAATTGCTCAGATCTATGACCCTTGTGGTTGGATATCCCCAATAGTTTTTTGGTCTAAAGTCTTAATGCAGCATGTATGGACCTTAGGCTTAGATTGGGATTCTCCATTACTTGATCATATTTCCGAGAAGTGGTCACGATTCGTGAAAGAACTTCAAGAAATAGAAAAGCTAAGGATACCACGTTTCATATCCTTAGCAACTGCAGTCAATATCCAGCTTCATGGATTTTCAGATGGAAGTGAATCCGGATATGCAGCTTGTGTCTTCCTGCGCACAGAAGACACAGAAGGAGATGTCAACATACGACTGCTGATCGCAAAATCAAGAGTAGCTCCACTGAAGCGTGTGACTATTCCCCGCTTGGAACTTTGTGGTGCGCACATGTTAGCCAAATTGCTACATTACTGTACAGAACAGCTCTCACAACATCACAAGATTGACAACATTTCAGCATGGTGCGACTCTACAGTAGTTCTATCTTGGATACGCACTCTATCTTTTCGTCTCAAGGTGTATGTTGCTAATCGTGTGGCACAAATACAAGACTTAGTTTCATCGCACGTCTGGAAATATGTTTCAACTGTTGACAATCCTGCTGATTGTGCATCTCGAGGCTTGACACCCACGGTTCTGATGAAACATAGCCAGTGGTGGCTAGGACCACCATGGCTCGCTAAATCAATGCAGACCTGGCCACAATCTCTCCTTCATCCAATTTTGGAGGAGTCTATTCCCGAAATGAAAATGTGCTTAATCTTATGATGACCACAAAAGAAGTCCCAACATTTGGATTTCTTACAAAGTTTTCTTCTTGGAAGACTCTTCTTCATGTAATGGCTTATGTCCTTGGCTTTATAACCTGTTTGAAATTTAAAACCACCATAAGTGGATCATTTACAGTAACTGAATTAAATAACGCCTGTAACCGCATTTGCTGGCTCATTCAGAGACTTCACTTTGCAGAAGACATAGATCTACTCTCCAAGAAAAGGACATGCTCAAACCACATCCAACGTCTAGCACCCTTTATTGATGATGCAGGAATAGTCCATGTCGGAGGTCGACTGAAGAACTCTGCGCTTACTTACAATGCCAAACATCCTATTCTTCTGCCAAAAAATCATGTCACTATTCATTTACTCATCGATTACTATCATGGCATGTACCTGCATGCTGGTCCCCAGTTCCTCCAAGCAATACTATCTCAACGCTTTTGGATCCTCTCCGCCCACAGTGTTATACGCTCAAGAATATTTAAATGCGTACGATGTTTTCGTACAAAATCAACAAACACGTCTCCGCTCGTGGGTGATCTACCAGCCGGTCGTGTTACCCCTACTCATTGTTTCAACGCATCTGGAGTTGATTATGCTGGCCCTTACACAGTCAAGTTTTTTACACTTTGCAGGATACAGCCTATAAAGGTGTACCACTGCCTGTTCATCTGTTTTGCAACAAAAGCTGTACACTTGGAAGTGGTTACTGATTTAACTACAGATGCCTTCATTGCAGCCCTTACGAGATTCATCTCTAGGAGAGGTCTTGTATCAGACCTGTACTCTGATTGTGGGACTAATTTCATAGGAGCTGCTTCTTCGCTCAAAAGATGTTTTCAAGATCTCATGAAGCAACCAGAGATGCAAGATTTTGCTACGAACAACAGTATCACATTCCATTTCATTCCTCCGCGTGCATCTCACCAAGGTGGACTTTGGGAATTAAAGGTGCAAAATATCATCTCACCACAGTCATAGGTGAACACATTTTAACGTACGAAGAATTTACCACCTTAGTTGTGCGTGTTGAAGCTATCCTTAATTTGAGGCCGATAGCTCCTCTCTCGAATGACCCTTCAGATCTTCAACCTCTTACACCAGGACATTTTCTAACTGGAGGACCACTTAATGCCCTGATCGAACCTCAACTAACTAATGCACCACTTAATCACATAAAATGCTGGAAATTGAGTCAAGGCTTCACACATCTCTGGAAAGATGGCAAATGGAGTACCTCCACACACTTCAAGAACGGTCCAAATGGATCAGACCTCAAGAAAATCTCAAAATAGGAGATTTAGTCGTTATTCATGAAACGAACCTGCCACCCCTCAAGTGGAAGCTCGGGAGAGTCATCTCAGTATCTCCAGGGAATGATGGAGTGGTACGTGTCGTCAACATGAAGACTGCCGGTGGAACCTTGACCCGTCCTTCTGTTAAGGTTTCCCGTCTTCCCATTTACTAAAATCCTTGACCAGTAAACTGGCTACTGTCCCTTATAATTTAGTTTTATTATACTCTTCCAAAGGATCAAATTTGTTCTTATGTTCTTTTAATGTTTCTTGTTGAACCAGTTGGTTCAAAGGGGCCGGTATGTCAGATATTTTGTTTTCATAACAATAATTAAACTCACCCTATGTCTACTTCATTAGTTCTCTAATAGAGTGCACTCCCATTAACTGTTTCAAAGTACAATTCACATAGTAATCAGCAGTCATATTTAGAGCGTTTTCTTTCCTGTAGTGTAAGGCATATCGTGCAGTTCAGTTCTTTTTGGTTTATACACGCATACCGCAAGAATAGAAAGTCTATTCACCGCTATTGTTATTTTACTTCACTTGTAATTTAAAATTCCGCTTATTTCATGTGTTTATTTTATGTGCTTAACGTTTATTAGAATATTATTGTAAGTTTAGGACTGCCTAAAAAATCAGCGAAGTGTTGCTTACACCGGGACATTTACAACGCACAAGGACAAGGTCAGTGAACGCTTAATATTTATGCATTGTTGATTACATGAGAATAAATCCTTTTAACTATTTTAGTTTTACAATATACAGTCCAATGCTAATAAAAAAGAACCCCACAGTTATACTTTTATTTAAATTCATTTTTTAATACAACAAAAGAAAAACCCATTTAATATCGTTTCAATCCTGCCGTGAACAAAATATTCCCCCTCCCTTTCTTCAATTTAATACTATTTCACCGACAAAATTTACAGTGATTATCGACTAAAGGATTACATACTTTGATGAATATAATCTTAGAAACAGTATTTAATAAAATTGATATATTTTTAGATAGTACATTTAATATTTATACTAAATTTACCTCAAGATGTTTTTTCTATTTGGGACATGTTTCGAGAGTTCCTGTTCTCTCATCTTCAGCCTTCGCCATCTTGTTTCTGGTGAAGTATTTGTGTGTTGGCTGCTGGATGTTATTAAGGTTGTTTGTTGGTCTTTGGTCTTTTAAAGTTGTATTATTGTGTGTGGTTGTGGTATATATTTTTGTATTTTGTGTATTTTCGATGTTGAGTGCTTTGAATATTGTCATGTTTTGTATTGATTTGTATTTGTTCTGGTATTAGTTTGTTTTGTGTTTTATGTTTGTATATCTGTAAATTTTCCCAAATGTTCATTATGGTGCCTTTGTGTGGTATATGTTTTATTAGTGATACATTGGTTATGTTTGGGAATTCGTGTCCTGTGTTTATTGCATGTGTGGCTAAATTGGATTTATATATTTCTGGTTTTTTGTATGCGTTTAGGTGTTCAAAATAACGTTTTTTCAGCTGTTTTTTTGTTTGTCCTATGTAACATTTATTGCAATCTTGGCATTCAATTTTGTATATACCATTAGTTGTTGTATTATCTTTGTTGTGTGAGCTATTTAGAATTTGTAATTTATTTTTATTAGTTTTGTATGCTATTTTTATATCTGTGTTTTTAAATAGTTTTGTTAGTTTTGTCATTTTATTATTTATGTATGTGAATGTGGCCCATTTTTTGTTGTTGTTATTATTTATGTGTTGTTCATTTCGATTAATTCTTAATTGTTCAGTTTTTATTTTGTATTTGATTTTATTTTCTATTTTGATCATAGTATTTTTATTGTATCCATTTTCATAACCAATTTGGTATTTTATATTTCTTTCTTTGTCAGTTTCTTGTTTGTTTAGGGGTATTTTGTACATTCTGTTAAATAACGAATAAAATGCTGCCATTTTATGTTGTGGTGGGTGGTCAGAATGGTTAGGTATAATGATGTTAGTGGAAGTTGGTTTTCTATATATATTGCATATTGTATGTGTTTGTTATATCTTGTGATGGTTATGTCTAAATAGTTGATTTTGTTATGTTTTTCTTTTTCTTCTGTGAATTGTATTTTGGGATGTATGTTATTGATTTGTTTCAATATGTTCTCTGCATTTGTGTTTTTGTTATTTGATACATATAGTCCATCATCTACATATCTTATCCATATGCCATTTGGGTCATGTGTTTTTATGATATTTTGTATTTTGGTGTCTATGTGTTGTAGGAATATTTCTGCTATTATGGTTGATAATGGTGATCCCATTGCTAAACCTTCTTTCTGTTGATAAATTTTGCTATTAAATTCAAAGTAATTTTGTTTTAGTATTAGTTGGAGACTATTTTTTATTTCGGTTATATATTGTTTGGTTTCATTTTGTTCTTTAAGTTTGTTTATTATTATGTCAATTGTTTCTTCTACTGGGATATTGGTGTACATGTTTGTTATGTCATATGATGTGAAAAATGTATTTTCATTTAAATTTATTATTTTTAGTTTGTCTATTAATTCGTATGTATTTTTTATGTTATGATGGTTATTTGTTAGATGGTTACTTTTTAGTTTTTGTGCTATTATTTTTGCTACTTTGTATGTAGGAGCTTTTTTGAAATTGATTAATGGACGTATTGGATTGTTTAATTTGTGTATTTTTATTAGGCTATTCATTTTAGGTGGTTCTGGATTATTGTTTATATATATGTCTATGTTTTTATTGTTGAAAATGTTTTTAGTTGTTTTTATTAGTTTTATTGTTTGTTTAAGATATTTTTCTGTTGGGTTTTTATCTAGTTGTACGCATTTATTATTGTTGATGAAGTCTTCGGTTTTTTTGATGTAGTCTGCTTTATCAATGATTACTGTTGCTTGACTTTTGTCTGCTTTAGTTATTATTAAATTATTGTTCTTTACTTTATTTTTAATTTCTTTTATTGTTTTTCTTTTGTTTATCTTTGTTTTTCATTTCGCTAGTGATTATTTTTTTAATTATATGTGTTGCTTCTGTTCTTTTTTCTTCTTGTATATCGTCTTTTATTAGGTTAATGGCAAATTCTGTTTCTACTATTAAATTTTCTAGATTTTTGTTTGCATTTTGGGTTATGTTAGTTTTTGACATATTGTTTAAATATTCTGTTTCTTTTTTGTTAAATTCTGTATTGCTAAGATTAATGGTTCGAGGGTAAAATGTGTGTTTATTTTTGTTGTTTTGTTCTTGATTTTTGTTTTGTTGTTTTAATGTGTTAAGTTTTTTGTTGATTGTATAAGTCTTTTTGTTTTTTTAAAATCTTATTTTATTTTCTATGTTATTGTATTGATTATTCCAAGTGATTGGATGTAATAAACTTGTTAGCTCTAAGTGTAGTTTGTATATGTCTAGTGTTATGCTATTTTTCTTACTGTATAATTGATTAATTTCGTTTTGTATCCATAGCCTTTGTGCTTGTTTTATAGTTTTTTGTGCAGTCATATTTTTGTTGTTTGTGTTTATGTTGATGTATTTAGGTGTTAATTTATGTTTTTGGCATTGTCTATTGAAGTATATGTTCATGTTTGTGTTCATTAGTTGTTTTTTCGTGTTTGAAATTTGTTTAATAATTTGGTAATGTGGTTATATGGAATAGTGGTTATGTTGTTTGTGTACATGTTAATGTATATTTATGTGAGAGATGATTTGTTATCCGTTATTTGGTAGTTGATTTCACTTAATTTGATATTCACTTCACTATTTTTTCACTATACACTTTTGTTTTTGCATTTGTTTTATAACCTCACTTTTCGTTTTTTCACTGTAGGCTTATTTACCTTGTATGGTTATATTATTTCAATCACTTTCTGCTACAGTCCGTTTCTTGATGTATATAATACATTTAATATTTATACTAAATTTACCTCAAGATGTTTTTTCTATTTGGGACATGTTTCGAGAGTTCCTGTTCTCTCATCTTCAGCCTTCGCCATCTTGTTTCTGGTGAAGTATTTGTGTGTTGGCTGCTGGATGTTATTAAGGTTGTTTGTTGGTCTTTGGTCTTTTAAAGTTGTATTATTGTGTGTGGTTGTGGTATATGTTTTTGTATTTTGTGTATTTTCGATGTTGAGTGCTTTGAATATTGTCATGTTTTGTATTGATTTGTATTTGTTCTGGTATTAGTTTGTTTTGTGTTTTATGTTTGTATATCTGTAAATTTTCCCAAATGTTCATTATGGTGCCTTTGTGTGGTATATGTTTTATTAGTGATACATTGGTTATGTTTGGGAATTCGTGTCCTGTGTTTATTGCACGTGTGGCTAAATTGGATTTATATATTTCTGGTTTTTTGTATGCGTTTAGGTGTTCAAAATAACGTTTTTTCAGCTGTTTTTTTGTTTGTCCTATGTAACATTTATTGCAATCTTGGCATTCAATTTTGTATATACCATTAGTTATTGTATTATCTTTGTTGTGTGAGCTATTTAGAATTTGTAATTTATTTTTATTAGTTTTGTATGCTATTTTTATATCTGTGTTTTTAAATAGTTTTGTTAGTTTTGTCATTTTATTATTTATGTATGTGAATGTGGCCCATTTTTTGTTGTTGTTTTATGAAAATGGATACAATAAAAATACTATGATCAAAATAGAAAATAAAATCAAATACAAAATAAAAACTGAACAATTAAGAATTAATCAAAATGAACAACACATAAATAATAACTGTGACGATTTAAATTGTAACCATTATAAAAAAAAAGAAAGAAATAAAAAAAATTAAGGTTGCTAGCCATTAACCATTTAAATCTCACAATAATAAAAAAACATGTAGGTACTAAGTGTGAAAGGAATAAGTAATTAATAAGGGCAAAGAAACTGTAATAAAAAGGCATATTGTAAATAATTATTATTGTCGTATTTAACCCTTGCTTGCTATCAGGCGCCTACCTGTTGATTCCGGACTCGACATGTTTTCCGAGTCTTCTGTAATTAAGAATAAAATAAAAAACTAATGTTAATAATTAAAGAATCTGAAGACACAGATAGTCACTAAAACAACTCATTTAAATTATGTATTTTTATCTAGGGATAGTTAGTATAAATAAAAATGTTTATTTAGAGAGAGACAGGGACTATATTCTCGCGGAATAAACACCCCACTACCCCGTGCAGTACCAGTGGAAGCGGGCGAAAAATCTCTCTCTCGCTATGAAGACTCCAAGCAGTGCACACGCACGAGCAAAAGCTCTGTTGGAATGTTGTGTGATTTGTTGTTAGTTTGGCTTATTTCAAATGTAGTTTATTTTCTGCTAAACTAAAAGAGTGTAACATGTAACATTAATTAAAAATCAGAAACGTGGTAACAAGAAGAAATATGTGACAACAAAAGTACGAGTATTAATAACGATGACTGCTAACTTCACCAACTGACGACACTTTTCAACATCCTACCTGGAGATGTGAGCTACCAGAATTTACAACTCTAGTAGACTCGACAGAAGATGCAGTTCGAGACATCAGAGAATCGACGCCTACCATCTAGAAGGTTCGACCTAGACTGCAGACGTTTAAGCCTTTAATGACTAAGACCAGACCTAGATGAGGACGACGCTTTTAAGGATTCCCAAGACGGACACTCCCGGAGGAAATTTCTACATACCAAATTAAAGGTGACTCGATAGCACGTCTATCGAGGAATAAATAATAATTATAATTGTAACACAATACACTTTGAAAGAGAGACTTTTCAGAGACGATTAAACTTGTAAAGATTAAAAAGAATTAACTCTAAGAATTTAATGTAACTATTCAGACATAATACATTGTAAAAGTTAAATCTTAATGTATCGTAGTATAATTAATACCATTCTTCAAATGGAATAATAATGAAGCATAAAACTAAAGGTCTTGCAAGCTAATATCATGAAGTGAATATAATTAAAAGTTTGATGACTAAATACCTAAGGTTACCCGGATCCGTGGTATAGCTAAATAAAATCTGTTGTGATCCCAAAGTTTAAATAAAGAATTCAAATAACTTTAATAATTCAATTAGTAATGTCATGGGATCTATCTTTTGAGTAAATGTTATTTTTTTTAAAATGTTGAATAAAGAGAAGTCTTCTTGTTACACACATATACTGAGTACATAAATCAACAGTTTCCCATTCCCTGATTCCTTTTATATTTACTCTGTGTTGTTCTGATTAAATTTCAGCTCGTTGAATAAGGCAGCCTAAATAATTGGCAGAACCAATTATTTCGGGCTCCCTAAGTTATAACACTAGATAAGATGTTATAAATTGCGCTACTCTGCTATTTTGCTAATTTTGCTGCTAATTAAAAAAAAATTTTTTTGTGACTTGTGTTGTTTAAGCAGTAATTGTGTCCCGATTAACCCAGACCATAAGCTGTTGATTTATTCACTCGTGTACTTTAAAATGTGTCTAAACTTTTAAATAAAATTAAACGATAATAGTTATTATAATAGTTTTATAAATAAGTAAGTTAATTATTATTTAGATATAGGAATGAACATCATGTTAACTAAAGACGCCCCAAGAATACGATATAACAGCAGGTACGCGCTTGTCAAAAGTTCATTCATCAACCTGTCGGTTTGTAAACAATTTCAGACCAGTAGAATTCCTGTCTGCGCCTGTGAGTGTGTGTAAACTGTCACAGTGAACCTCTCCCCCATAGTTGAGTTAAACAATAACGACCACCTCTTTGTTAGTTCTATTGTGATAAGAAGCATGTCTGTTCATGTGTTAGTAACCGAAGGGGGAATCTTTTGCCGTACGCATATGTAAGCCTGTGTGAGATTTCTCTCTCTACCCATGTAAAATGACAACCTTTGTCATCTCATTTTAATGGATTATTAATAAAAGTGTAAGAATACGATTTAATTATATTTTTAAATTTGTGTAAAATGATATAGCGTTGTATAGTAGTAAATGCAAATAATAGAATAATTAGTTATAGCCACTCACTTTACGAAAATGGCTGAATTTAATCCTGATTTATTATTAAAAGACGAGCTATGCTACGAAGCTCTTTTACGAGGTCTAAAACACGTGAATGTAACCGTGTCTGAATTACGAAAATCATTAAGGCAACCCCAGATCAGAGATAACCTCGCAGTTAGATAGATTGCGTGAACTCGATTATGACGGCGAACGAGAAACCTGTTATGCGAAATATAGGGAACTGATAGTATTATCTCAGAACCTTCAGGACAAAAAATCACCTACGGAACTTTTGCGCGTTACTCAACGTATAGAACATTTAACCCGCCGCTTGAATAATTTATTAAGCTGGCCCGATGTCCCCGTAGATGTGCAGAAATTTGCGGATGAGGCATTATGCCAGTTACCCATGATTATCAATGACTTACGACGAAAGTCAGATTCTTCGAGAATGGAGGAAATTGAGCATTATTTGCAAAAATTATATATCTCCCCTGTTCAATCCCCTACTTTAGAACACCCTCCCACCACATCGAACCCCGAATCTCCCACCGTATCTAAGATACAACCGAGTCTTGAAGCATTACCCAGTAGAGAATTAAATACCCTAACTATGTTAGAACCCTCACAGCCTAAAGTTCAGCGTACTCACTCTAGTCAATATGCGATTCCAAATCCTAATGCAACCACTAATACTTCGAAAGAAATACCAAATGTAAATTTTAATGTTGACCTCTACGGAAAGATTTCCCACCCCGTAGAGAAAATAATTAATGAAATTCCTTACACAGATGGGTTAAGTATCACGATACTGTTGACTTTTATCCGATACCTACTGCAAATAAAAGATCTACAACAATTAAACGATCGGCAAATACTGCAAGTAATCTTACCCAAATGTAAACCACCTTTACGAGATCGTGTACTAGAATCATTAAACTCGACTCTTCCAGTAGAAGAACTTCATACGAATATAATCAAATATTTTATCCCCACTGGAATTTATGAGGACATCAAAAGAAATACTGTACTTCGAGTACAAGGAGCTCATGAAAGACTGGCCCACTATATTGCGGACATCCGAGAATCTTCACGTATACTACAAGTCGACTGGACTGAGAAACAATTGGTCGATACTATCCTAGTAGGCTTATCTCCTGATGAACGCTCCCGTTTAGCACTAATAAGTAGACCCCTAACTTTCGCTGACCTTGAACAATGTAGTATTCACTCTTCCAATGTGTGGTACGCAGATCAGCACAGACATGCACCGGTATCCACTACACCACATAGAAAAGAAATGCAAGCATTAGTCTCCTCAGACGCAAGAAGTGTACGAGAAAGAAGACAATTTCAAAGATCAACCTATGGCCATGGTAAGTCCAAGGAGCCTCAACCACGACAGGAAACCAGTGAGACCCCACGTAAGGAATATGTATGCTATAACTGCGGAAAACCTGGACATCTCAGTAGAAACTGTAAACGGAAACAGAATAATCGAAAAACAAATTATCCAAAAAACATGTAAGGCAGGGAGATCCGAAACCCTGTGTCTTCCGCAGCAACGTGAAAACAGGTAAACCCCTGAGAGACAATAAAATAATAACAAAAGAAAACTAGACCCCTATGTAAAAAAATTTATCGATAAATGTAACGCTATTAATAAATGTGATTTCAGTAAGTGTCAATTACCGTATATACAAGTTGACCTTGGTGTTACATCCACCCTCGGTTTAATTGATTCCGGATCAACGCGAAGTTTAATTAGTCAAGACCTAGCCAATAAATTATTTAAACATAATTTAGTTAAACGCTGTCAATCAGTAAATATTAAATGCTCTACCGCCAACAAACAAAACTTAATGATAAAACGTATCATCACGTTTAAGGTAAAAATAAAAAATCTGACGTGGTATTTTCCAATGTTAGTATGTGACGAATTAGGACCCGAGTTAATATTGGGTGATGATTTTATCAGTAGAACAGGACTAATTCTAAATATTCACGATAAGAAATTTTACTTTGGATTTGATCGTTCACGGAAATATAACTTGGATGATAATTCTAATAACAGAGAAAGTACTAGCACTACTTCTTCACATCTAAAGCATCACGAATGTGAATTGGGTCATCTGGAAAGTAAAGATAGACAGAACATACAAACTTTAATCAAACAATTCTCCAATGTCCTCACCCCTAAGTTAGGACTGACGGACCTGATAGAGTACAAAATAAATTTGAGCGATAATAAAGTAATACGTTTAGCCCCATACAAGTTATCACCTCCAAAAATGGAAGTAATGAGGAACCAAATTAATAAACTATTAGAACAAGGAGTCATCGAACCCTCTACGTCATCTTATTCATCCCCCGCGTTTTTAGTACCCAAAAGCAACGATAAACATAGATTAGTTGTAGACTATAGACAACTAAATAAACGGATAGAATTTGAATCAATACCACTTCCCGACATCCACAGTGCTTTTCATTATTTTACGAACGCAAAAATTTTTACCATTATGGATTTAAATCAGGCATTTCATCAGATACCCCTTTTGGAAGAATCAAAACGTCTCACCGCATTTGCCGTCCCTTTCAACCTGTACCAATTTAAAAGGGTACCCTTTGGTATATCCCAAGGTAGTTCTGTATGTAGCAGATTATTAGAAAAATTATTTCATGACATAAAGTTTAAATATGTGTACCACTACCTAGACGACATTGTTATTTACAGCGAGTCAATGGAACAACATCTTGAACATCTACGTGAAGTACTATCCCGATTGGAGAAATCTGGATTAACCGTAAACCCCAGTAAAGTAAATTTTGCTGTGACACAATTCTCCTTTTTAGGTCACATCGTAAAAGCCAATGGAAAGGTAAGCATAGACCCAGAGCGAACCCGTGCTATCAGAGAATTTTTACCACCGCGGGATGCAAAAGGAATTGCCCGATTTTTAGGAATGATAAATTATTTCCACAAGTATATCCCACATCTAGCCGAAATTGCAGCACTGCTAAATACTTTAAGAAAGAAGGGAGTTAAATTTGAGTGGAATGAGCAACACCAAACCGCATTTGAGAAATTAAAAGAAAGCATCATATCGCCCCCCGTACTACAATTAGCCGATTTTACAAAACCGTTTGTTGTGCAGACAGACAGTTCAAGTGTAGCCCTAGGTGCAGTAATATATCAGGAAGTAGATAACTCGAGATTACCTATTAGTTACGCTTCACGCACCCTGACTGACCAAGAAAAAAAATACTCCGCATACGAATTAGAATGTTTAGCTATCGTTTTCGCTTTTGAGAAGTTCAAACCTTTTTTAGAACATAAAGAGTTTTTGTTAGAAACAGATAATCAAGCTTTATCTTGGCTACCGAATCACCCAAAACAGTTAGGTCGTATCGGAAGATGGGTATTAAGATTAAATTGTTTTAAATTCAAAGTACAACATATTAGAGGCACCCAAAATGTAGTTGCCGATACCCTGTCACGTATGTTCCAGCCGAGTAGTAATACTTACGAAAACAAGAGTAGCGAGACGCCGATTATTAATACTTTAATTACCGAATTTCCTCTTGCATTTACGGATTTAGCCCATTATCAACAACAAGACCCACGTTTGAGTGCAATTATTGAACAACTTGAAAAAGGAAACAAGTCAGAAAAATACCTATTAAGTAAGAGAGTATTATGTTGTAGAATAGCGAACGGAAAATATTTACGAATAATCGCCCCTGATATTATTAAACCTATGCTGATGGAATATTATCACTCTTCCACTATTGGAGCACATATGGGAATAAATAAAACCATACATCGAATTCGTAAAGAATATCACTGGGAAAATATGAACAGTGAGATCGCTAACTTTGTAAAGAAGTGTAAGTTGTGCGCACTCAGCAAACCAGCGAGAAACAGCCAAATAAGTCAGTTAATCTCAGAGATTCCGGCTACCCCATTCGCCAAAATTTATTTACTTTTCAGGACCCTACCCACGTTCTAAATCAGGAAATACAATGTTACTAATTTGCGTAGATTCTTTTAGTAAATTCGTCTGGATGTACCCCATGCGGCGAGCTTTAACTACGACAACAGTAAGCATTTTACAGAATAGATTATTCAAAGAATTCGGTATCCCAGTCCATCTAGTGTCGGACAACGGACCACAGTTCAAGTCTAAGGAATTCAGGAACATGTGTTTCAAACTAGGTATAGACCACATTACCACTACAGAGTATCGTCCGCAAGGTAATATAGCTGAGAGGTATTTGCGAAACCTAAAATCTGCTTTAATAGCCTACCATGCTAACGACCATACTTCTTGGGACCAGAACCTATCCTGGATACAATTCGCCTTTAATTCAGCATATCATGAAGGACATAAGTCTACCCCATTCGAATTATTGTTCGAGTATAAACCTAACCACCCATTATCCACAAAGTGGAAAATACATGAATTGTTACCCCTTGAAATTAGGGATAAAAATATTAGGAAAATATGGAATGAAGCGCGCGCTAATTTACGAACAAACTTAGCGAAGTCAAGGAAATATTACGAGCAAAAGAATAATAATAATAAAGTAAAGTACCAAATCGGAGACTTAGTTATGTATAAAACGCACCCAACGAGTAGTGCAATCGATAAGACAACTTCCAAGCTATCATACAGATGGAGTGGTCCTTATCAAATTCACAAATACTTAACTCCGGTAACTGTAACCCTGTACGAACCATCTACTCAAAAATATGTGCGAAGGACACATATTTCGCAGATAAAACTTTATCACGAAGAAGAAAATGGTAGCGTGCAAGTTAAATAAATAAATAAATGTAAAAAACAAAAGGTAGAAGTTTTGTACTCAACTGCAAAGAGTACTTGCGTAACTTTTGGCTACCTTGTCGTATAAATAGGTACGAGGCCTGATCAACCTTGAATCCTATTCATCGAATGTAGAGCAAAGCAAGAAGTCAGCTGACATCCAATAAAAAAAAAAAAAAGGAAAAGAGACAACTCACGCAAAAGAAAAATCCGGTAGTAGTTATAAGTAGTAGAGTTAAGAAAATTTAGAATGTTGAAAAGACGTTTATAGTGTGTGAATTTTATGTAGTAGTAGAGTTAGTGTGTAAATTATGAAGTATATGTATAGATAGTAAGAATCAACAAGTCAAGAGTGACAAATGCTGCTCGTAGTTACATACAGAGAAAAACGGGTGAGAGAAATTTCACACGGTACGCCCCAAGCATACTCTTGGTACGTTGCTGACCATATTTTCAGGAGTCTGTGTTGGTTAAGAGGCGGAGTATGTGACGATTTAAATTGTAACCATTATAAAAAAAAAAAGAAAGAAATAAAAAAAATTAAGGTTGCTAGCCATTAACCATTTAAATCTCACAATAATAAAAAAACATGTAGGTACTAAGTGTGAAAGGAATAAGTAATTAATAAGGGCAAAGAAACTGTAATAAAAAGGCATATTGTAAATAATTATTATTGTCGTATTTAACCCTTGCTTGCTATCAGGCACCTACCTGTTGATTCCGGACTCGACATGTTTTCCGAGTCTTCTGTAATTAAGAATAAAATAAAAAACTAATGTTAATAATTAAAGAATCTGAAGACACAGATAGTCACTAAAACAACTCACTTAAATTATGTATTTTTATCTAGGGATAGTTAGTATTGTAGCGGGTCATTTTTGGGTGTTTTATTTTAAACGTTTGGGGCATATATATATATTTTTACTTATTTCGTTTTCGGGCGGACTGGCATAATAAATTTGTAAAACTGTAATTGTATTGTGCAACGTATGTGTCCGTATAACAGTCAGTGTAACAGAACAGTGAAACAACGCAATAAGACGCAGGTTGTTGTTGAGTAATGTGGTGAAGAATTTACCACCCTAAAATTCGCAGAACTCTGTACATGTGTTTCGACGCCCGTATGCAACCCAGCCGGGCGGGGCGCGGCAATGACGCCGTGAGAGACCCCACAGTTGAGGCAAACATGGCGCTGGGACGAAAAGTTAGTAGCTCCAAGTGACCCGGCTACCGGAAGTCGCATTAAACTCCGCCTACTGTTGGTGACATCAGCAGAGCAGACGCCAATATTGTACTCTGGTACCACACATATACCAGTTATAATCCATGCATAAAATGGTTATGCCACCGCAATTAAGCACCAACGGCGACTAAAACATGATGGCCGTGACTGCTCATTTCCCGCGACTCAAAGAAAGCACATTGCCCAGTTCGTCTCTGACTGTGTCGGCGCCGACACGCGAGCTCAATACGCTCGTGTAATCTCGTTATTTTTCAATAATGAAAGTAAAGCAGTTCTTTTAAAAGCAGTGGTAGTATGGGAGGAGTGTAGAACACTAATATGTAAATTTGGAATTCCTTTTCGTCTTTTTCATAGACATCTTCAATCTACCGCGGGCTGGCCACGAGGTCACCGAAGTAAGCGTTATCGGTAGTGTTATAAAAATTATGTAGTCAATCTGGTAATTGGGGTTTTGAAAACGGAATGTGAGTAGAGAGTGTGCAAAGCTGGGCTGTGTTTTTTTGTTTATGTGTGTATAATTATGAAGTTGTAAAATTGTCCATTACAAGGTAAGCTATAGTCAGTAAGGTATAATAATTGCGTAACATGTCGCACGAAGATTTGTAATGTCAATAATTCAGACGAATTAAAGAAAAATCTAATTTCTCTTCCACAAAATTGCGATTTAAAATTCTTTCAAAACCTTAGTTCGTTTTATGTGCTGTCATAGTTCGTCGAACGAAATGGGTTTACCTCCACTACGAGATCCGGCCAGATCCAAGTCGTAAGGTAAGTGGAAGTTGTTAAATTAATTTGAAAAAGAATTTTACCGAAAAAGACAAAAGTTACAGTATAAATAAAAATGTTTATTTAGAGAGAGACAGGGACTATATTCTCGCGGAATAAACACCCCACTACCCCGTGCAGTACCAGTGGAAGCGGGCAAAAAATCTCTCTCTCGCTATGAAGACTCCAAGCAGTGCACACGCACGAGCAAAAGCTCTGTTGGAATGTTGTGTGATTTGTTGTTAGTTTGGCTTATTTCAAATGTAGTTTATTTTCTGCTACACTAAAAGAGTGTAACATGTAACATTAATTAAAAATCAGAAACGTGGTAACAAGAAGAAATATGTGACAACAAAAGTACGAGTATTAATAACGATGACTGCTAACTTCACCAACTGACGACACTTTTCAACATCCTACCTGGAGATGTGAGCTACCAGAATTTACAACTCTAGTAGACTCGACAGAAGATGCAGTTCGAGACATCAGAGAATCGACGCCTACCATCGTAGAAGGTTCGACCTAGACTGCAGACGTTTAAGCCTTTAATGACTAAGACCAGACCTAGATGAGGACGACGCTTTTAAGGATTCCCAAGACGGACACTCCCGGAGGAAATTTCTACATACCAAATTAAAGGTGACTCGATAGCACGTCTATCGAGGAATAAATAATAATTATAATTGTAACACAATACACTTTGAAAAAGAGACTTTTCAGAGACGATTAAACTTGTAAAGATTAAAAAGAATTAACTCTAAGAATTTAATGTAACTATTCAGACATAATACACTGTAAAAGTTAAATCTTAATGTATCGCAGTATAATTAATACCATTCTTCAAATGGAATAATAATGAAGCATAAAACTAAAGGTCTTGCAAGCTAATATCATGAAGTGAATATAATTAAAAGTTTGATGACTAAATACCTAAGGTTACCCGGATCCGTGGTATAGCTAAATAAAATCTGTTGTGATCCCAAAGTTTAAATAAAGAATTCAAATAACTTTAATAATTCAATTAGTAATGTCATGGGATCTATCTTTTGAGTAAATGTTATTTTTTTTTAAATGTTTAATAAAGAGAAGTCTTCTTGTTACACACATATACTGAGTACATAAATCAACAGTTTCCCATTCCCTGATTCCTTTTATATTTACTCTGTGTTGTTCTGATTAAATTTCAGCTCGTCGAATAAGGCAGCCTAAATAATTGGCAGAACCAATTATTTCGGGCTCCCTAAGTTATAACACTAGATAAGATGTTATATAACAACAACAAAAAATGGGCCACATTCACATACATAAATAATAAAATGACAAAACTAACAAAACTATTTAAAAACACAGATATAAAAATAGCATACAAAACTAATAAAAATAAATTACAAATTCTAAATAGCTCACACAACAAAGATAATACAACAACTAATGGTATATACAAAATTGAATGCCAAGATTGCAATAAATGTTACATAGGACAAACAAAAAAACAGCTGAAAAAACGTTATTTTGAACACCTAAACGCATACAAAAAACCAGAAATATATAAATCCAATTTAGCCACACATGCAATAAACACAGGACACGAATTCCCAAACATAACCAATGTATCACTAATAAAACATATACCACACAAAGGCACCATAATGAACATTTGGGAAAATTTACAGATATACAAACATAAAACACAAAACAAACTAATACCAGAACAAATACAAATCAATACAAAACATGACAATATTCAAAGCACTCAACATCGAAAATACACAAAATACAAAAATATATACCACAACCACACACAATAATACAACTTTAAAAGACCAAAGACCAACAAACAACCTTAATAACATCCAGCAGCCAACACACAAATACTTCACCAGAAACAAGATGGCGAAGGCTGAAGATGAGAGAACAGGAACTCTCGAAACATGTCCCAAATAGAAAAAACATCTTGAGGTAAATTTAGTATAAATATTAAATGTATTATATACATCAAGAAACGGACTGTAGCAGAAAGTGATTGAAATTTTTAGATAGATATATAAAATATAAAAACATTGATTACTTATATGCATAAAATGACAGCTATATTATCTCGAAGTACTTACAAAACTAGCTTACACAAACCAGCGCTTCATTTCCACAAGCACCCTCTTTCATACTTTACATATTTTTACTACCCCCCTCTGAGCTCATCATTTAATAATTTAAATTTTCTTGAAAAATAAAAAAAACTTGGTTTACTCTTCCCGTTGATTACTTAGCTGTTATTTTAATCCACAGTCCAGCCCCCTCACGGATTTTTGGTTACTTCGCATCTTTCTTCCTTCACTAATTTTTTATTAAAACAACGACTGTTACTTCATTTTATTATTAATTAACAAATGATTACTTTTTTTTTTAAATGATCACATTTTAACACCTTTTGGTGTTGGGCGCGCCCGTAAATTCGTTCCGGAACTTTAACGGCTGTACAGCATGAGAGTGTAATTTGCACTGGTTGATTCGAAAAGATGACGATTCTTAACTTGGCGAACGATCACGTGATCTGGTTTCATTGTTCTTTTTGTGTTATGTACCCAGATTTGATGGTGTTGTTAATTTAGATCGACATTCCAAAGTGATGTATTGCTAGGTTTGGCTCTGATGTCATCTGGCGTGACTTTTACAGTGCATAGGTTCAAAGTTCATGGAGTCAAAAATAACCGTCTCCAGGGTTTTGTTTCACTGACATTGACACTAATTCATTCACATTGCATACTTTGTTTATGATTTCCAAATAAAATTTACAATTATTATTTCTGTTTCTATTTCCCCCAAAACATCCCTGGGTGGGCTTACCCGTCCCGTTACAAAACTGTGAATATTTTGTAATGAACATACAGGTAACGCATACATACGTATAAGAAATGATTTTAATAAAACAGCATATTGTTTTATAGAACTTCGATTTTTTCATTTCATTTTTCTACTCTTGTTAGACCTTTCAAAATTTCAATTTTTTACTGGTCCCTTCAGCTTTGAATTAAACAAGTTCTACTGAACTCTAAAGTCCCATAAAAATGTTTAAGACTGTCAAACATTATGAAAACAGGTTGGACATCACTGTAATAATAATTTGAAAATTAATAGCATTTATCCGTGATTTGCGCACTTAATGTCACATTTATATACAACCTGATTATTGCAACTGACATATAATGTTTTGTATTATGTCAGTGTTTTTATACCTCCATAATTATGTTATTACCAGAATAATTAATACATAATTATTAAGACATAAAAAAAAATATGCACTACATGTTGGTAAGATTTTATTTTTGCATTAGACCATTCAATTTGCATTAGCTACAGAAATATATTTTTTTTCTAGTGAAGTACACCATGTAGGTCACACACACACACGTGCGAAAAGACAACCCTAGAATACATACAAATGGCGACAGCTCCATTTGTCTGGGTCTTGGTAGATGTCGATGTCAATGACAATGATGATGACCATCATTGTCATGGTATATGAACTCTTCTGGATATCGTCAATTCTGGGAATTGCTTGCACCTCTCAACATATACCTGTAATGTATATGTGTATTTACAGATTACCTCACAGGTTTATAAAACCAACGGTTCAATGCTGATCAAACCTGTTTTGCTTTCCATACCTCTCTCACGATAGAGAGGCATTACTAGGTTGGAATTATTCACTGGTTTTTCCATTGTGTACTGAGAGGAGAGTTACTATATTGTTATGACAATTACGTCAGTAGATGCAGTTTCATAAAAGTTCTACACGTTTCTCGACTAGCCGAGGAGGTGGAGTGTCTGTCAAGGCCGTGCACTCAAGTAGCTTCTAGACTGTTTGAGCACTTTTAACTATACAAATTATATTGGCACGGTGCCAAAAGAATAGAAAATTATTCTGGAACATCTGCAAGAGGTATATAAGCAACAGCGGCTGGCTCAGTCAGTTAGTTGCAGCGTCATGGTGAAATTGCAGTGTGGATCACGTGATTGTTGCTGACTAGTGGAAAGTGATTATTGTGTGTGGACAATTTTAACTACAATTATTGTATGAGAGTACCTTGTTGATTTCAAATTGTTATGTGTGACTAACTAATTCTGGTTATTAGTGACTTCATTGGTGTCTGTATTTTGTTTCCACTGTACGATACGATGATCTCTGAGACCGTCATACCAATATGAAAGCCAAATAATATTTTACGAGGGAAGTTCACGTCAATCCGGGACTATTAATTTTTAATAAATATAAAACACCTTTATGATAGTAAAAAATACTTTTATTTCTCGATGTAATCCCCTGCTACATTTGTACATTTATCCCAATGTTTTACTAGTACCTGGATACACCCAGTGTAGAAAGATTTGTCGTTACGTTGAAATCAAGATAGGACTACTGCTTCACCTCATCTTCGCTGTTGGAATGCTAGCCTCCCAGGAACAACTTCAAGGGCCCGAACAGGTGAAAATCGTTGGGAGCGAGGTCTGGACTGTAAGGGGTTGTGGCAATAATTCCTAGCCAAGATCTTGTAGCATGCATGTCATGTGGTGGGCAGTATGTGGGCGTGCATTGTCCTGCAGAAACAGAACGCCTCTAGTGGTAGCACCAGGCCGTTTTTTCTTGAGAGCACTGTGCAAATCTTAAAGAACTTTGCAGTATTATTCACTGTTAATATTGACTCCATGGGGTAGAAAATCGACATGAATGATGCCATTTTTATCCCGAAAAATTGAGGCCATAACTTTGCCTGCAGAAGCAAATGTTCGAATTTTTTTGGGAGGTGGTGAGTTCACATGCTTCCACTGCTTTGATGCACGTTTTGATTCCGGGGTGAAACAGACCCACGTTTCATTGCAGGTAACAATTTGATAGAGAAAAAGCTGGCCTTCTTTGTCAAAACGTTGCTTTAGCTGCTTGCAGATTTGCAATCTTCTTTATCGGTCGAAAGCAGAAAGCTGTCTTGGTACCCAACGTGCACTAACCTTACTGAACTTCAGATGTTCATGAATGATTTTGTTTACAGTTCCCAAAGACACATTTATTTCTTTTGCAATTTGCTGACAAGTTATCCATCGATTATCAAGGATCAGTTCTTCCACTCGCTGAATGTTCATGGGAATGACTACAGTAGGCTCTGAACCACCTCGACCGGGTCGTCACTCACTGATGTACAGCCTTCTTTAAAATGTTTGCACCACTCAAATGTTTTACTGCGACTAAGAGTCTCATCACTATACTGTGCGAGGAGTCGCAAATAAATCTCACGGGATTTTACACCTTCATTCACGAGAAATTTCATTACAACACGCTGTCCCACATGTGGATTGAACACCATGTTCTTTACGACTGGCTGTTGTTATTGTTTAACGTGTAAACAATACAGCGCACCAAGCAGTAATAGTTGACACTTGTACTTCATATGTACGACCAACAGAATGAGCAGGAATCTCCATTTATACTCCAGTCTAACAAAAGTCCCGGATTGACATGAACCTCCCTCGTATCTGTAGCAGGAACGAAACCCAAACAGTATGGTGCAGTGAGCCAACACACTACCAACACAGCCACTCCCTATATACGAAATATTAACGTATACTTAATTAAACATTTAAACTGGAGGATTTATAAGCAGTACAATTTCAGTTACATACCAACTGTGCAGCTAGTTTGTGCTTATGCCTTGCTAATTCCAGACTCAGACTGCGAGCAGCGTTTGCCAGTTTAATACTGTTCCTCCGTTCGCCTTCATCACCTGACTGTCCTTGTTCACTGATGATATCTCCTTCTGTTAATGGCACACCAACAAAAGTTTCACTTAACGTTCGTTTTAACAAACTTCCTGCAAATTCTATCACAGCTATGTCCCGAAGTCTTTGATGATCACTTTCACCATCCGGAGAGCCGATATTGTCAGATTCATCCAACCATCTTCCTAACTGCTCATAGACTGCCTCCAGTTCTGGAAGAAATAACAAAAATAGTCATTAGAAACTGTCAGTGGTTAGTGCAACCAGTGCGAATCTAGCAGCAGAGTATGTATAACTCCCACCCTCTCATACTCTCCTAAAGCAAACCAACAGCCTTCCCATTACACTATTCCTATTACGCTGTCTAAAGTTCGAGAAAAAGTTATCCATATAAAAAGTGAATCCAAAGATAACCTGCATTGACACTATTTAAAGAGCAACAACTAATTATAAGATAAATATTGTATAACGTTATTTATTGCAAAAGATATGTTGAGCAAAAGAGTAAAAACACATTTTCCTTTAGTTATAGAGGAGCCCTGTAAGACTGTACCCATCTCACACCCCCCAGAGCACCTCTACCTAAGAGAGATTGTTAACACTTTGAGTACCATTGCGTTTATACATAGACTGTTTCCTGTGACCAACGGTTTTTTTCAAAAGACTCAATGTATTGAAACTCTCATAAATCTTTACTACAATTTATTACTAAAAAGTAATTACACCAAATGTTTTACTAGACATTTGCTTATGAATATACTCTATAAAAACAAAATGTTTCGTGTAATTTTTAGGAAAAAGAATCTTCGATATCATATTATTTAAACTAAAACAACTACATTCGACTAGAGTTTACTTATATTGTTTTGTTTATAACTCAGTTATTGATTTTGTAAAACAAAGTATGTGAAAAGTATAATAAAATTATTAAGTATATAAAAGTATGCGAAACTTACAAAAATTACACATTATAATGTATTTTAGAGTGATAAAATTTGAAGCACATATGACCATGCAAACTCTTAAAGCAGTAGGAACTACTGGGCCAGAATTTATATCCAAACATAATTATTTATTTTTCAGAATGTCAGAATATTCTGCAAAAATTTTGGAAATGACTACAGAAAAGCTGAAATAGCATTATGACCATATAGTTATTTTTAAGTTATCATCAAGTTGAGAGGATACAATTTATAATATATCAATTTTATAATAAATAATCACTAACTTGCTGAATAATACACTCACAAATACACATAACACTCACAAGACTCACGAAATAACTTCGAAACACTCGTAAACAAAAATGTAACTCACATGTTGAACATGCAAAATGTAAACAAACTTGCAGCGTTTCTCGACTGTTTATACTATTTCATATAGTCTTTTCTCAGGAACAGTGGAAACAGGAATATATAAACTATTATATAAAACTATTTCATATAAACAGCAGAAACAGAAACCACATGCTTGATAAACATTCTGCATTAATTATGTGGTGTAACAATAAGACACGATGCATTTGAAGGCACTGAACAGTGAGTGGTGTAATATTATGCCACCAAGTCCATTGGTGGCATAACATTACGGTGTTGGTCTTCAAAGTGTTAATTGTATTATTATAATAAAGATATGTGGATGACTATTATACCTGAACTGTACTCAGTACTGAAACTATACTTCGATGAATTTCCATGTTTGTAGATTCCTTTACTGTCCACAGGAGCTCTACTATTGTCGAATTTATCAACTGAGCAGTCTTCTTCCAACATAAAACCTCTGGAACCACCTCTCCTCATTCTGTCAGAAAATGATCAAAATCACGATCAATATTTGTTGATATTGTTATGACGGTCTACTCGATCATCGTAGGTACAGTGGAAACAAAATAAGTACAAGACACCAATTAAGTCACTAATCACACCTTTAATTGTTACAGTAAAACAGTTCGTAATTAACAACACAGTCTCTACAACAAATCAAATGAAAATTGTTCACATTCAATAAAATGTCACTAATATTAACACACTTGTATTACAATAAATTGTAATTATACCGCCCGATTATAAAACGCAACACTTCACTAATAACTACTTGAACGTACACAGTAATCTCGCTACTATAACTCTCGACCCGCTCTGTAAATATCTCGCACTAAAACTAAACTGAGCGTCGTTGAGTACCGGTATTTATAGCCAGTCGAATATCTAGACGATTCCTAATTGCGTCGTAGTGTGCATATGAACTATGTAATTAACTGTGGCCTTGACACAGTCCAAGCGCCATAGCGAAGCCCGGCACAGTCGAGAAGATTCTCGCAAAATGCATCTACGATCACGTACGCCACACGCTTACATTCTGGATCTCTCTGGAACGTTCGATAAACACGTAGATTGTTCTGTGACGTCGTAACACTGCCTCCTCCTTAAGCCTGTTTGTCCCGAACTGGCAAACAGTCTCTAACGTTGTACTTAGACAGGCGATCTAGGTGGACAACCTTGAACTTTTGCTGTCCTTCCTGTTGAATCCGATAAACAACATCGTTAATTCTTTATTTCACAGTGTAGGGTCCTTCCCAGTTAGACTGAAGCTTAGGTGAGCGACCACGACGGCGCTTTGGTTTGAACAACCAGACCTGATCTCCTTCTTGGAAACCCACACTATTGCTGCGAATGTGATACCGAGTTTTCATTTTATCACTGGCAATCTTCAGCCGTCCTCTTACCAAGCGATTCATTTCTCGCAGTTGGTTTTCTAATTGCGAGGAATAGTTCTGCAGTTCTTGGAACTGAGTCTCAGGTGATCTGAACATTAAGTCCCCAGGAAGACGAATCTCCCGCACAAACACCAATTTTGCTGGAGTCATGCTGGTTGTGTCGTGTACTGATGATCTAAACACCACTGGCTGATCCAAGTTTGCTTGGTTCTCGTCAACAACTTCTTGCGTAACCTCATTTTCAGCCACTTTGCCCTCGGGCGCTTCTATCAGCTCAGGAATAAGCAAGAGTTTTGTCTCGACACCCATGGTTGGCTTTCCAATCACTTCTTTTGTCATTACACTTATTTGTATTTCCTCTGCTAGTTCTTCCTCCATTTCCGCTTGCAATAGGGAGGGTTCCTCTTGACCAGACCTGTTGACTTTTTCTTCGACCAATGCCACTTGCTTAATCGAATGGTTGGTAGACCCTGTCATTTTAGCCATGCAAAGCTTTATCTTCTCTTGACCAACCTTCAGGACATTCTCTCTTCAGTCCACAATGAATCCATAGGCATTCATAATGTCCATGCCAAGAATCACTTCATCGACAATGTCTGCAATGAGCATTTGGTGGCTAAATTTGAGAAGACCCAGGCGTACACGTATGTATACTTTTCCTAGCACCTTGACGGGGCTTCCAGTCACAGTCTGTATTGTACAAGAGCTAATTTGAGGCCGTCGGTTGCTGATTAAGTCAAGGCGTACAACAGACACTGCAGCACCTGTGTCAACTGTAAATGATGTTCATTTACCTTCTGTAAATCCTTTAACGATCAGGTTTCCACTAGTCTTATGTAGCGTGGAAACTATGTACTCTTCTGGGGTATTACTTCTCCAATTGGTGTGATCACTCCCTTCTCTCGGTATTTTCTTCTCCCAACAGTCTACCTGTAGATGACCATGTTTCCCACAGTTGTAACACTTTGGTCTTCTGTCTTTATCCTTTGGGTCGAAAGATCGTTGTGGCGCTGCTGACTTCTTAAACTGTTGTTTTTGAATCGTCTCTTTATGCCGTCCGCTATGACGATACTGTGGTATTGGATCCGTTTGGCTACAACGTGATGGCTTACTTTGATTAATGTAGGTAGCCAACTTGGCAGCTTCAAAACGGAGAGCATAAACTAGAGCGTCTGATTTATAATCATGCCGAGCCATTCTTAACACTTGTTGTAACTGACTATCTCTGATACTGTCAATAAACATAATGAGAGAAATCCACTTCCGGAAGTCCTCCGATTTTTTGGGATAAGCCAATCTCATCAGTCGGTCGACATTCATTTCAAACTCTTGAAGGCTCTCCCCTGAACGCTGTCGCCTCGCTTTAAGTTGTCACTGTACACTTCGCACAAATGGTGATCACCGTACCGTAATTCCAGAGCTTTAGTTAATTCGGCATAGACGTTCTGACTGTCAGATGGCACTTTGTGTATTACTTCTCTTTATTTACTTTCTCTTTGCAAAGGCCTTTCTCTTCTTCCGTCCAGTTATTTAAGCGAGCGGCAGCTTCAAATTGGCGATGATAAGTTGCCCAGTGGGTGCTTCCATTAAACAATGGGGCCTTTGCAAAAACTGACCCTACTTCAGTTTAATAGCGTTCTTTGATTTCTCTGATATTTTGAATCTTCTAAGCTTGACATACTTGTTTTCACAGTTGGCACAGATTTTTCTATTTCAGATATTCTGTCAACTTGTTTGTTCAGCTCACCTTGTAACAGGATGAAGTTTGCAGTACTATGTTCTTGCATCTGTTTCTGCTCCTGTATTAATGCTTTGATGTCTTCTGCTTCCTGCTTACGTTTATTATCCTGTCGTTTTTCCGTCTGCAACAGCAGCGCCTGTAAATTTTCCATCATCTGACTGGCATCCATTGTTTATCGATTAATTACGAATTACCTCTTCTTGTACAAACTGTCCACTGTTTCCACTGTTAACCGTTCTATCCCAGTTCTGACACCACTGTTACGACGGTCTACTCGATCGTCGTAGGTACAGTTGAAACAAAATAAGTACAAGACACCAATTAAGTCACTAATCACACCTTTAGTTGTTACAGTAAAACAGTTCGTAATTAACAACACAGTCTCTACAGCAAATCAAATGAAAATTGTTCACACGCAATAAAATGTCACTAATATTAACACAATTGTATTACAATAAATTGTAATTATACCGCCCGATTATAAAACGCAACACTTCACTAATAACTACTTGAACGTACACAGTAATCTCGCAACTATAACTCTCGAACCGCTCTGTAAATATCTCGCACTAAAACTAAACTGAGCGTCGTTGAGTACCGGTATTTATAGCCAGTCGAATATCTAGAAGATTCCTAATTGCGTCGTAGTGTGCGTATGAACTATGTAATTAATTGTGGCCTTGACACAGTCCGAGCGCCATAGCGAAGCCCGGCACAGTCGAGAAGATTCTCGCAAAATGCATCTACGATCACGTACGCCACACGCTTACATTCTGGATCTCTCTGGAACGTTCAATAAACACACAGATTGTTCTATGACATCGTAACAATATAGTAATCAATGTAACGACAACTTACCTTGTATTCATATATGTAAGATATTCAAATATAACTTGTGAATTATTACACATTACGTTAACTATTTAGTCACCATAACTTTGTTATTTTTAAGGATTTAAGGATTTATTTTTATTAAAAATGTAGTAAAAATACTTTATTAGAAACATAATACAAATATCTTTAATCTAAATTATGAGTACTGTTTTCATTAGATGTTTGGTTTTTGAGTTATTTATACTAAAAAATAAATAAATAAATAAAATTATTTTTGGGGACAAAAAAAATTGAAGTGCCATCTTTAAACAATCTTACCTTCTTTACCATAAAATAAGCTGTATTTTGTATGTCTACATTTATTTTGATAAATTTAACCATCGCAACTCACCGTGGTGTCTAGTAGACCCCAGCAGATTTTTATTTCTTAAATTCTCTAATACTAACTATAACATACAGTAGAGAATTTTTGTATTCCATGCTAGTATTATTCTTACCCCAGTTACAACCAATTTTTAGCCACTTAACCTTGAGCAGTTGAGTAGTGTGTTTAAAATTTGTTTGGAGTTCTCTGGACTCCACTGTGAGGTTCCCGTATAATTTTTGTGCAGTGCAGAATCTGTTCTGAGTGTTGTTTTTATAGACATTTACACAGTTTTTGTTAGTATTTCATCTAGAAAATTTATTTAGAAATAATCAGTTTTGATATGGTTTTGTGTTGCATAATTAGAGATGAGATACGAATGGAAATTTTGAAAGGTGAATCTGAAGACGACACTGGTGGTGACAGCTCTGATGATGATCCCGATTCCATTGAAACACAAGACCCTTCAGATACAGAAGGAAGATAATGTATTGAAGAAGATATTACACTCACTTTACCTAAAGATTGTCTCATGGCAGGTTCAAAAAATGCTCTTACCGGAAAATCTGGCTACAAGTGGCATACCATGGATCCTCCAAGGAGTGGAAAAACAAGAGCAGAAGATACTGTGTGATAGTACAAAAAGGGGCATAATTATATTTATATTATTAATTATAATTATAATTCATATTGTGTAATAATCTGGTCTGGGTTAAAATAAATGAAATATGACTTTAGCAATTGGGAGTCACATTGTAACGGGGCAAAAGGGGGGTTTTTTATTTTATTAAAATATTTTAACTTCATTTTCATCTGTGGGGACAGCCACGTTTAAATAAAGCGTAGTTAGAATAAAGGACTGGTGAGGTGATGCTAATACATTGGAATGCGTCAACGTGCAATCACGCCATACAATTCCTGGAACTTTGATGCTGTGTGACACCTGCGCCCAAACGCACTAACATCGGCGGAGCGCAGACCCACGCCAAGAAGCAAAAAACAATATGGCTTGGAGACGAAGGTTTTGTTCGCACGTGGTCCGAGCTGGAGGATATAAGTTTAAGTCCTGCCCACATTTGTGACGTCGACCAGTGAACACTAAATATCGTCAACGCCTAACACACGAAAATCACATGTGTTGACTGAACAGTAACAATGACTTTGGTACACAAGGCATTGCTTTCCGCCTTGTCCGACCGAAATCTAGTAGAGGGGACTTAGAGACGCTCTCTCCAGTTCCTCACCAACGCTAGCCTGCGCAGGCAGCCCGCAAAACGGGGCTCAACAATAACATTTCAGCATCTAGAAAAGTGAGTGGCATTTGTTTCAAAATACGGTAGTGTAGCAGTGAAAATTTAAAAAGGCGTCAAACGAAAGCTTTCGGACATGCATTCAGCGTCGTGCAAACGAAGAGAACAAAGTCTGTTAAGTAACCTGCAAAATTCCAATATCTTAATCATTTAATAATCTATCATCAAAAGAGTACTCTAAACTAAATTATGGGGAATTAAAATTAGTATGAATGTGAGTGCGGGCAGGCTGGGCAGCTTTCATAAATATAATATGTATATGTTAATTTGTATTTGTATTTAAATATTATGGTTTTGCTAATAATCAAGGAAATAGTTTTGTACCCGTATTAAATATTTGGAAAGAAATGATTGATTATGTTTATATTTTGGTGGGATTATGTTTATAAAATTATAAATGGGAAAGAGATTTTAATTTGATTCCATAACTACGCCTCATGGCGAAAGTCAATGTGTTTTGTTTCCAAAATAGAATCGCATGCAACTATGTGGGGTGTAACTGTGAGTAACGATAATTTAGAAAAATTAAACAAATTTTCTTTTCACTATATATGTCGTTACAGTATTTATTTCGTAACCTACACTGTTTCTGGCCTCGCTTAAGAACGAAACCTGGGACCCTAGTGAGAAGTAATAGTGGTAAGTACACAACTATAAAGCATAATTATTAATAATTAATAAAGGTAGAAAATGTGTTTTTATACAAATGGCGCCCGAACAGGGACAAATGGCGCCGTGTATAAAAATGATGATGATAACATGCTTGAAAGTAGAGTTGATTTCCCCGACTTTTCGGGCGATTACTGCCTTACCAGCACTAATCGTGGTTTTGGCTAGCGGTCAGCTATGGCCATAAATTAAGAACCTTGAGCATAGCTGGCTTGAAATTGGTTTATATTAGAAATTGATGGGGGGTGACATTAGGGGAAATCCCGGGAACTATGGAACAGCAGCTGCCGCTCTGTTCGAGTAGGAACAGCAAGGCCAGGTGGTTGACCAGTTTTAAGGGCGTATAAATTTGTAACATGGATATAATGATATCTATTAATTTCCAATGTAACGCTGAAGCAAGGACACGGAGATGTAAAATTCCTCCACCTATGCCGTCCTTGTGGAGGCACATGGGCGCAACAGTCCACCATAAAAAACAATAGTGTGTGGCTGGGTGGTTGCTCAGGGGAGCAATGAATTATAATTTTGTAACCTAAAGATGATAACTCACTCTTGCACTAATTAAATAATTGTATTATGATTTGATAAATAGGTGTTCGTATGTTTATTATACTGTGTTTATTCTGTCTTATAAATGTATTATTTTATTGTGTTAGAGATAAGGATTGATGAAATGTGTAATTTGTATAATTTTGAAATGTGTTTGTAGTAAGGTCATTCACCTTGCTAAGAAAATCAGCTGATCAGCAGTAGAATGTCACGTATAAGTTGTTTGCTCATTTCCAAGGTAACTAATGTTTGAATATAATGATTTTAATGTGTTAAAAGGTTTTGATTTAAATGTTGGAAGTAATTTGATATAGTTAAGAATTTTAAAGGATGTGTAAGAAAAAAAAAACAGATAGATTTTGGGTGATTAATGTTGAGTTAGGACATTTAAATCAGTCCATGTTGAGTTAAAAGGGGTACTAGATGAATAAATATTGTTATGAATAGTGTAATGTAGAATTTGAGAAGTATTGATAGTGACACAAAAGATAGGGGTAAAATATGTAGAGTATTGATTGATATATATTGATGTAATAGGTAAATGGAGATATTTTGTTGTAGTTGAAGTGATGTAATGAGAATGGTAATTAGTTGATGGGAATTTTGTCAGAGGGGGTGGTGTGGTAGGAGTCCGCAACAAAAGGGTTGGGACGGGAAGGGCCCGTTTGGCGCCGGAAAGGGTCGCCTAGGTAGAATCCAGGGACCAGATAAGGGAATGAGCTTTTGGGATGGAACACACATCCTGAGTACAAAGGGGTAGAGAGTATATTTTTTTATATAAGGGTAGAATGAGGCGATATGAGTTGAGTAGTAAGCAGGGTTTAGAAATGTTTGATAGATGTTTTTGATAGAGATGGGTGTCATATTAGCTAAAGCTGTTAGTGATGTTAGTAGGAAGAAAGGGAGTAAGATTATAAATGTATACACGCCAAGTGGTAAATTAAATTGTTATGAATAATTAAATCACCCAAACTAATGGAGAATGAGAATATTAAAGAAAGAGAGTCATAGTAAAAATATAGAATTTTAATTGAAACAAGTGACAATTTTAATAGAATTTGAGAATAAAGTAAAGTTGTAAAATGTGTAATTTTGAGTAATTTAAATGTCAATTTTATTGTTAATTGTAATAATACTATGGTAATTTTAAATGTCTTATTTTATTATGTTTGAAGGTAAAAATTTTAAAGATGATTAATGTATTTTATGATGTAGCCTATGTATAACTAATGTAGGTCAAGGTTGTGGACTTGACCCAGTTTGATCAGCTGATGGGTGATGTTATATACTAGACCCGTTTTGGCAATGAAGTAATGCCAATTTTGCTGTTTAATTGATTTGAATAAGTTTAAAATTTTTTGAATATTGAGAAAAGTATATTTAAAAAAAAAAAAAAAAAAATTATTTTTTGTGCCTGCCAGGTAACTGATGTTTTTTGAGTTTTGATTATATTATTGTTTATGTGTATCAATGGTGTTATTGTATTATATTGTGTAGGATATATGTATAATCAAATGTTAGGATAAGGGAATCCATGTTTTAATTAAATGTTCAATTTATTTGTTTTTCTAATTATTAATAATAACGAAGAGAATTAATCAATTCAGATAAAGGATTTTTATTTTTTGATTTTGAAGAAAGTAATGGAGATAGAGCAGTTTGATTTCAACTTAAATAAATTTTTCGAATGTAAGAATAAATTTTTTCCTAGGATGTAGTAATACGTGTGTGTACAAGCCCAGTAACTGCTAAAGGCAGCCCAGTGTGCATGGTAAGGGGGAACATATCGGTTGAGGATCTGGCATGGTATAAGACCAGGGGTTTGGATTTTGGGGTGGCATGTTAAACGGTTAGGTGCACTGTGGTGCGTGTCTGTTCGATTTTATGGTGTTGGGATCTCGTATAGAGAAGTCCAGTAATCTCGTTCAGATGTGGCCATAGTCGCCGAGCCAGGGGGGTAGTTTACCCATGATGTATAAGAACCAAAGGGGGTTGTTGGCACCATATCCTCACCGATCCTCTTAGGGGTTTAACAATGAGATTTCTTCTGTCTCGACAGAAGATCTCTCATTGGGGGGGTATTGTAACGGGGCAAAAGGGGGTTTTTTATTTTATTAAAATATTTTAACCTCATTTTTCATCTGTGGGGACAGCCACGTTTAAATAAAGCGTAGTTACAATAAAGGACTGGTGAGGTGATGCTAATACGTTGGAATGCGTCAACGTGCAATCACGCCATACAATTCCTGGAACTTTGATGCTGTGTGACACCTGCGCCCAAACGCACTAACATCGGCGGAGCGCAGACCCACGCCAAGAAGCAAAAAACAATATGGCTTGGAGACGAAGGTTTTGTTCGCACGTGGTCCGAGCTGGAGGATATAAGTTTAAGTCCTGCCCACATTTGTGACGTCGACCAGTGAACACTAAATATCGTCAACGCCTAACACACGAAAATCACATGTGTTGACTGAACAGTAACAATGACTTTGGTACACAAGGCATTGCTTTCCGCCTTGTCCGACCGAAATCTAGTAGAGGGGACTTAGAGACGCTCTCTCCAGTTCCTCACCAACGCTAGCCTGCGCAGGCAGCCCGCAAAACGGGGCTCAACAATAACATTTCAGCATCTAGAAAAGTGAGTGGCATTTGTTTCAAAATACGGTAGTGTAGCAGTGAAAATTTAAAAAGGCGTCAAACGAAAGCTTTCGGACATGCATTCAGCGTCGTGCAAACAAAGAGAACAAAGTCTGTTAAGTAACCTGCAAAATTCCAATATCTTAATCATTTAATAATCTATCATCAAAAGAGTACTCTAAACTAAATTATGGGGAATTAAAATTAGTATGAATGTGAGTGCTGGCAGGCTGGGCAGCTTTCATAAATATAATATGTATATGTTAATTTGTATTTGTATTTTAATATTATGGTTTTGCTAATAATCAAGGAAATAGTTTTGTACCCGTATTAAATATTTGGAAAGAAATGATTGATTATGTTTATATTTTGGTGGGATTATGTTTATAAAATTATAAATGGGAAAGAGATTTTAATTTGATTTCATAACTACGCCTCATGGCGAATGTCAATGTGCTTTGTTTCCGAAATAGAATCGCATGCAACTATGTGGGGTGTAACTGTGAGTAACGATAATTTAGAAAAATTAAACAAGTTTTCTTTTCACTATATATGTCGTTAGAGTATTTATTTCGTAACCCACACTGTTTCTGGCCTCGCTTAAGAACGAAACCTGGGACCCTAGTGAGAAGTAATAGTGGTAAGTACACAACTATAAAGCATAATTATTAATAATTAATAAAGGTAGAAAATGTGTTTTTATACAGCATGAATCAGTCGGGGTGATGAAGTCATTGACGTCACAGGACGAAATAAACGTAACCATATATAGGCACAAATTTTTATATTCCGACTGATGTCATGAGAATATCACAATATCACAAGATGAACACGTGTTTTATAATAATGAGACGCAATAGAACTTCTACAATATTCTAGAATCTTCAATATGATCCGGTTAGCAAAGAAGGGGTACCATGTGACCAGGTCCTAATGTATACGCTGGCCCGTCGCCATTTGGCCAGTCTACGAATAGCCAGCCTTTGATCAACATCCTCAAACGCCGCACTGGGTGTTAACCCAAGTCCACGGACAAAGTCGATTTAGTCCTTAAACAAGTGAAAATACGTATAAAACATTGCGAAATAAGTTTCTTCAAGCATCAAAAGTGACCGTCAAAATCAACTAACAGTTAAGTTTAGTGAAAGTGGAAACAAAAGTGAACTACGAGATCAATGACGCCATGTGTAGAATAATTCCTTCAGATAAGTACTTTAGAAACTAAATCGACCAGACAGCTATCAACAACCCCAGTATAAAACACTAAATTCAGCTCGTAATGAGAGCTATTATTTAAGGGGGGTTTTTAGGAGAATGAGTGAGAGCGTGCAGACAAAGTACTGGTTAGCCTTCAATTAGTTAAGTAGCTTTAAGTTGATACAATAATAATTATGTGTGTTCAGTGGTGTGATTTGCTAATCACCGAGTAAATAGGGAATAACCCTTTGAGTTGCAAAAATGAAAATAAATGATAATCTCTATTTCACAATGACCACGTGTTTAGTATAAATTATTGCACTGCAACCTAGTCTGCTTCCATCGTTGTATTCTCGCCTAACGAGCTTTCGAATCTTCTGAGACCAGGGAAATAAAGTGATTAAATTATACAGGCGTTATATAATACAAAGAGTAAACTGGTTGAATATATAACCTTAAATATGCTGGCGACCCTCTGATGAAACGCAAGGTAGGTGTTAAGAACATATCGCCAAGGTAGGTAATATTTTGGGCGGGTAGATTTGAAAAGTTATAATACTTTTACAACTGTAGTCCACTTACCTTGTTCAAAAGGTGTAGCATGTAATGTAAAAACCCTAAAGGGCGCCTGGCAATTACTTTTTGATGATAATATTTGTGATATAATTTATTATTTAATTAATTTGAACTCAATCAATTTTAATTCGACTCATTGCTTTATTTCTGATTTTTTCGGGTGCCATCTTGTGTTGCCAACTACAAGATAAAAAAATATGTACTTACCAAGGCCAGGTCCTTTTCGGCGAACACAGGAGAACAGGATGGTTTATTTGGAATAATTAGTTTAATTCACATTTGCATTGAACAAAAAAAATGTTATTTACTCTATAATGCACATAATAAAAAAATAAAACTTCTTTTCCTGCACTTACATACTTTTGCAAATTTAGCTACAAACTCATGAAATGAATTCCATTAAAGTTAATTTTCTTACACATTTTCGATTATTGATTTTTTATTATTTATTAATTATATTTCTTTCTTTTTATACACAAATCAGCACTTCTTTTATATTCTTATATTCGTACTCTCTCTCTCTCACCTCTCTCTACATTTCTGTACCCCCCGGTTTATTAGTTGACTTCATTGATTTAAGTATATTTTAGGCTGCCAGTTCTTTGGAAAACATTCTCAAAATTTTGAAAGCTTTTAGATTTACCCCTGGCTGGTTACTTATCTGCAAAATTTAAGATCTTGACGAGTCTGTCTCTACCACGCATTTCGTTTCCATTCCGCACATTTTCCTTATTTCACTCGTTCACCGGAGCTATAACGTTCTTAAACTGTTTACTTTTTTATTAATTTCACATTTTAAATAATTTGTTACATACGGGTGCCCGTAAACTTGTTTTATAACTTTTTCATGACCGGCCGGCTCACGGATTAATTTTATACTGGGGTGAGACGAACAGCACTATTTTGTGAAGTGGTCGCGGCTGTTTGACCAATTCTTATTGTTCTAAGTTTTGTATCACTGTGCCAGTATGAGGTTCGGCTGACACGCCCCGCATTCCAGCGTGACGTAATATGGTCTGACTTCATTTCAATGCATAGTTTACAAAGGTCAAAGTTTGTTGGCTATATGTAACTGTTTTCTTGCGTCTGTATGTTGACCTTGACACAAATTCACTCGTTGCCTGCTACGTCATTATAATATTTTACAATTACTCCTTCTAATTTTGTTTCCAATAAAATTTACCCTAATTATGAATTTATGTTTATGTCTCCCAAAATTATTATCTATTTTTACGTTTCCCCAAAATTAACGTTACATAAGAACCATTAGCTTTTATTAAAACACAATATTTTTTATATTACCCTAGGTAGGCCTAAATGTCCCGTTACAATACCCCCTCAATGAGAGGTTTTATGCCGAAGCATAAAAACTCTCATTGACACACTCATACTGCCTAAAGGGATCAGTCCGGATATGTCGCCACAACCCCCCTTACGGTTTACATAAAAATATAGTTAACTCACCCTTGGTCCAGTGACTGTGACCGCACCTGAATGACCTTACTGGACTTCTCTCTCGAGATCCCAACACCATAAAGTCAGACAGGTACTTAACGCTCCTGCTCTGACGCGCTGGCCAGCTCAGGATCGCCGCCACAGCATCACCAGACTCTGAAACAACAAATCAAAATATCAACTAGTGGCCTTATACAATACTATATCCCTAACTGATCTGTTTCCCCTTAGCTTTGCTGGTTTGCGTTAAGAAGCACTGGTTTTTTCCTTAACTCCTAACATATATATGAATACAATATTTATTATAACAAAATATAAAACAATCAGCCTCAATATCGACATTCTTCATACTCTTCTCTTGTTACATCTTACTCCCAAAATTCAAAATATATTCCTCTGATTCTATCAGAATTTAAATAAACATTTCCCATTACAATATTACAAATACCTTATCCTCCTAGGATTAATATTTTAAACAATTAAATTCATTTATAAAATTCTTATATATAACAAAATCAACAACATCTAAACAAATTATTTCCTTATATCTTTCTCAAACTTGGTTAGACATCTCCATCAAAACATCTCAAATCAACACAAAATCATCTAAGTACATCATAAAATCAACTACATATTCTATATCATTTACATCCTTCAATCTTATATTCATTAACTCGTTACTAACAGTTTAGTAACCTCCTTCTACATCAAAATCTAATATCCCCCCTTTATCCCAGTTACAATTAGGTAAATCACCTCACGGGTAAACCGTGCAAGGCATTTACCTGGTTGCATAAACACTACTGTTTATGCCCCTGGCTTGTAACTGCCAGCTCCCTTTCCACACACTCTATTGTTTGTTTATGGTGGACTGTGGCGCCCATTTGCATCCACAAGAACTGAATTATAATTAGGGTGTAGACGCTGCCTACCCCGTTCTTGTTTCAGCGTTATATAAAAATTCGGCATTACTGATGTCCGAGGACACCAGTAATCCTACTATAATGATTCACACACCCTTATTACGGCACTATCACCACCTTCGATGATAGCCGCTGTTCCATAGTTATGTAGATTCCCCTGAGTTACCCCCCCGGTTAATTTCTACGTTCACCAATTTAGAATATATTTACATTATAAATCCACGGTCACGGTTCGGTGAAGCCGTGACCGCCCGAAAATTGGGGACAACTACTAAAAGACATACAAGGTTCACACTGACACTGCTACTACAGTTCACAGAGGGTAAACCTTGTATGTTTGGTTATTTTATCTTTTTTTTTTTTAATTTACAAACATTATCATATAAGTCTCACTGTTCATTAAACAGTTCTGTATTTTCATCATAGCTTTACTATGTCCTTAGAATTAATTCACTTCCATTAGATATTACACTTTACATTTGATCTATTCACAATCACATCATTTTCTTTTTCACTATTACCAGACACTAATATACTCTTCTCTACTTCTGACACCTACGTTACTATCTCCTATGGAGTTAAACTAGGTACACATAACCTATTTCACTATAATAGTTTCTAACAAGTGCAACAACTACACTATACTGCTAAACTGCCAATTTGGTCACCTTAAATTTCTTCTACCTTCTATATCTAAATTATAACTACTTCTGTTACTCCTAAAAAAATTCGCCCGCCTTTTAAAACTATTTATGTTTATTTCGTTACCTCGGAGCCTCGTTACTTCTCACTGAACGATTCTCTTAGGAAACGAAATGACTCCTAATGAGTCGCACTTGTTAGGTCACATGAATTTTGGATCGTTTTATCAAATAAAATAAAACTGTTTTATGTTTGTGGATAATTGCTTTTTTTTTGTAATATATATTCCATCCACGAACTTTAGGGGTCCCCCTCCCCATTCAACAACAATATTAAATTTCTACTTGCACCAATTTGTGGAGTAGGACCATCGTTGCTTTCACCCCAGGTAGACGTTCCGCCAACCATGGTCCGCCTCCAAACAGCCAAAATCCACGGTCAGGGATGGTGAAGCCGTGACCGCCCGAAAGTGGGGGAGAGTCCCTTCTGAAAACATAAAATAATATATTAAAATTCAATTGCTTATTGTGACTGATACAACTTCAAATTCGTCGCATTTTGTGTACCTACTATCTCCTGCGTTGCTTGGTTTCATAACACGTACGCATTATTCATCTTTACTTCTACAATTTCATATGGCCCCTCATATAATAGAAAAAACTTCTTTATCTCTTTATCCTGTGCGCTAGACAAATCATGTCTCCTTACCAGTACTAATTGCCCTACCTCATATTTAGTCCACTTACCTTTAGCATCATGTCTCTGCTTTCTCTTCTCCCCTTTTGTGAGTAAATTTTCATTCGCTAGTTGGATCTTCATATTCACGTCTATAGTTTGATTTTCTGGTGGATACTTCAAAAGTTGTTCCAATATTCTTGGTGGCCTTGTTCCCTTTATTAATTTATACAGCGTAAACCCGGTGGATTCGTGGGTGGTACTATTCAACCATTCTTCTACTTTCTTAACGTAGAATGGCCATTCTGTATGCTTGGCATGACAATATGCCCGAAATATCCTACCAATCTCTCTCATCACCCGTTCTGCCTGGTTGGACTGTGGATGGTATACTGCCGTATGCTTGGGTATGATGCCTTCCCATCCAAGAGTTTGTCTCCACCTACCACTTATAAATTGGGGTCTATGATCGGATAAAATTACCTTCGGCTTACCTACATTTACCATATAATCTCTTGTTATCTTTTCACTCAGCACCCTGCTCGTCGCTCTCTTTATACTATATAACCTAACAAACTTAGAAAATGTGTCTAAAACAACAAAAACATAATTACTCCACCCCTACCCTTGGGTAATGGCCCATACAAATCTAGAGGCAAATAAATCAAACGGTCTCTCTACCTTAATATAATTCAATTCCCCTTCTACCCTATAATTCACTACCTTAGACCTCTGACACAAATCACATACCTGCAATAACCTTCGTACTCGCCTCTCCATATTCTTAAAAACACATGATTCTTTTAAAACATTCGTACACTTTTTCGCCCCAAAATGCCCATACCTTATATGGCAATCCCAAATAATTCTATCTATCAACCCTTCTGGTGCAACTAATTTTCAATCACGTTCACCCCCTTCTACCTTTTTGAACAGACTTCCCTGATATATTTCGAAATGTGCGTTATATTCCGACCCCTCTACATCCGCTTCTAAACTAGCAATTATTTTACCCGATTTGTTTTCAGATCTTTGCATGCTCTTAATATCCCTTAATTCCTCACCAAAAATTCTATCCTCCCTTGTTAATCAAAAAATTTCTATCTCCTTAAGATCCCTCCCTGTTTTATTTTCTATGATATCTACCCTGGAAAGAGTGTCTGGTACTTTATTGTCTGTCCCCTTAATGTATTCCCATGAAAAATTGTATTCCTGTAAGGTTAGTACCCACCTGGTTAGACGGCTATGGGTTAATCTGCAGGAGTTCAAAAATGATAGTGCTTTGTGATCCGTCCTGATAACTGTCTTGTTCCCCAAGATGTAGGTGCGAAACGTCCCTACAGCAAACACGATACTCAGCAACTCCTTCTCCGTAGTTGTATAGTTTCTTTCAGCTGCCGAAAGAGATCTGCTGGCGAAAGCTATCGTGTGGTGCTCTTTGTCGCTATCCTCCTGATACAACTCCGCTCCCAGGGTGACGTTACTGGCGTCAGTCTGTAAGTAAAAAGTTTTTAAAGAATCAGGGTGATTCATCATTATCATATTTGAAAATTTTTTCTTTATCTCCTCAAATACATCCCTTTCCTTCTCTCCCCATTTCCATTGTTTATTTTTCTGTAGTACAGCACTTAACCTTGCTGTCGTCTGTGCGTAATTTTTCTGGAATTTTCTATAGAAATTACACAGACCCAAAAAACTTTGTAGCTGTTTAATATTCTTAGGTTCTGGAAAGCGCATTATAGCTTCTACTTTATCAGGATTAGCTAGAATTCTCTCTGGAGTAATAATAAAACCTAAAAAATGTATTTCAGTTTGTAGAAACTTCGATTTCTCCCAAGGTTGTAATATCATATCTAAACATTTTATAAAACTTGCCACACTAGTGTTGAGCCCAAATGGCAAACGCTTGAACTGATAATTCTTACCATTGAAGAGAAATGCAGTATACCTCCGACATTCTGCTGCTAACGACACCTGCCAGTATCCTCCTGTTAAATCCAAAGATGTCATGTACTTGACTCCACTAAATTTCTGGAAAATCTCATTGATAGGTTCCGGTGACTCCCGGTCAGGTATTATAATATGATTTATTTTTCTAGCATCTAAGCATAATCTTACCTTTCCGTCCTTTATTACTACCACTAATGGGTTCGAGTAAGGCGATATTGATCTCTCAATAATGTCTCCCTCCATCATTCTATCCAACTCCTCTTGCACTGCTCTCCTCTTTGAAAATGGCACTGGATAACTCCTCTGCATGTAGGGTGAGTGTTCCCGAACCTTCAGCTCACATACATAGTCCCTGGCTTTTCCAGGCAACTCCGCAAACACATCTCTAAAACACTCCACAACTGCCCACAACTCCTGTCGTTGGGGACTCCGACGGCCGAAGAGGAAAAATTAAATAACAAAATTGTATACGTCAAAGTACAGCTACAAGGTGTACTTACGGAAATGATGATCGATACTGGAGCTAACATAAATTTGAGACGACAAATTTTTTGCTATAAATATTGTAGTCTAAAAGAATCCACGAGGTTAATTTACATAACGTAAATTAATAACCTAGGCCTGAGTTGCTGAATATCATAGTAACAACCGCTGAGCAGATAAATTAAATAGCTGAGATAATTCAAAATAAGAAATATTTTATTTATTGTGAATTCAGAAGAAAGGAAAAGAATTTTACAAGAAAATAAAAGAATATTGAATGGAATTCATTTTGTATGATTAATTATTTCAATAATTAATAATTTTTTTCAATTTTACGAGTGCTAGCGTTTTCATAAACCATTGAAGCATAAGCTGGCATTACCTTTTGTTTTGTGTGCCACGTGAGATTTAAATTATCAAAAATAAGTGAGTGAATAAGAAATAAAATAAAGAAATTAACTAAACGGAAAAATCAAGAGATAATTAAAATTCTATAAAATTAATACAATTAATTAATTTATTTAAATTAAATAAAAATCATAGAAAAAATATATAAACATATGTGGGCACACAAGTAGAACAAAAGACTCAAATCAATTTAGCATATTACATGAATTGGCCCAAAAAAGTGGGGCTCTACATCTAAACAACACAACTCAATTTTAAGTATATTACAATATTTACACAAAAAGAGTTTTTAGATGATAATTACTTAAGTTCGTGCTATTTCTTTTAAAATAAAAAGTTTGGTAACTATTTTTAGAAAAACTTGTGTTAATTTTTGTAAGTGGTTGCCGAAGGTCAGGTTTTCCTCAAGAACAGTCAGGAAAGTGTTGACAACAAAAATACAGTCAAGAACAGTCAACAAAAATAATTGTTGACAACTAGATTAAAATTCATCTTTAGTTGTCAAAAATAAATAATTAACATTTTTTAATGGCAAATTATATTTTTAACTTTTGGGGTCCAGAGAACCCCAGCGTGAGGTGCGAAGGTATAAAATACAAGGGTGAGGTGCGAGGGTTAATATTTTGGGTTTTTTTTTTAGTAATATAGCTTTACATTTGATGAAATCACAAAACTGATTTAAATTTCAAAGTCTAATAGAATCAAAATGAATAGCTTGGAAAATCCTAAAAAGTTTAAGCATACTGAGAGTACTGAGGATAATGTAGGTGTAATGATATCCAACAGGAATTTAAAAAATTTTTACATAGTAGCAAATTACAGCAGAAATATTTCCAAAAATTTTCAGAAAAAATTAAAAATAAACAAACTTTTATCAAAACGTTATTCGTACTGATATTACAATAAAACAAAATTAATTTTAAAGATAATTTCATGAAATTCAATTTTGGTCATAGGGACTTTTCATCAAAGCCAAAGTTTCTGAGTTATCAAGAGTCAAAGATTGTTTTCACATCGAAGCACTATCTTTAAACAATCATACCTCCAAAAGTATTGAATCTATAGAAATAAAAAAATCTCAACTTGTTTTGAGTACAATGAGGTTTATTTTGAGTTGTACTCATTTTTTTAACAGATTCATTTTTTTCTAATTATTTAACAAAAAATGTCACGAGGTAACGATTTTAGGGATGGGTGAAAAATCACAATTTTTTTAAACTCCCGATAAGTCAAAAACCGTTAGCTTCTATGAAAAAGTACATAACAACTTTCTTTCTTAAAATTTCATAATCTATCGCTTTTAGGGGTTATTATATTTTTACTTTTCATCCACTGAGAAGGGGTCAGAACAACCCCCTGAGGGAGAGTATCCAAACCCTCCCTTTTATTTAGACATTATGTAGAAGATATTGAAAAAGGTTTCATGTCATTTCGTTCTACTGAAAAGAATTCTAAAGTAAAATGCTTCATTGTCTTGACTATGTAGCACAACCTATTCTCTATGTTCAGTTGGGATCAAACAGCCCAACTGAACACAAGAGTCAACTGGACAATCTTCTAGTAGACTACCAGGGAAGTGATTATAGCATAGCTGATGAATGTGGTTCTTTATTTTTTGGGAGTTTCTAGTTTTAGAGTCATCCTCTTATTAAAAAAATAATTTTATTGCTGAAATTGTTACTATTAGTTGGGATGTTAGGCCGGCCCATAGTTGTTGTAACGGTACAGAATTGGGTGGTAAAGAATTTCAAAATGTTGTCAATTCAAACAGTGTACAACCTCTTGGGAACCCCTGCTTTCACAACGCTGCATACAATGTTATTACAAAACACCCGTCTGTGTTTATATCTGGAGCCAGCCCGGCTAGACGTATTATGTAATCGGCTGCAGTTTGTGCCGTCCGTGAATCATGGAAAACGCCAGTTTCAACAGGCAGCAAAAATTATAAGGATTCCCGGGCTGAGCGTCGGGACATGCCGGCCAATCAGAGAAGGTGAACTCAAAAATACATACGTTGGCACGCAGCTGGGCCAACGTCTAACACCTCAGTAGTTGACCAACAGTAGAGCAGAAAGCAGTCTTCCAACAGAGCAGTCGCAAGTCAACGTTGGCCTCGGGCGTGTAAGATGGGCCGAAAACACTATAATCGGCCTATCTAGTAAATTGTGCGAGTATGTGTGAGAGTAATTAGCAGTCGACTCTTAGTTTCCAGACCGCGTGGTCAACAAACAAAACCCGGGCTCTCAAGCAAGTTACGTCGGCCGACACAAGTAAAAAGTTTGAATGTGACAAAACAGTTATAAAATGTATCATAAAGACAACAAGTGACGAGCGTAAAAGTATTTGGAGATTTGTCGGTTATTCTCGGAGTGTATGGATCAACATGGGATGAAGTCTACATTAAGGATGAGTACAAACTTTCTAATTTAAAACCATTAACAGTATGAAAATCCGTGTACAGAACTTAGTAATTCATTAACGATATCTCAATTTTAAGGGGTTTAAACATACAATTGTAAAAGGGAGAGAGTGAATGAAATAAAAAAGAAAAGTACTGGTTGAGTAATCATACAGATCATTTTGTTATAGTCTTATCAGAATTGTTTTTTTTTGTCAATTTTATGCATATAATTTTGTGTTTGAGATAAATGTAGTAATTCACAAGAAAGGAAGAATTTGAGTAATTGTCATACAAATGGAGAAAATAACAATTTTATTTAATAAAAGAAAAATAATTTGTTTTAGTCAGCATAAACTGTGTTAATATAATTATTTCGCAACTCAACCCAGATAACCCCTCTGCAACTGTTTCGTCTATACAACCCTGGAGATAACCTGCAGTAAGAAAAACGAAGTTTTTATAAATTTAATCAAATTTATTATTTGCATAAAATCGTATAGTTCCAATGGCGCCTGAACAGGGACTCGATTTTATTATTTGCAGAAAAACGTAAAGTTTCAAATGTTTTGTGTCACCACTGGAGGCCATCATCAGTGTTTGAAATGACTGGCACGGTGTCTGTTTCATGAGTAATTTACCAAAGACATATATATATAGTCTCTACCTTATCTGTGGGGTGAATAGGCAGACACCGTTCTCTCATCTTCCTTGTAATAGGGCAATCCTGAGTAGGTGTCACTTTATTCAATAAAATTGTGAAATAAAAATATAAAGTGTTGTAAAAAAGAATGTAACCAGTTGAAGGGCTGTCTGCAGAAACGGTGATTCATATTTATTCTGGCCTAAAACATTAACTGTGTGACGATATCAACAACCAATCGCATATCTAACATTATTTTGTGACCATATACGGCATAACACGTCATATTATATTTATGCTAGTCACTCAACAATGACATGAACCACACACAAAACAGGATGATGTGTCATAAAGAATAGTAAATAATGCATATGTTTGAGACAATTATGTTACAACGACGAAAATTCAAATAGCCGAGAGCGGCGAATATTTGGTTAGCTGTGTCGCTTGCATCCGGCAGCTCGCTGCTCTTAGAACACGGACCTTGTCGCAGCCAGACGTAAAAAGTGTGGTGGTGCGGTTTTAAACTTTAGTTCATCGAAAGCTGGAAATCACATAATAATTACTAGCAGGAAGGCAGAGGACAATCACCAGAGCCAGTGAGAACTACAGATACGTCGCGGGAATATATTTTGGCCAAGCAATTGGAAAACAACAGATTCCACACACGCGGCGTAGATGAAGGCAGCCATTATGTCCATATTCAGATAAGTGTTTGTGAAAAGATACAGGTAGCTGTTTTAATACCATTAATAGAAATTGATTGCCCCTGAATGAGTAAGCGCTATAAAAAAATAAATAAAAGAAATGTAATTCTAATTATTTAATGTGTGAGAGAGTAAAAGTAATGGAATGCACGTGGTACTGGTGAATCTAAGTTGTGAATGAGTGAGTGAAGTAAGATTTTAAGTCACAATTGACTTAACAGTAATGTATTAGAGAAATGAATTATAATGTTTCAGAAGAAAATTGTGCATTAAAACAAATTTTGCCATAATCGAAAGGTGTTGTGCAATCTGTTTACTCGCGCGCGCCTATTGCGTTCTTAATCACTGTAGCCAAAGTTTCGCATAAACGAACCGTGGAATTTCTGAGGGGAGATTTTAAAAAGTCAGATGCGTTATTTGGGTTGAGTGTCATCCACAAACACTCTGGCGACTCTGGGCTCTTCTGAAGGTAAGCAGGTGGGTATATTACAGGAGCTACCTCTACCAGCATTACTTAGACTAAGGAGGGTAAGTTTACAATTGGCGACCCTGCCAGGATTTTTGCGGGTGTTTAATTACGTGAAATATGCTCAACGGAGGTTGCAGTGATCAGGAAATTGTTGTACGTTGCGTAATTAACAACACGTAGTTAAAATAAGAATTTTGTGTCAAAATAAACAAACCTCTTGAAAATAAATAATTAAAAATGGCAGATAAAAATAACGAAGTCAGTACAACTGACGAGACGTTTATGAGTGAGATGGGAGTCCACTCGACTCCAGTGAGCCAGCTCGAGGGAAGTTCCACCTAGTCAGTTGATGTAAATGGCTCACCAGTCCAGTCAACCCCCATCTCAACCAGACACGAAAGTAAAACAGATGGAAATAAAGACATAATGGCAATGACGCAGTTGCTATTAAAGATCGATAATAAATTAGAAGAACAAAAAATTGAGACCCATAGTAAGTTTGACAGTTTTCACAGTGATCTAAATGTTAAATTCGAAGAACAAAATATAAAAAATGAAATGAATTTTAAAAATTGGAAAAAACAATTACAAGATGAAATAAACGAAAGTAGAAAGAGAAAGGAGGGGGTAGAAAATGGTACATATAATAAGGTAAGTGGTGGTAATGGTATCAAAAATAATGATGATGATATGACGACGAATAATAATGAAGAAATAATTAAAGAGATAAGTGATAGTTATGAAAATGAGTTAACAAGTAGTAGTGGCAAGATAGTTGAAAACGAGCTATTTAAGGGTGATACAGTGAAAATTAATAATGATGATGAGAATATAGAAATAGTAAGTGGGAGTGAGAGAGTAATGGGAGTAGAGGCTGGTGAAGGAGTAGAAATCAGTGTTTGTAAGTTAGAAAGAGAGTATGAAGAGAGTTATTTTGTGGATATGGGGCAGAGGGTAAATTTTCCCCGGGTTTATTGTGAACCAAGGTGTTCACTGTTGTTGTTGAAGGGCAAGTGTCTCTTAGTGGAAGACTATGTGTTTTCAAATTGTTCCCTGAGTTTTTGTGGTGTTCCTGGAAAAGCCAGGAGGTGTTTTTATGTTGCAGTACCCTCTGCATGGAATGATAGAGAAAGTGTGAAATGGTGTTATGATGAGTGGTATTTTAAGAGGGAGATAGAGTTGTTTGAGGTTAGTAGAAGTTATAAAGAATTAAGAGAGAGGATGGAGAGTGAGAGGTAGATGATTATATTGAATTCTTACCTTGCGATGTGGTTAGTGCAGCAAGAGATGATAACAATGCTGATGACTTACCTGTATATAAGATGGGGTTACTCGTAGTAGATTATTACTATGCTAAAGAAATGATAAAAGGTTTAATCATAACAGATGATACTAAGGGAGAATTGACCATACCGAATGTCGACAGGAATTTTGAATTAATAGTATGCAATAATGTTTTTGAAAACTATATTGATACGAGAGATAAAATTGATGATGGCAGTTATTATAATAATAGTAACACTATGTGTTTAATTATAAATGAACTGTGTAGATGTAAGACAAGATTATTATTCGATGATGGTGGTTAAACATTTAGTGTTTATGAACATTTAATTATGTGAGTAGGGTTTTTTGAAATGGACTGTATTATGGAATGATTTGTGGTAAACCATAACGAATAATAATGTGTAACTTTTTTATTTTTGGTTATTATTCTATTTTATTCAGATCACAACTCCCACTTACCTTTCAACTTGGATCTGGCCGGATCGAGTAGTGGCGGTACACCCATTTCGTTTGACGAACTATGACAGTACATAAAACGAACTAAGGTTGTGAAAGAAACTAACTCGCAATTTGGTAGAAGAGAAATTAGATTTTTTAATTAATCAGAATCATATTTAAATTTTGTTCAAAAACTTTTGATCATTGTTTTACAGATTAATTTACAGTTTTCTTTGTTCGGTTAGCCTCTGCTACATGCTACTTATTCTAAGAGCTTACCTTAGTGATCACTATACACACACACACAAGACTGCCCAGCCTGCAATTTTGCACACACACAAACACACAAAAAATTATAGAACCCTTAACATTTTTTAATAATATCCCTCCCCGTCGGCAACGTGGTCCTCGCGTGCACTCCTCATTCCTTTGTATTTCTTTTTAGTGTCCGAAAAATATATATATATAACTATGTTCTGCACTTTTACTTGACCGCGGTCACATACTTTGTTATTGTTAGTTGTTACATTAATTATAAAAAATTTGTTTCTGAACCCGGTTGACGGGCGGCCTGCGCAGGCGGGAGTCGACAACGAACTGCCGGCGTCTCTCAGTTCCCCACTCCGGGAGCATTTTAGTCAAGACGACGGACATCAATGCCTTGTATGTAGTCGTCCCAGTTTCGACTCATACTAGTCACGTAGTTGTTGGAGTGACGATAGCAGACGATTTCAAATAGGCACTGGCTAATGTCATAAAAGTGGGTGGGACTTAAAACAGCATTTCCGCAAGATCTTGAAGAAAACGACAAAGATTATTCTCTCTAGCCATCTTGGTTTTTGTTAGAGCGTCACTTGGAGCGTGATTGAGCAGTTGCGTATGTGCGCTGCCACACACAGGTACAAAGTTCTCAGAATTTTGTGGAGGTAAATTCTTCAGCCGTGTTACACCACTGATTGCGTTTCGCTTTGTTTCCAACTGTTTCTCAACACTGGTCTGTTATACGGACAAATACGTTGCACAATGACAATCCGCCCAAAAACGAAATAAATAAAAATATAAATATATGCCCCAAACGGTTAAAATAAAACACCCAAAAATCGACCCGCTACAATACCCCCTCGATGAGAATTCTGCTGTCCATGACAGAAGAAATCTCATCGATAAACCCCGAAGAGGACCGGTGAGGAACTGGTGCCAACAACCCCCTTGTTCTTAATCTCATGGGTACACGACCCCCCTGGCTCAGCGACCATGGACTCATCTGAACGAGATCACTGGACTTCTCTGTAAGCGATCCCAACACCGAGAAATTGATCAGACTCGCACCACGACACACCTCGCCTTCTAACATACTACCCCCAAAAATCCTCAATCCCTGGCTAAAATTACTCCAGCTCCTCCGCCGATATGGATCCCCTTTTTTGCAAGCTGGGCTGCCTTTAGCAGATACTGGGCTCACACATACTAACATTACATATTATCATAACACATTAAAAGAAAACTTCCTTTAAAATTTATTATAAATTCAAAAAAAAATTCAATATTCATGAAAAAATCGTTTATCAAAAAATTCTCTTCCTCTTTTTTCTAATTTTTGTTACAATTGACTTAACCTCGACATTTCTACTAATATAAACATTTCTATTCTAACATGGAGAATCACTTATAGTCTACCAATATAAAGCAATACAATAAAAGAAACATCACTAATACATACATAATAAAATAATAATTATCTAACATATTCACTCGCTGGCAGGCGAAAAATCAAAAAAAATTTTTTTTTTCCAAAAAAATTTAAAATTTTCAAAATTTTAAAATTCAAAAAAATTATTCATTAAATATTTATTAAATTTATTTATTAAATAACATTTATTAAAATTATTCAAATATTGGTTTGAATTAATTAAACAAACAAATTAAAATTGGATTCCTACTATACAAGCTTAGTAGGTGTATGAACTCATCAGCTGATCATAACTAGGTCAAGTCCAAAACCCTTGACCTACATATGTTATGTATGATTTCTGAAAACACCTTGAACATTTTCAATATCCTACCTTGAAATACAAAACATAATAAACAAAATATTTAAAACAAACAAAATATTATTATACATGATAAACAGATTGACCTTTAAATTATTTAAAATAAACACTTCTTGACTTTACATTATTTTCACATTTTATCAAAATTCTGTCACTGGTTAAAAAAATAAACAATTGTATATTCTTTGTCATGAATCTCTCTTTAGTTAACAGTTAATTCTACCTTACTGGGGGTGATGTAAATTATTTATTCTCGTTTTTCTGTATTAGATTTCTATACCTATATAAACTTTCTCCCTCTGACTCTAATATTCATCAACTGAAACTCCCATGACACCCATCTCTATCAAAAATATCTACTAATCAAGCCATTCTAAACCCCAACTTATCATTTAACACAATTCGCCGCCTTCTCTACATATACAAAACTCGCTAACCCTTTGTACATAGGACACGTGTTTCCTTCCCAAAAACTCATTTCCCTTATTTGGCCCCCGGATTTTACCTAAGGCGGCCCCTCCTCACTAAAATCTATTCTAATCCCGTCCCAACCCTTGTTGTGGACTCCCCAAATACATTACCCCCTAATACAAAATTGCCATCCCCAAAAAATCTCAATCTCATTACATTACTACAAATACACAAAATAACCTCATTAACTATAAAAACAACAATATATCATTCAAAATCTACATAAAGTCTCCATTACCACTGTGTCAACATTAATACTTCACCAACTCTTTATATCACATCAACTCAAAACAACATTACATTATATTCATCTCCATCATTTCACATTCAGCTTTTAATTCAAGTCTGCATGTCCCATAAAACATTTATCACCCATGAATTATCTTTTATTAATTTGCATAAATTGTTATTTTATTTCTCATATTCTTTTTGTCTTTACTTCAAAATGTCTGTAGTACACTAAACATTAATTATTTGTAACATTTACAAACCACTACACCAGTGACATGGTATTGTTGATCAGCTGATATCCTAACATAATAAAAACACCATGAATACCATTCAAAATTGGACAATTACATGTAATACATTATCAACACTTACTTCTATTATGTTGATTGCCTGCCAGGCGTCTAATGATTGGCTTAGAAAAAAAATTACGCACATAATGAAAATACATTTTATCAACAACTATATCTAACACGCAACAATAAAATGATTGCACAAATAGCAATAAACCTGGATTATTAGCATACATCAAACAAACAATTCTCTTTTAAATAATTTATATAAAAATTTATAAACATTATTATTTAAAATTTTTCATTAACTCTTTCTATTTATCATCCTGATGAATTTATCCTGTGTTGTAATCAGATTTTCAAAAATTCTAAATTTATTATTAATATATATTTTTAACCATCATTTTTATTTAGCGCAATTATTTCAAAATATTTCATTACTGAATTAACATATCAATCACTCCTGTCAACCTTTTTGTTATACATTATTCATATTGTAAAATTTCAATACTTACAGCCCATTTCTCAAAACATATGCAACATACCACAATACTCTCACCTCACCACTGAAACATTTCACAACATATTAGTTCACCTCAAATAATTCAGCCATCTATTATCAAAATGATTTAAATTCCTTAAAAAGTTAATTATACAATATTGAAATAGTCAAACAAAATATTTAACATGTATTAATTTGTTGAATTAAATTAATTATTAACAATATAGAATTCATTACCAACCAAACAATTACAGTTCTCTGATTACTTGTTTTCCAAATTAATCCTATTTGTTTATTTAAATTGCAAATATTTCCACATTATTATCACAACAATCATCTTACATACACACATATAAATTCACTAGATTTTATTTACAACTCTTGTTAATTATTATTCCATTTTTTCCACACTTCTGTCCAAATCTGCCATGTCAAACAACCATAAAACAAAATATTTATACTGTCTTTTATTGTTTTAATAGTTTAACCTCCATCGTTCCAAATCAACCTTGGTTTTATACAACACTGTTGCTTTTTATTTACAAACAAATGGTTACTTTGTGTGTCATAACCAGAACAACCAAATTCACTCATTTTACCAGAATACTCATTAAACCAGTCTACGTTAGGTATTTTTGTTAAGTCTCCGTCATTACATTCATTCACTATCGGTCTAATTATTTTTATCAAATCATTGTAATCATTATTATTCAAATATATTTCTAAGCCTTCTTTCCATTCATCATACTTTCTATTCAAATCATACAATTCTGTTACATACCATTCTCTATTTACCTCTCTCTCTTCATAACACCACATCACACTCTCACAATTATTCCGGACAGAGGGTACACAATTACTCCACAAAAATAAACACCTCAATTCATCTACCAATACGGGACTCTTGCCCTTCAACCACAACACTTGTGGACTCAATAAATCATCATAAACATCATAAATAATAAAGGGAAAATTTGCCCTCTGTCCCCACTCTACTACAACATTATTTTTTCTCTCTCTCTCTAACTCACTGACGCACATTAACATCTCATAATCACTACCTTCCACCAACTCATCAGTACTCTCATTCTTTATTTTTACCGCATCAGTCTCCGATACTAGTTCTTCAAATACATTACTATTATTCTCATTATTTTCAACATTATTATTTATTAACTCATTGCCTAACACAACACTGTCATTACAGCTTTCGTTTGTATTATTCTTACTCTGTTCTACTTTATTCGAACTAATTTTTGTCATTTCATTGTCATTTCCAAGGCATACACTCTTGTCTTGTATGTTATTTATCAACTCGTCAAATTTTATATTTATATTTTGCTGAAGCTGAATATTCTGTTCTTCAAATTTTCTTCTCTGTTCATCTAATTTATTGTTGAAATCACTTTTCATTTTATTTAAAATTATTTCGTTACCATCAAAACGTTTATTTAATTCCTTCTCATTTATGTCAAAACGACTATTCATTATATTGAATTTAGTCTCAAAATTACTATTCATATTGTTCAAAATTATATCATTATCATTAAAACGACTATTCATTGCATTGAAATTACTATTCATTCTCTCGAATTGACTGAGCATAACACTCATCATATTTGTTTCCTCTGATTGTTTACTTTTATTAATTGAAACGGGGGTCAATTGAATCCCCGAATCAACGTATATTTCGTTTGTTTGTGGTTGAGACGCAATCGGAGTGGAATGAACTATTACATTGCTGCCGCCAGCTGTTTCTGTAACGGCACCCGTCTCCCCCCTCAACATGCCACTTTCATCCAGTGATTGCGACTCAAGGCCACTTTCACTCATTTCTACGTTAGTTATATTGCTTTGTTTAGTATTCTCAGACATTTTTTCTAGTTTATAGCTTAGTTTTACTTAAGTGTTAACTACAATTGGTTACTCTTCCCTTCCAAAACGTTATACTACAGCATATATAAAATAAACCTTACCATAATTAAGTACATTTCACGTAACTAAAATTTCGCTTTCATAACCGTACTTCATTCAATGCACTGTCAAAATGTAGGCCGGTGTAATACAACTTTTTTGTTGTATTACATCCTGCAGTCACGGCACCAATTGTAACTTTCTTCTTTTTGGTTATTATTCTATTTTATTCAGATCACAACTCCCACTTACCTTTCAACTTGGATCTGGCCGGATCGAGTAGTGGCGGTACACCCATTTCGTTTGACGAACTATGACAGTACATAAAACGAACTAAGGTTGTGAAAGAAACTAACTCGCAATTTGGTAGAAGAGAAATTAGATTTTTTAATTAATCAGAATCATATTTAAATTTTGTTCAAAAACTTTTGATCATTGTTTTACAGATTAATTTACAGTTTTCTTTGTTCGGTTAGCCTCTGCTACATGCTACTTATTCTAAGAGCTTACCTTAGTGATCACTATACACACACACACAAGACTGCCCAGCCTGCAATTTTGCACACACACAAACACACAAAAAATTATAGAACCCTTAACATTTTTTAATAATATCCCTCCCCGTCGGCAACGTGGTCCTCGCGTGCACTCCTCATTCCTTTGTATTTCTTTTTAGTGTCCGAAAAATATATATATATAACTATGTTCTGCACTTTTACTTGACCGCGGTCACATACTTTGTTATTGTTAGTTGTTACATTAATTATAAAAAATTTGTTTCTGAACCCGGTTGACGGGCGGCCTGCGCAGGCGGGAGTCGACAACGAACTGCCGGCGTCTCTCAGTTCCCCACTCCGGGAGCATTTTAGTCAAGACGACGGACATCAATGCCTTGTATGTAGTCGTCCCAGTTTCGACTCATACTAGTCACGTAGTTGTTGGAGTGACGATAGCAGACGATTTCAAATAGGCACTGGCTAATGTCATAAAAGTGGGTGGGACTTAAAACAGCATTTCCGCAAGATCTTGAAGAAAACGACAAAGATTATTCTCTCTAGCCATCTTGGTTTTTGTTAGAGCGTCACTTGGAGCGTGATTGAGCAGTTGCGTATGTGCGCTGCCACACACAGGTACAAAGTTCTCAGAATTTTGTGGAGGTAAATTCTTCAGCCGTGTTACACCACTGATTGCGTTTCGCTTTGTTTCCAACTGTTTCTCAACACTGGTCTGTTATACGGACAAATACGTTGCACAATGACAATCCGCCCAAAAACGAAATAAATAAAAATATAAATATATGCCCCAAACGGTTAAAATAAAACACCCAAAAATCGACCCGCTACAAATGTAGATTGTATATACTTTTGTGTTGATGTTAAATGTAATGATGTAGCACGGTGAAGTATACTCAACTTTGTGAATTTTGTTAAAATAATGAAATGTGTTTGATAAAATAATTGAATTAATTTGAAAAGGAGATAATAAATGAAATATTGTATAAGTGAATGTGGATAACAAATTAAAAATTTTGGAAAATTTAATGATATAGTAAATGATAAATAATTGATGGTTGATTAGTAAAAAGTTCAATTGAAATTAAAGTGGTAATGTTTATAATTTTATATGCAAATTTAAAGGTGAATTGTTTAATTTGATGTAATAATCGCAATGTTAATTATGAGTGCATTATGTTTTATTTAATGAAGAAATTTGTGTTAGTGGTTGAAATATGTAACTCCACAGATGGTGGGACAGGTTTTAGGGGGTGGGGAAGGGTCATTTATATTATAGCTTGTTGTGTGTGAGCATGGTGGGGGAGAGGGGTGAAGGGGTTGTTTCCACTTATTTTGTGTCTATTCCAATCTGACGATGGGCTGTGAAGCTTGAAAGCGCTAATTGGGATAATTTTTACATAGTGGTGTGCAACTGTGATCATTCTGATTATGTTTTATTGTTGTATTATGTAAGTGTAGGATCTTAAACATGTATTATGTGTTTTAAATAGATTCCCCACTTTCGGGCGGTCACTGCCTCACCAGCACTGACCGTGGTTTTGGCTGACAACCAGCCGTGGGCAGACGTTGTAAACTGATCATGGTTGATTGCCTTTTTTTTAAAATTGGTGTGACACAGAAATTAACAGGGGGGTGACTCAGGGGAAATCAAACTGGAACTATGGAACAGCGGCTATCACCCGTTCGCGTGGGAACATAAAAAGGGGGATAGACCGTCTTAAGGGGACATAAATATAAAATTAGTAAGATACTGTAAACCCTAGTGGTCAGATAATCCACATTTTTATTTGTAACGCCGAAGAAAAGACAGAAGATGACAAAATTCCTCCTTAACGCTTCAGTCCTTGTGGAAGCAACTGGGCGCAACAGTCCAGTCAAGGGGGGACATAGAGAGATGGATGGCCGGTGGCAATGTTACATGCTGCGAGGGTGCGACTCCGCCTTTGGGGACCTAGCCCTCAATGGCCGAGTAATAGTGTTATACTAAGATAGGTGAAAGTCCTTGAGGTCACTGACAACTGTGTAACGCGGGGTATCGGGGGTTAAGGGAAATTAGTTTAAGTTGGTAGTATAAGTTGATGTAGAGTGGAGGAGGTATATAGTAGAAAGAGGAGGGTGATCGTGTTGTCACTGAAATTTTAATAGTGCTTAAATCTGTTGTTTATGTTCAAAGTAAAGGAGGCAGTAAGATACTGCGCTAGTGTTAAGAAAAAAATTCAAGAGGTTTAATTAATAAATGTAAAAGAGTGATTTAACTAAGAGACAAGAAGTCTCATACATTTTATTTCCAATTGGAATTGAGGAGAAAAGTATAATGAAAAGAGAAAAGAATTTAGATTAAGCCAGTATGTTATATTAAGAATTTGTAAACGGGTGACAGAGTAATAGATTCATAAAAGCCAGTACTACAAATAGAGGAACCAGTACGAAATAAAAAGGGAACATACCAGTTCAGTATGGGGAAAGATGTAAGGCCATATGGTAATTTTTAATTTTGTTGTTTCAGAATCTGATGAGTTGTGGCGACGGTCCTGTGCTGGCCGGTGCGTCAGGGCAGGAGCGTCTAGCGCCTGAGTGTTCTTGCGGTGTTGGGATTCTTGCGAGAAAGTCCAGTAAGTTCATTCAGGTGCGGTCACGATCGTCAGAGCAGGGGGTAAGTACACATATTTTACTAAATTTCAGGAGGGTCACGGCACCTTAAACCGACTGATCCTTTAGGAATGTTTGTGTCAAAGAAAGTTTTCATGCTTTGGCACGAAACCTTTCTTTGAGGGGGTTTTGTAATGGGGCAATCCTGAGTAGGTGTCATTTTATTCAATAAAATTGTGAAATAAAAATATAAAGTGTTGTAAAAAAGAATGTAACCAGTTGAAGGGCTGTCTGCAGCAATGGTGATACATATTTATTCTGGCCTAAGACATTAACTGTGTGACGATGTCAACAACCAATCGCATATCTAACATTATTTTGTGACCACATACGGCATAACATGTCATATTATATTTATGCAAGTCACTCAACAATGACGTGAACCACACACAAAACAGGACGATGTGTCATAAAGAATAGTAAATAATGCATATGATTGAGACAATTATGTTACAACGACGAAAATTCAAATAGCCGAGAGCGGCGAATATTTGGTTAGCTGTGTCGCTTGCATCCGGCAGCTCGCTGCTCTTAGAACACGGACCTTGTCGCAGCCAGACGTAAAAAGTGTGGTGGTGCGGTTTTAAACTTTAGTTCATCGAAAGCTGGAAATCACATAATAATTACTAGCAGGAAGGCAGAGGACAATCACCAGAGCCAGTGAGAACTACAGATACGTCGCGAGAATATATTTTGGCCAAGCAATTGGAAAACAACAGATTCCACACACGCGGCGTAGATGAAGGCAGCCATTATGTCCATATTCAGATAAGTGTTTGTGAAAAGATACAGGTAGCTGTTTTAATACCATTAATAGAAATTGATTGCCCCTGAATGAGTAAGCGCTATAAAAAAATAAATAAAAGAAATGTAATTCTAATTATTTAATGTGTGAGAGAGTAAAAGTAATGGAATGCACGTGGTTCTGGTGAATCTAAGTTGTGAATGAGTAAGTGAAGTAAGATTTTAAGTCACAATTGACTTAACAGTAATGTATTAGAGAAATGAATTATAATGTTTCAGAAGAAAATTGTGCATTAAAACAAATTTTGCCATAATCAAAAGGTGTTGTGCAATCTGTTTACTCGCGCGCGCCTATTGCGTTTTTAATCACTGTAGCCAAAGTTTTGCATAAACGAACTGTGGAATTTCTGATGGGAGATTTTAAAAAGTCAGATGCTTTATTTGGGTTGAGAGTCATCCACAAACACTCTGGGCTCTTCTGAAGGTAAGCAGGTGGGTATATTACAGGTGCTACCTCTACCAGCATTACTTAGACTAAGGAGGGTAAGTTTACATCCTGTTGGCTCATTTAATCTAGTTGCCACAGTACCATAGTTTAACTGTTTAACTCCTTACCATAAGATGTAGGGCAGTTACAATACCAAAATAGTGTCAATACCACAAAAACTTAATACAATTTACAATATAATACAAAATCAAACTTAAAAATATGAAAGTACCAAAACACCTACATAAAATATACACTCCACTACAGAATCCACCTTTGCAAACCACTTCACTGAAGCAAACCACACATACAAAAACATCGACAATCACATGGACATTCTACACGTACACACAAAAGGCCGAAAACCAAACACTTTTGAACAACTGGAAATATACAAACACACGAAAACACATAAAAACAACATCCTAAACGAACAGACACAATTTAAATCACACGCATTATTTTAACATATCACACCTCACACACACAACATCGATCCTTCAAAAATCGATACCGTCGCCAAGAACAAGACAGACAGTGCTCCCAACGGCAGCCTCTGAAGAAGCTTTTTAAAAGTGAAAACTGGTTCAGGCTATAAGATAAAACTTTTATGTTTTTACCCATAATAAAAAAAAGTAAAAAAAATTAAAAAAAAAACGCTTTTATTTAAAATTAACAAAATGATCAATGTACTAAAAAGGATAAAATAATTTATCTTTTACCAAATACGTTAACAACAAATGAAAATAACGTTTATTAATCAAACATTTTTGTAACATTAAGTATCACTGATAATAAAAGCGTGGGCGCCTAAGGAATGATATTATACCATGTTTAAATTATTTTATTAATCCATTTATCTTTCTTACGACGCTTTAACAAACATATTCGTCCTCCACTGCGAATAAAATCATTCAATGAATGAGCAATAATTTTAGTTTTTGCACACTCTTGACAAGGAAAACTGAATCTACATGTTGTATTATTCTTTTTACACGTGATTGTATGTAGATGAATTTGACACTTCATTACTAATTCTTGTAAATCTGATTCTTCCGATTCACAAGAGCAAATTTCATCTATTCGACGTAAACCCTCTTCTGAATCGAATGAAGGATGATTTTCAACCCACACAATCATATGAAGATGCGGACTGCCTCGATTTTGAAATTCAATCTGCCACCAAAAGTCTACTACTTTGCCTCCAAACACATCACAGTTACTTCTCAAAAATTTCATGAGTGCATTGAAACGAAGCATAAAATGTCGAGAGACGATAACGGGATATTTTTCAATCAAACGTTGTGTTTCATGTATATCAAGATCGTTTGGATCTACATTTGCCCTTCCATCTGCAATCAATAGTGCTTTTCTCATATCTAACCAATGTAAATCATTGCAACTGAATGTTATGAAATAATGTGGAGGGCCGATGCATTTTATCATTCCAATCAATAAATGCACGTCTTCAACCATTCCAGTTTCATCTTTTTTCCACAAGCTGAAATAGTGGCCCTTACACGTTCATTTTAGAACATGGATAATGCATAGAAAAGATAATCATTTCTTTGAAATCTTCTATCTTTCCCAAGAATCCTGAACTGAAAGTAATCTAAATGACTAATTTTTACTATTTCTTTTTATGAATTTGCTAACTGCTATAATTTTTATTGTTCGACTAAGCTTTTCGTCATCACTGACATCATCAGGTCTTAAACAACGTCTATCAACTGATAATTTATAGCTCTATAGCAAAATGAATTTAATGCTGCCATTTTATAATTGACTGGATGATATGATTCTTATATAAAATGGCAGCATTAAATTCATTTTGCTATAGAGCTATAAATTATCTACAAAATGAAGAATTCAAACAAAAAGAATTAAAGGAAATACAACAAATAGCAAAAAATAATAATTACAACCCTAAAATAATTAATAGAATAGTTAAGAAAATAGAGGAAAATAAAGAAATAGAAAACAACAAAAAAGAAAAAACAAATGAAGAAAAGAAATATAAAGGAGCAATAACATACATAGGATATCAAACAAAAATGTTACAAAAATGCTTCGAAAAATATGAAATACAGATAGGAATAAAGAAAACGAAAAATGTATTTGAATATATAAAAAATGCTAAAACAGAAGAAATTCCATTAACAGAAAAAAGCGGTGTATACAAATTAAAATGTGGGGAATGTAATAAGATATATCTGGGCGAAACTGGAAGAAAATTTAAAATTCGAATGAATGTACACGCAAAAGGAGAAGGGGTTAGAGTTACGAACTCACTATATGCAAGACATTTTAATGAATCAGGCCATAAATTCATAAATCCAAATGAAAATATGGAAATAATCAAAATAGAAAACAATCCGCAAAAAAGAAAACTAATAGAAGAACTAGAAAAAAAAAGTTAAAAAAGAAGATAAAAATAAATTAATGAATATAAAAGTGGATTTTACAAATGAAGAAATATTTTATTATATATTAAACAATAAACAAAAATAAATTAAAATAATAAGAATAACACACTAAAAATGACGAAATGTAAAAGGTTACAAAAAAATTATAAGTCAAGAATAGAAAAAAATTAACGGGAGATTCTTAAAACAATTTGACGGACATTAGAAAAATGCCTAACGGAAAAATGTAGACAAAGTTCCCGTGAAGAGCGGTAGCAGCTAGAACCAATAGGAGGGGCGATGACATAAGGGGAGGGGCCTAAAGTATAAAAGCCTACAACGTACAGTTGATAGATGTTGTTTAAGACCTGATGATGTCAGTGATGACGAAAAGCTTAGTCGAACAATAAAAATTATAGCAGTTAGCAAATTCATAAAAAGAAATAGTAAGGATGGCTGCTAATTTAAACAATACGAAGACTAATTTTTACTCGTCTTGAAGTTTCTCTCAACCCATTGATTCCAAATGGGAATAGATAAAACCAACTGAATTCTTCTGCTCTCAGTTCATGGTGAACATTTACAATGTTGTTTTTTGTTTTTCGAACAATCTTATTCAATTCATCTGATAATTCATATCGCTGTTCAACGTCGGTTCTCTAAAATCAATTTGAGCCATAACACTTGTTTGTACAGATACGTTTGTTTTCTGTTTGTACTGTTTGTTCAGAGGGCGCATCCACAGCTATCGAATATGTATTTTCTTCTTCTCTTTCCTCTTCTTCTCTTACACATTCCAAGACAGGGTCATATTTTATATTAACCTTTATATAATTTATTGTAAATTGTTGATTTTGTGAACCTGTTGATTGCTTACACATGCGTTCAAGTTCTGCAAGTATATCGCATTCAATTATACAAGCTCTTCCAAGATCTTGTATTACACTCTCACCATTTGGACTACACGAATGTGAATCAGTAAGATAAAATTTGTCGTTATAATGTATTACTGCAAGCGATTTGATGATGCAATTAAAATTCCAGCTTGATGATAATTGAATAATGTAAGTAATGCTTCATTCAGCATTATTCCAAAACCATTTTGTTTTTTATCATCTTGTACGTTCCCAAAAATATTAGTGTCATTAATATATTCTATAGAAAAATTCATGTCATACATGATCAAATCTTCTTTAATGGCGCCAAAGTTATGCACATCCAAGTACCCATCTTCGCTGATAGGAGAAGCATTCGGCAAGTTCTGCAAGTATATCGCATTCAATTATACAAGCTCTTCCAAGATCTTGTATTACACTCTCACCATTTGGACAACACGAATGTGAATCAGTAAGATAAAATTTGTCGTTATAATGTATTACTGCAAGAGATTTGATGATGCAATTAAAATTCCAGCTTGATGATAATTGAATAATGTAAGTAATGCTTCATTCAGCATTATTCCAAAACCATTTTGTTTTTTATCATCTTGTACGTTCCCAAAAATATTAGTGTCATTAATATATTCTATAGAAAAATTCATGTCATACATGATCAAATCTTCTTTAATGGCGCCAAAGTTATGCACGTCCAAGTACCCATCTTCGCTGATAGGAGAAGCATTCGGCAAGTTCTGCAAGTATATCGCATTCAATTATACAAGCTCTTCCAAGATCTTGTATTACACTCTCACCATTTGGACCACACGAATGTGAATCAGTAAGATAAAATTTGTCGTTATAATGTATTACTGCAAGCGATTTGATGATGCAATTAAAATTCCAGCTTGATGATAATTGAATAATGTAAGTAATGCTTCATTCAGCATTATTCCAAAACCATTTTGTTTTTTATCATCTTGTACGTTCCCAAAAATATTAGTGTCATTAATATATTCTATAGAAAAATTCATGTCATACATGATCAAATCTTCTTTAATGGCGCCAAAGTTATGCACGTCCAAGTACCCATCTTCGCTGATAGGAGAAGCATTCGGCAAGTTCTGCAAGTATATCGCATTCAATTATACAAGCTCTTCCAAGATCTTGTATTACACTCTCACCATTTGGACCACACGAATGTGAATCAGTAAGATAAAATTTGTCGTTATAATGTATTACTGCAAGAGATTTGATGATGCAATTAAAATTCCAGCTTGATGATAATTGAATAATGTAAGTAATGCTTCATTCAGCATTATTCCAAAACCATTTTGATTTTTATCATCTTGTACGTTCCCAAAAATATTAGTGTCATTAATATATTCTATAGAAAAATTCATGTCATACATGATCAAATCTTCTTTAATGGCGCCAAAGTTATGCACGTCCAAGTACCCATCTTCGCTGATAGGAGAAGCATTCGGATTATTTGCTGTTAGCATTATAATTTCTTTATAAATTTGATCTCCTTGAAACATGTTCACATCTAGAGTATTTGTAGACCACTGTTTTGGTGGATATATATATGCTCTGCATATACGTTATTACGTTTGCTAATGCCATTGCACAACACTGAACACCTGCGTAGCCTGAAGTGAACACTGCTTGATTATTTTGGTTCCATGATGCTCGTACAATTCTTGCAACATTATTTATCTGCATGTAAGCATTACCTAGTCTTTGTTGTTGCTCTACAGTTTGATTAAATTGTTGTTGTTCAATTGAATTTTGTGTATGAAACTGTTCGTTGCTATGAATGAGATATCCATTATTTTCTTCATTAACTGTATTTACAGAGATAGCTTTATTCATATTAACATCAATATAACTCTCTTCATTTACCATATCTACAGATATAGGATTATTCATATTAACGTCAATATAACTTAAAGTAAATAGTTTATTTTTACATCAGGTTGATCGTCTAATTATGCGTTCAAGTTCTACAAGGGTATCGCATTCAATTATACATGCTCTACCAAGATCTGGTCTTGCACTTGCACCTTTTGGACCACATGAGTGAGAATCGGTAAAATAGAATTTTTCATTATAATGTATTACTCCAAGAGATTTTGAAGATGCAATTAAAATTCCAGCTTGATGATGTTTGAATAATGCAAGCAAGGCTTCATTCAGAGTTATTCTATTATTGTTTTGATTTAAATTATTTTGGACATTTCCAAAAATATTAGTGTATTCTTCATATTCTAAAGAGAAATTCAAATCATATACAATTAAATCGTTTTTTATCACAGAGAAATTACGTATCTCTAAGTATCCGTCTTCGTTAATAGGAAGATCATTTCGTTGCAGCTGGATCATTTTATGTTAACACTCTAATATCTTTGTAAATACGATCTCCTTCAATCATGTTCATATATAAAGTATTCATAGACCAATTTTGGGGTGGACAAACAAATGCTCTCACAATATTTGCAAGTGTCATTGTACAACATTGAACACCTGCATAGCCTGAGGTAAACACATCTCGATTATCTTGACTCCATGATGCTCGCAGAATTCTTGATACTCCGTTAATTTTTTTATAAAAATTATCTCGATGTTTTTTATCAATAACTTCATGTAATTGTTGCTGCGGTTTTAACAATTCTTACCAAATCCTCTACATCCATTCAAACATTTTTATTGATCTCCACGTCATTATATAAAGGGTTATGTTCTTGTAACCATTTTAATGCATTGTAAACTTTTTCATGAGATATAGAGAATTCTCTAATAATATTAAAGTCTACAAGATGTTCAGTAACAATCACTATTCCAGCATTACTTGAAGATCTTGGAAGCATATTTGGTAGTTTTTCACTGACTTCAAATATGTCTTGAGCAAATAGTACCGCTTGACCTCGAAAGCCATATTGACCAAACTGTCCGTCAAATTTTATAATTTTAACAAATGGTATTATTCTTAAGAGTAATCTCTGTTCACACTGAGACAGTTGTTGCAAAACAGCAGGTTGAAGACCAGGATCCAAACAGTTCCAGTAAGCCTTTGAAGGAAATGTCACTTTATTACTGGTGATATGTGCTTTACACCTATGACAAAGAAGTAGGGTTGATTTTTGCTTTAGTTCATTAGGTGATTCTGCTGCTGCACTAGGTCGGCATGTTGCTACTTGATTCGGATAGCATTGTTTTGTACAAACATCACATATTTTATCACAAAATGTATTAATAGATTTATCAAACGTTTGCAGGTCATTGTTTATTCAAATGCAGGTTTATGCAACTGTGATTTTTTTGCGAGTATTTTTGTCTATCATTCTCCAATTGAATTTCCCGTTGTTGTAACGTTTCAGCAGCTCTTACTTGTGAATGATACAAACGATCATGTTCTAATCGTGTTTCACGTTGTTCTGGTGTTTCTTTTTGTAATTTCTGTGACTTATACATTTTGTATTGCATTAATCTAGCTTCTTTTTCTTCTACTGTTTTGGAACGTACTGTTAATGAAAAGCATCTTCTACCCATTTCTAATCTAGCTTCAAGATTTTTATTTGACTGTTTCGTTTTATATTCTCTGCATTTTTGTAATCTGGCTTTCTTTGTCTTGATATCTTCATTTTTTAATTTCTCTAGTCTTTTATGGCGCTTTTTTTCCAATCGCCTTTTTCTCTGAGTAGTCGTTTCTGTTTGACTCATTTTTCAACACCTACAAAATTAATTATTCATTAAATATTTTGTACACGGTTTGATAGTAAAAGTAAATTTTAGCTAATTTTAGTTTACAAGTAAAATTGTAAGTTTATTGTAAATTTATTATTTAAATATTTCTTACAATAGGCAAAACGACATAACTTCTCTTTCATTGGAAAATTTCAAAGTGAAACGTTTTGTACAAAGTAAAATTACTTACCGTTATTTGTAATCACGTAGACAGTTTCACCAAACTGATTTTAATTTTGATTGCTCCACTAAGCCTAAAAAAAGTATCCTGCCCCCCCCCTTACGAAAACGTTTACCGGCTGCTGGTACAGATGACACAGTAAGTTAGTTCTAACATGGTTCAGGTTGTAATAAAACTTCATGTTTTTACTCATAAAAAACTTTGTGTTCTGAGTCGTTAGTAAAATAGTTGTATTTAGTTAAGTAACGGACACATCATGGACAACGAAATCCAAGAAGTAAGTTTGTATTAACGTAGATACAGCAAGTCAAAAACCAACTGCCATTATTCATTTTTCATTTCATATACATATTTCCAACGGTTGATACTGAAGGTTAAAGTCTTTAGTTATACCCACTGTTTACAATTAAGGACTCGGAATCGAACATCAGACGGGTTAGGTGTACAGTGAACCGGAGTTAAATTATAATCGCGTGATAAAACTATATAGTGAATTGTTAAAATAATAATAAATGAATTATATAGTGGAAACAACCAAAAAGGAATATAAAAGTGTGAATTTAAAAAGGAAAGTATTGTGATATTAATCAAATTTAAAAATTTTTTAACAGTTATTATAAAGTAACCTGACACTATATATACTAGCGAACTATTTTTTCACAAACACTGAACCATCACACAATAACACTGTTGTAATTTTTTTTTGTTAGTTGTTAATCATTATTTGTGTGTGTTTAATTTTAAGAAGTGTAGTATTAATTAACCTAAAAAAGACCGTATCTGAGATCTAAAACTTTCTATAGTGCCATATACCAAGCCAGGGTAATTCATATTAAGAATTATTTATTTATTTTAATTTTAAAAGAGAAAAATTCAAAGTGAAATGTTTTGTACAAAGTAAAATTACTTACCATTATTTGTAATCACGTAGACAGTTTTAACATTGAAAATGTTTATAAGGACGTGTCGCACATTTGCGCGTGATCGAAAATGGGAACCGGTGAGTTCCCATAGATACTACTTCTTTGTTGTCAATAACGTAGTACACATATACAACTTCGCTTATGAATGCGACTACATTTACCTTATAATCTGTACATTGGTCAATGTATGTATGTATTTTTTTTTTCATAATATTGTATTGTCACGTGATTCAAGTGTGTATGCAAAATTTCAAGTCGCTATCACATCGGGAAGTATGCGAAAATTCGATTTGAAAAATCCACTTCAGACCGACGGGAAAAGCAAGTTAAATAAAAGCGTTTAAAAAACTTTGTGTTCCGAGTTGGTAGTGAATTAATTATAACTCATAAAATATAAGTATAGAATAAATTAAATTCCTAGTTTCTTATCTTTTATGGCCACATAAACTATAAAACACAACACACTACAGGAATTTTATTATAAAAAAAATAATAAAACGGTAAACAGTTATGCATGCTTTCTTGATAAATTAGAAGAAAATATTAATGAAAAACCCAGTTTAGCAAAAAAACAACAATTTCGTTAGTGGTACATCCAGCCTATTCACCAGATACAGCTATGTTCCTAAATCACTGTTACCAGACTTTCATCTCTTCCCAAAACCTCAAAAAACTTGAAGTGGAAATCTTCATCAAATGAAGAAGAGGTAATAATGTCTACAGAGGAGTCCTTTGCAGACCCAGACCCCACTGTAAGGGTATGTAATGGTGTTGGAGAGCTGCTAGAATAAGTGTATTTTAAATTAAATAATTTTGAAAAAAAAAATTAATTTAAAAACTAGCTTTCTCATTGTATGGCCAAGAAGTTACTGGGCCACCCTTGATGATTATACAGCCAAATTCTTAAATTGCATGCACGCTTTCATTGCCAGTATGTTTGATGAAAAATAATCTGTGAAGATTTGAAAGTAATCTGTACCTTATGTCATCGTCAGCAGTACTTGATCCAGTAACACTTATCCCAACAGCATAACTTGATTCCGAGCTTGTGGTCGACTGCTCACGACACAATGCTTCTTTCAATCGTTGTGCAAATGTACATCTTCGTTCTGGTGTATCCAACTGACCACTGTAACTGTGAGCATTTGTGTCTGTGTCATCTTCATCTGTCATACAAATGAAATAATAAATAAAAGTAAATTAAAGATTTTGTAAACTTTTTCTAGTTAATACAAATAATAAGTGTGATACAGTATAACATGTATTTAAATAAAGTTTATACAGTCACACAAGATTCTTCACCAAATTAGTTAATCTATTCTCAGACACACTGCTTACTTCTATTGGAAGAAAGTTTTAAAAACAAATTCTTTGTAAGTTCGAATTTATTTTTACTACAGTCCTAATGTTTCCAATCGTATAGCAGAACTACCTCATTTTCGAATTCATTATCCTTTCTACTGAACATATATTAACATCCCACTATTATATTCTATTATGTCTATGATATCCACACCAATTCTGTTATGATATCCACATCAATCTACTGTTGTACGCTATACGTAATTCGTTTTCATTTACATCAACTGAAGTACTGAGAAATTGATTTTGTCAAATTGCACCACAAAACCCATCTGTTCTGTGAAGGGCAGTTTGTTTAGCGTGATTCTTTTCTTTTTCTCCAATATTCTTTCGTCCTTTCACTGAGTCTCTTCTTCCTGTCTTCAGTCCACTTTGGACCTGCGTTTTCTCTCTCCTACCATGGACTCCTTCCATTTTTAACACTTCTGCTTGAAAAACTTCTCTTTCAATTGCTTCTTCTGCGTGTATATTATTTTTTTCTAAATCATTTTGGACTTCTTTAATCCAAATTGATGTTGACTTCTTCCCCCACAGATATTTGAAGATCTGCTTTGTTAACCTATTGTCATCCATTCTATATTAAATGTCCAAAAAATAATAGTCTTATTTTTCTCATTGTTTCTGATATATTTTCTATACTTTGATATATTTCACCATTACTTTTTAATTTCCAACTTTCTAAAGTTTTTCGTGGCCCTAATATTTTCCTAATAATTCGTCTTTCCAATATTTCTATTTTGTCTAACCTGATAGATTTTTATTATAGCAGACGTTTTAAATGTCTGACAGGTCCAAAAGATTGAAATTTGCGTGCATGTTTGTTTTAGGCTATAAACTGTTAATATTCATTTGTTGTTATGGGAGGGACACCATAAACATCAACAAACGAATTATTTGTCACCTATCACTCCCATAACTTGTCTCTCATTATTATTTATTCCTCCATATATCTCCCCACTTTATTCTCAGTATTCCACTGGGCCACATTTGTCAAGGCTTTCATTTCATGATTATTATTGTTAGAACAGGTCTTCTTCTTGCCTACTTCACGGCCAAACCATCTTAATCTTTGTGCTTCAATAAGCACATTTTACCATTCACCACCTCATTTTACCATTTACTTCTTGATTTGTTAGCCTTGTTACAACTTATGCCACTATCTTCTTCAGCAGCTCAGATATCTCTATCAATCTTTTTTTTTTAATTGTGTCCAGTGGCGGCTGATGGTTCCAAATTTTGGTGGATGCAGTAGTTGGCTGAGTGAACGGGAGAGGGATTAAAAGACATTAACTATCATAATCACAGTTATACACAATTATTACTACAAATTTATAACCTCAAACAACAGATAACATTTGCCTTGAACCAACGTAAACACTAAACCTGACACAACTTACAAATCAAGAAGGCTGTGCTGATTTCATAACACAACTAAGCTGTGCTACAACGCTACTAGCAGAGCGTTATAGAAACTTTGCAGCCACCTAGGTTATTGGGAATAAAGGGCAATTGTGAAGAGTAGTGCATGTCCACCCCTTTTGTTTGTGTAGTAAGCTCTGCCATTTACTGTTGAAGTTGCAAGTGGCCTACAACCACCAGCCTGCGCGCCACATTTGAATTGTACGCGAACATTGCCGCTGCAACGGGACATTTCAGTCCTCCTAGTGTTTTGGGGAAAATAAACATAAATTTTATTTGCAATGTAAAAGTAGAAATCATAATTGTAAAGTTTTGTAACGATGCAGACAAGTGCATGAAATCGTATTAAGGTCAACATTGCAGACGCAAAACAACAGTTATATTTAGCCAAACGAACTTTGACCGATGAAGTCACCAGTTACATAATGGACAAGCCTGTAAATACGTAACGTGGAATGCAATGCGTAATTGGCCTCGCCTCAGAAATTGGCTCGTCATACTAATAAGACAATAAGACTTGGTCACGTGATCCCCTCCTCCATCTTAGATTTTGCAGCAGTTCGTCTCATCCCAGTCTGCAATAACAACTTGTGCGAATAGCAGCTAAAAGTTCCGGAACGTAAATCGTGGGCGCCCGCACGTAAAAAATGTGAAAATTTAAGCAATATGACAGTTCGGCGATAAGGTAGTGCGTGTCTACGAGGAAACATTGTAAGAGAGTACCTGCAACATGATAAAAGGGAAGTAACCTACAAATTTTATTATTTTAACATAAAATACAAGAACGCGACAAAAAATGAGCTCTAAGGGGAATATAACTTGTCTAATGTGAAAGCGTGTGTGAGTGTATGGGTGAGTTTGAATTGCGTACTTAAAAAAGCACTGGTTTACGTTAAGAGAAGGTAGTTTAGTATTTTTGCAGCATCTGTTTTAGTGTTTAACAAGTTAATTTTCAGTAATATCTTGAAGAAAGGTTGATGTTAAAATAAACAATGTACTGTATTAATGTTATAATAGTAAAAGTGTAAGAGATGGAGGGAGTAATTTTGTCATTGTCATTAATATACAACAGCAAAACTAAATAATGAATAAACACAAGTTTGCGTGAATACAGTAGATTTGAAGTCATCATTTCAAAGCAACCATCTTGTTGTTTTCAGCTCGTCCAACGAGACCCTGGACACGGTGAGTAAAAAGTTTGAGTTGGTACTAGACAACATGGCGGCTATACTAGCCGAAAGTATGCAGTTGTAAACAAAGTTTATTAATAAATATAAAAGTAATAAAACTTAACAATGGTGCCTGAACAGCTGGACCATTTGCATAAATAAAATTTATGCAAATGTGAACCTGTTTTGAGAAACAGGATGGTTGTTTGGAATGAGTAAATTGGTATATACTTAGAAATAGACATAGATGACAAGAGTCATGAAATAAAAAGTAATTTTAATGATAAATTTGATGAACAAAATAAGAAATTCGATAGCAAATTTGATGAGCAGAGTAGAAATTTTGAGGAAGTAAATATTATATTTAATGAACTTAAAATTGATATCAATGCTGTAAAGAATAAATGTGAAAGTAACTTTAACAAATTAGAACGAAATATTGAGAAAATGAAAGAGTGGAGAACAGATATGGGTAAGTGCAAAATAAATGAAAATAACGGAGATATAAGTGTTAATAGTAATGGTGTTAGTTTAAATGCAAAACAGGTGGCGGTAGACAAGGTGAAATAATGATAATTCTAATAATGAGTTAACAAGCGATAGCAAAATAAATTGTGATAGCAGTGATATAATTAAAAATAGTGGTAAAATAGTTGAAAACGAGGTATTTATAGGTGATCTAATAAAAATAAATAGTGATGATGATAATATAGAGATAGTAATTGAGAGTGAGAGAGTAATGGGAGTAGGGGGTTGTAAAGGGGTAGAAATCAGTGTTTATAAGTTAGATAGAGAGTATGAAGAGAGTTATTTTGTGGATATGGGGCAGAGGGTGAATTTTCCCCAGGTTTATTGTGAACCAAGGTGTTTACAAATGTTGTTGTTGAAGGGCAAGAGTCCCTTAGAGGAAGACATGAGGTCTTGAAGTTGTTCCCTGAAATTTTGTGATGATTAGCCTTCTGCATGGGTTAGTAGAGAAAATGTGAGATGGCATTATGATGGGAGATATTTTGAGAGAGAGTTGTGTGTTGATGGGGAGATAAAGTTATTTGAGATTAGTAGAAATTATAAAGAACTGAGAGAGAGAGTGAAGCAAGAGAGAGATGATGATTATATTGAATTCTTACCTTATGACGTAATTGGTGCAGCAGTAGATGACGATAATGTTGATGATAGTGTAACTTACCTGAATGTGACAAATTATACTAAGGGCGACATGACTATACTTGATGGTGACAAGTTATATGATCTAATAATATGGAATAATCCTGTTAATTATAAGGATATTGTGGAAGAATATGAGCATATAAATAGTCATTATATTGATAGAGATAATATAATGTATTTAATAAAAAATGATTTGTGTAGACCTAAGACCAGACTATTATTCGATGATGGTGGTTAAACAGTTGTTGTTCATGAACATTTAATTATGTGAATAGTGTGGTTTCGAAATGGATTGTATTATGAAATGATCTGTGGTAAATGATAATAGATAATAATTTGGATTGTATATTCTTTTGTGTGTTGATGTCAAATGTATTTGTGTATTACATTATGGTGTACTCTGTATTTTATGTAAACACTGTATGTATGTAAGAGGAACTGATTTAATAATAATTATAACATTTTTTCAGACTAAATAAATGATGAGAGTAATTGTGAAATTTTAAAATGTAATTAAAATAACTTAAAGTTAAAAAAAAACTGATTGAATTAAATAATTGGAGATTAATTAATTAATTTAAAATGTTGTACAGAGGAATTTTGGTGATGAAGTTAAAGGATTTTCTGAGATTTAGATTCTATAATGAACAGTAAATGATTAAACATACAATATGTTTAGGTGTTGAGTTATAGTGTTATTGTGAGGTAAGTTATGAATTTTCTAAGGTAATTTTCAATGATCATATTAATGTAAAAGGTGGTAAAAGATGGAGTTTGGGTGATAATTATTTCAAGAAGGCATTGAGTCAGCCAAAGTTAATTTTAGATGGGTGTTAGACAAAATAAGAATTTTTGGAATAAACAGTAATACAGAACGGGTCAGTAGTACGGACACAGTAGCAAGAGTGCATGTATGTAGAGATAGTGAGAGTGATGTAAATGGAGAGTAAATAGATGGGAGCAGGGTACATAAATTTTGTAGTGAGGGTGGTGTGGTAAGGAGTCCTCCACACCGTGCGGGAGGAATAGTTTTAAATGAGCGTTGACGGAGTTACCTGGAAGGGCCAGGAACTAATAAGGGAATGAGTATAAGGGAAGGGAACACACATCCTAGGTACAAAGAGGGTATCAGGTGCTTTATTATAAGAGGGAAATGATTTAAGTGGAGTTAGAAAAATTAGTGGAGATAAATATTATTGAGAGATTGGCGTCACCCTATGCGAATCTGTTAGTGGTTGTTAGAAGGAAGAAGGTGAGTAAGGTTATATATAAATGCCCACTCAATAAATCAAATCATTGTGAATAACAGAGAATCACCCAAGCCAATTAATGATGAAAAGGTTGAATAGAAATTCATAGTTGAAATGTAATAATAAATGAAATAAGTGAAAGATTTAATAGAATTCGAAACTAAAGTAAAGCTGTAAGGTGTGTACATTTTGATCAAAATTAAATGTGAAATGTTTATCTTAATGTAATGATAGCAATGTTAATTATGAGTGTTTGTTATGGTATATTAGTATGTATTAGTGTAGGAATCGTAAAAATGTATAACATGTTTTTAAATAGATTCCCCACTTTCGGGCGGTCCCGACCTTACCAGCCCAGACTGTGGTTTTGGATGACAACCAGTTGTGGGCAGAATTATTGTAAAACTGACCATAGTTGGTTGCCTGTGAAAATTGGTGTGACCTAGAAATTAACAGGGGGGTGATTCAGGGGGAATCAAACCGGAACTATGGAACAGCGGCTATCACTCGTTCGCGTGGGAACATAAAAAGGGTGATAGAACCGTCTTAAGGGCGCATAACTATAAAATCAGTAAGGTATTGTAAACCCTAGTGGTCAGATTATCTGAATTTTATTTGTAACGCCGAAGCAAGGACAGGAGATGACAAAATTCCTCCTTAACGCTCCAGTCCTTGTGGAAGCAACTGGGCACAACAGTCCAGTCATGGGGGGACATAGAGAGAAGGATGGCTGGTGGCAACGTTACATGCTGCGAGGGTGCGACTCCGTCTTTGGGGACCTAGTCCTCATGGGGAGAAGTAATAGTATTATACCAAAATGGGTGAAGACCTTGAGGTCACTGACAAATGTGTAACGCAGGGTATCAGGGGTTAAGGGAAATTAGTTTAAGTTGGGGGATTAGTATAAGTTGATGGAGAGTGGAGGGAGGTTACGAAATTATTAGTAACGAATTAATGAATATTAAATACATTGTGTTGATGATGTTGATTTGATGAGATAACTAAATGATTTTGTATTGAATTAAGAAGTATTATGACAATTGAAGATGATTAACAATTTTAAGTAGATAATTTGTTCTGATGTAGTTGATTTAAATGTGTTTTATTCTATATAAGAATTTTATTAATGAATTTAATTGTTTTGAAATATGAATTCTATAAGGGAAGGTATTTGTAATGTTGTAATGGGAAATGTTTATTTAAATTCTGATAGAATCAGAGAAATATTTTGAATTTTGGGAATAAGATTTAACCAGAGAAGGGTTCAGAATGTTAGTATGGAAGTTTGAAAAAAAAGTGTTTTATATCGTATTATGTTATGTTCACTATGTATACAGATACATGTTAGAAGTTAAGAGGAAAACCAGTGCTTCTTAACGCAAACCAGCGCACAGCTAAGGGGAAACAGATCAGTTAGGGATATGGTGTTATACAAGGCCACTACTTGATATTTTTGATTTGATGTTTCAGTGTCTGGTGATGCTGTGGCGGTGGTCCTGAGCTGGCCTGCGCAACAGAGCAGGAGCGTTAAGTGTCTGTCTGGCCTTGCGGTGTTGGGATCTCGAGAGAGAAGTCCAGTAAGGTCATTCAGGTGCGGTCACAGTCACTGGACCAGGGGGTAAGTGAACCATGATTTTTTAATAAAACGTAAAGGGGGTTGTGGCGACCTATCCTGACTGATCCCTTTAGGAAGTATGAGAGTGTCAATGAGAGTTTTTATGCTTCGACATAAAACCTCTCATTGAGGGGGTATTGTAACGGGACATTTCAGCCCTCCTAGTGTTTTGGGGAAAATAAACATAAATTTTATTTGTAATGCAAAAGTAGAAATCATAATTGTAAAGTTTTGTAATGACGCAGACAAGTGCATGAAATCGTATCAAGGTCAACATTGCAGACGCAAAACAACAGTTATGTTTAGCCAAACGAACTTTGACCGATGAAGTCACCAGTTACATAACGGCCAAGCCTGTAAATACGTAATGTGGAATGCAACGCGTAATTGGCCTCGCCTCAGAAATTGGCTCGTCATACTAATAAGACAATAAGACTTGGTCACGCGATCCCCCCCTCCATCTTAGATTTTGCAGCAGTTCGTCTCATCCCAGTCTGCAATAACAACTTGTGCGAATAGCAGGTAAAAGTTCTGGAACGTAAATCGCGGGCGCCCGCACGTAAAAAATGTGAAAATTTTGATATCTGATGATCTAAAACAGTATTTTATAAACCAAGTAGATACAGTGAGAATATTTAAGCAATATGACAGTTCGGCGATAAGCTAGTGCGTGTCTACGAGGAAACATTGTAAGAGAGTACCTTCAACATGATAAAAGGGAAGTAACCTACAAATTTTATTATTTTAACATAAAATACAAGAACGCGACAAAAAATGAGCTCTAAGGGGAATATAACTTGTCTAATGTGAAAGCGTGTGTGAGTGTATGGGTGAGTTTGAATTGCGTACTTAAAAAAGCACTGGTTTACGTTAAGAGAAGGTAGTTTAGTATTTTTGCAGCATCTGTTTTAGTGTTTAACAAGTTAATTTTCAGTAATATCTTGAAGAAAGGTTGATGTTAAAATAAATAATGTACTGTATTAATGTTATAATTTAGGAATACACAAATAAGAGAGGATCTGGAAGTGATATCGATTCTGGATTTTATTGAACAGAGACAACTATGCTGGTGGGGACACATGCAGAGAAAGAATGGATAGTGATAGAATGGTAAAACAGGTTTGGGAGGCAAAATCAGGGGGGAGAAAGAAGAGAGGAAGACCGCGACTGACTTGGGATGGAATGATGGGAAACATTTTGAGAGAAAGAGGCTTGGGCTGGAGGGAAGCGAAGAGATTGTCAATGGATAGAGCAAGATGGAAAAAATTTGTATATAGAGTGTAGTTGATGTACTTATCATATATTGATGTAACCCGACACCAATATGGTATAAGGGTATTTTGATAATAAATAAATTAATGTTATAATAGTAAAAGTATAAGAGATGGAGGGAGTAATTTTGTCATTGTAATTAATATACAACAGCAAAACTAAATAATGAATAAACACAAGTTTGCGTGAATACAATAGATTTGAAGTAATCATTTCCAAGCAACCATATTGTTGTTTTCAGCTCATCCAACGAGACCCTGGACATGGTGAGTAAAAAGTTTGAGTTGGTACTAGACAACATGGCGGCTACACTAGCCGAAAGTATGTAGTTGTAAACAAAGTTTATTAATAAATTTATAAAAGTAATAAAACTTAACACCACGTAGAATCTAATACACTCTCCATTGGAATTTATGATGCTTTTAGCTGCTTAATGTTTTTGTAAACTATTTTATAGTTTAGTTAGAAACCTATAGCGACGCTGGAACCATAACACCAGCCGCCACTGTTTGTTTCTTTCTTCATCTACCCTTGCAAGATACGTTGCTATATAACACTACTGTTTGACACACTTTTCTATTTTTGTGGCTATACTGAATCTCTTACATTTATCAGGCCTTTGCATCTGTAATGTGTTATTTGCAAAACACCTGGCATTTTGATGAGTCTTGAAACCATTTTATCACCATTACACAGTGAAATTAACCAGATTAATAAAAAAGATGAAAGATGATGATGACTTCATGTATACGAAATTCTTCCTGAAGCGTATAAATTATTTACTCTATTGGAACAATTCTTCGTTGTAATTATTCTTACATAGAGAGAAGCTTTTCTTGTCTTAAGAGAATCAAAATTTACTTAAGGAACCGCATGACTCAAGATCGTCTCAGCTCCATTGCTTTAGTTTCAATTGAAAAGGGAATACTCTGCAAATTGTAAAGTAGATCGACATGGTATGATGATGTTGCCAACAATTCTGAGAATAAGAATTAATTTGCTGTAGGTCTACAAGTAAATTCATTGCAGTTTACAAAATATATTTCTACTCAGAAGTTTACTTCTTCGATAGAACAAAAGTAAGTTAATCTTTGGTTTATCTTGTTAAAGATAAGCGTATATTTGTAGGACGTGTATGCTGTTGAAATCAGATAGCTCTACCATAATTAATAGTGAAATAACAAGTGTTGGGGGGGGGGTGCTATGATTGAGAGCGGCTTACATGAATGCCTTGTAGCCTCCCCATCCTCAGAACTCACCGGCTGCCACTGGTAGTATGCAACAGTGTTATTTCTGTTTGTGATTATAACCACTAAGACACCTTTATTAATTAAATATTCCAAGGTTGATTGCAGTAACCAACAAAATATTATCCACTATTCAATAAATGCTTACCGTTTCAGAAAATTGTTTAGCTTTAGTCACAGAGTGCACACATGTCAGGGTAATTAAAAGCAATGAGACTTGTGCATAATTCAGTTGTTACTACTTACAGTCATCTCCTAGGCTAGTTCTCGCAGAATGAAATTCTGAACAGGAAGACGATACATCAGAATGGCAGCTTGAATACCGGCTGACAGCTGATCTAGTAACAGGAAGGCACTCTCCTGATGAGCCAAGCAGTATGAACTTACGGCGTACATTGGTCAGACACTTTGAATCTAACACAGTGTTTTTCTGTAAACATATTATATCCTACTTACTGACATGAACAAAATACCAACAACTGAACAGCAGTTATAATATTTCAAACTTATTAAAAAAATTATGTCAAAGTTTATGACATAACTTGTTTCTTATCTATGCATATTTCATCATTATAATAAAAAATAATAGTTCTAACAGGACTGCTGTCATTATTGCAGAAGGTAATAGCATTGAAGGAGCAACTGAGAAACTACACAATCTGCTACTGACAAAGTCAATTCTTGGACTAAAAGCTGGCAGATAAAACTAAACGAAGGCAAGCCAGTGCATGTTAATTTCACCACCAGGAAAATTAATTACCTGCCTGTGGTTATCAACCAACAAGTGATACCACATGAAAACAGTGCAAAGTAGTCAGGCATGATATTAGATGCCAAGTTATGCTTGAAGGTACACGTAAAAAAGAAAAGAACTGAACTTGACCAAAAATTCAGAAAAATGTAGGCCTACTGGCTCCTCAGATGACATTCTGAGTTGTGTGTACATAATAAACTATTGGTACATAAACAACTCCTTAAACCTGTCTGGACATATAGTGTACAACTCTGGGGATGCACAAAGAAAAGCAACAGAAAACTTGACTGACAAACAAAGTACTGAGGTATACTGTTAATGCCCCATGGTACATATGAAATGAGGATGTCCACAGGGGTTTGAAGAGTGCTTCAGTCAAAGATGAAGTTAAGCGATTCACCAAGAAGCATGAGAGATGTTTGCATAAACACCAGAAAGTCGAAATGCTGCAACTTCTTGACAATACTGAACTTGTCTCAAGACTAAATAGAATGAAGCAGTTTGATTTAGTGTAGTGTGTCAAGTGACAGGCATCACAAGAACAAATATATATGGGCTTATCCCAGTCTCAGTAAAATAAATAGGGGAAAACAGGACTGCATGTATTTCAATGCCACTATATTGGCTATTTTTTTTTAAATAAATAATTTAAACTGTATATGTTTATAACACTTTTTTAAACACTATCTGAGTGGTGTGATACATATGCAATCATGGTAATAGCAGACCAATGAAAACACCAGCTTACTGGAAAAAGGAAGAACAAACACATTTATTTAGCAATACTGCACAAACCTGCAGTGCATTAATAGTACTGTGCATTATTTAATTAATGAACAAATATTTTATCAGTTACAATAAATAATAAATAGCATATTTACTTGTATTATAAATGTATTCAGTAAATTTTTGTCCGTCAACAAAATGTTTCATTGTGTGTGGCAGAAAAAAAGTTGATGATTCTGTCTCTTGTTACTAAACACCTCTTTCTCCTTTTTTCCAGTTGTCTTTTCAATATGAAAATCTTCACCTTGTACACTGTATTCTTTGATCTATTTAGAACACGTGCTGAAGGAATTTATGATTTACGATGTCTTTTAGCATAATGCCATATGTGTAGTTTAAGCACTGTGGACTGACCAGTTTGTTAGCAGTCTCTTCTGATTCAGGAGGCGGTGTTGAACTGAAGGATTCACCGATGGGAGACAGTCTACGGGCTGCAGGTGGCGGTGATGTTGGTATGGAGTGCTGTCTGAATGCTAGAAGTGCCTTGTTGACTTCTCTCAAAAAATTATCTTCTTCATACTGACTCAACGGCAACTTTGAATAATTCTCTGCATCCACACAGCATATGTTCAACTGCACAAAAAATAACAGATTAATTCTACATCTGTTATACTAATGATCAACGATATTTAGAATTCAAAGTCATAGAGAAAACCACACAGGCTGCCCTGCCCCTACTATGCTTCTAATAACAAGCATATTCTTGCGCAGTGCCATTTATAATTTGAGTTATGGAACCAAACAGTAAAGAGTTCATGTCCCCTCAAGAGAGGATAGAAAGCTGTACAGGTGATATAAGTAGGCACGGCTGAGTGGAAAATGACCTTGAACACGAGAAATAGTTGAGCAGTACTGTAACAAGAAATTTGGTTTACATCATCCAGTGTGTATAGTCATAACATTCTGGAGGATGTTATTTTGAAATTTAAATTACAAATTAATACAGTGCAACTGAACTGGAAAGAAATGTAATAGCTTGTGAAATGTTAATTTTCAGAATCAGTGTATTGGAGTTCTCACCAGATGAGCTTAGAGCAAGTGTAAATAATGATAAATAATCCTAAGGCTTTCACGGCCGGTGTCAGTTGTATGATTCATGTAATCCGGGCTGTTTGGTCGTGGTCTATGGTTTACTGCCAAACCAAACGTTTCAACAGCTCCAATGGTTGCCATCATCAGTGGAATTTAAAAAAAATCCTGAATGTAGGGTGTTCATGTCAGGCCCACAGTACTGTGGTAAAGGCTAACATCAGCAGCCTTTATTGTAGTAGTAGTATATCACAGTTGCGTACCCGTGACACCAAAAGTTGATGTTAGTCAGGTTAACATGAGAACTGATGTTACACATGGAAAGCTATATGTGTGTAATGTATAACTGTTTTTTTTTTTTGTGGAAACTATGAAAAAACCCAACTTGAAAGTAAGGCAGGGTGGCCCAAGTTTTGTTAATTTGTTATATCAAAAACGATACGTTCTTTAAGTATTACTGTGTTATAAGCATTGTATATAAACATTAAACATTGTTTTCCTCAACCATGCCGTTTATTTATTTCAGCAGCATACTAAAAACCATTGTCACCTAACCTCACAAATGAAAACAACACATATTTTCGCTTTGCATTAAGAAATAGGACAATTTACAATTAGTACACTTCTTCTTTTCCGCATTGTAATATATCGATACAATCGCATATTAAAAACATCAAAAATATACTACAGGAACGGATAAAGGTACAGTTCACAATTTGCCTACTCTAACAGGTCACGCCTTCTTAAAAAAAATAGGCATTTGAGAACAAGAAGTTATGATTGACCAAACTTTATGGTACTGGTATTGGTTTATGGTATTAACTTTTATGGTACAATTGAATCAAAAATTACCCCTAAGTATTTTTATATTTTTAAAATGTACACATCTCTTTTGTATAATAAGTGGATGGTTATTTAATGTAACATGTATAAATGATTTAATACTTAAGAAATGAAAGTACATACTACAGTACAGTATATACTGAAAACTATGTAATGATCACCAATGACTACATATTAGAATTGATTCTTGAAACCACAACATAATGGTCACACTTCACTTCACTGAATACATATCCTAACTAAGTAAAATAAGTTGTACTTCGCCATGAATCAATGTTATTATAATACAAATAAGTCACTGTTCGGGTCATAAATTGTTCTTGTACATATTTCTTAATTATTTTTATGTATTTATTTATTATGATAATCATACCATAATTATCGTACTTACCATAATTTTCTGTGCACGTCTGCGCAATCATATTTGTTTATTGTGGGTCCAGAGTCCGCATTAAGCGCAAATAGAGACTGAGTTGGGTCTTGAAATGAAAGTACCGACATCAATATGATTGAAACCAACTTACTTTTTATTATTTTTCATTTGCAAGTGTAAATCGTAATTACATGACAATGGCCGCCTCATAGTGACCAAAACAAAATGGCGGTCGTTTCCTTACATTTGTATTTGTTAATCATGACCTTAAAATTTGGTTATATTTTTGATCAACTAGATACTTTTGTTATTCTGCAGCTGCTAACTTAGTAAAGTGTTTCTGTTAGACTTATATTAATCTTTAACGCAAACCAACGCCTCAGTTTGGCTGCCGACATTACTTCAAGCACGCTCTCTCTCTCACTCTCACTCTCTCATTATAAAATTATTAGATACTTTTTTTTTGTTTTGTTTAATGTATTGTTAATTTTGAGCTCAATGAATTTTATTGCAAGTTTGACTTTCCTGAATATATGTAGACTCGAAGTTCTGGTTGATAGTTTCACACTGTTGATCGGCCGAGATCTCCTGGTTGCTTTGGTTTTCTCTTTCTGCCGCACTGACTCTAATTTGGCATCTTTAAAACTGTTATTCACTGATTCTAATTCATATTGTATGTATTGTTACTGTCTAATTTACATTTTTGTTGTTTTAAAACACTTTGCTGGCATTACTTGCCGGCGAATTTCTATAGCGTGTTGCCGCCTTGGCGGTATTATGAGACTGGGGGGATGCTATACACATTTTTGCGTAAGTGTGCGTGCGTCGACGTCATTGTCTTTTGTCTCAAAGTAGGAAACGCCCTGGTTTATGCGTTATTGTTGTTACGTCATTCATATTTTTAATGACGCCTCGCATTGTTGACCAATGAAAAATTATATTAAGAGTCTGTGTTAACTCATGCAACCATCAAATGCGTGTCCTCTCGCACGTACGCCCTTGGCCTTAGAATCGTCCCGCACTGAGGTAACTGCGTCGTTTTTGTTAAATAAAGGGAAAATTGTCCTACCCAATGTATGTGTGTGCACAATACAATGAAACACAATAAAATAATACCCCTTGTAACATAAATTTGAAAACAGGCCTCTTGTCCTGTTACAAATATGGTTATGTTTACTAATCAGGTCTGAACTACAAACCACCCATGTAGCTGTTATGGTAAATATACAGATTTTAAACATTTCATAAAAACACAATGGCGCCAGAAAAGAGCAATAGTGTAATTCTTGGGTTCATAAATCCAAGGAAGAACAAATTTTTACCAAGGGAATATCAAAGTTTCTACCATCAGTGTTGTACAAATCTGAGGTTTGCTCCCAGTAGGGCCAAATTATATTCCGTGTATTTGAAACAGTAAGCAACAGCAATCACATGGCTATCTCAGTGAAATATTAGAAACTTAGAAACCAGTGTTTTCAAAACAGTAATCCTTAAGCTTTCTAGTTTCCTTATAAATCATTTTAAAGTAATAATTTTAACTTACTCCTTAAATTTGTAGTGACCGTCGATCAATGAATTTTTTGGTGAAGGGTTTGTGAGGATCGGTCAAAAATATATCACAAATTTTAACTTATTTGTGTCGACGTTTCGACAATGTTTATTGTCATCATCAGGACCTGTGTATGAATACAAAAGAAATGTCAAACACAACAGAACAATTATTTGTGGAACGTGTTTGTATATGTGAGTGTGTGCGAGTGAGAGTGAGAGGGAAGGAGAATGAGCGAGAGAGAGGGTGTGATTGTTGACATATACATAATTTTACAAAATTCTATAGTGGTCTGTACTATAATTTACAACAATATTGTTACAACATCACAGAACAATCTACATGTTTGTCGAATGTGCCAGAAGAATCTCGATGCAACGTGTGTGGCATACGTGCTTGTCGACGCATTTTCCAGACGGTGTGATAATTGGCGCGGCCGCGTGGTCTGTGTCAAGGCCGTAATTAATTACGTAGTACACTGGCGCTAAGACGCAATTACGAATGTTCTCGTCTGTGAGCGTGGGTATAAATACATGGCGGCAGCGGCCTTAGTTTCAGTATAGCAGCGATATATTTTCAGTGCGGTTCGAGTTATTATAGGGCGAGATTACTGTGTACGTTCAAGTGGTTATTAGTGTAGTGTTGTTTTATAATCGGGCGGTATAATTGTAATACAATTGTGTTTAATATTAGTGACATTTTATTGCGTGTGAATAATTTTTATTTGATTTGTTGTAGTAGACTGTGTTGTTAATTACGAACTGTTTAACTGTAAAAATTAAAGCTGGTGATTAGTGAATTAATTGGTGTCTTGTACTTATTTTGTTTCCACTGTACCTACGACGATCAAGTAAACCGTTGTAACAGTGGTGTCAGAAGTGGGATAGAACGGTTAACAGTGGACACTTTGTACAAGACGAGTGTAATTCGTAATTAATCGGAAAACAATGGATGCCAGTCAGATGATGGAAAATTTCCAGGCGCTATTGTTGCAGACAGAGGAACGACGACGACAGGATGCAGAGAAAGCGGAAGAGAGACAGAAAACACTCCTGCTGGAAGCAGAGGAAAGATGCAGACAGGAGGCGGAAGAAGCAGAAAGACAACAAAAAGAAGAATAAAGACAAGAAAGAGAAGAAGCAGAAAAATGACAGGATGAAAAACGCAGGCAGGAAAGAGAAGAGACAGAGGAACGACGATGACACGAAACAGAAGACATCAAAGCATTAATACAGGAGCAGAAACAGATTCAAGAACACAGTACAGCAGAATTGGGTCTCCTACAAGGTGAGCTTAATAAACAAGTTACTAAAATATCAGAGGTACAAGAATCAATGACATTAAAGTCGAGCATTGAAGAATCGATGTCTAATAAAATAGCTGAAGTAGAAAAATCAGTCACGAGTGTGGAAAAGCTACGTCAACAAAAATAGAAGACTCGATTACAAATATAAAAGAGCAGATTAAAAATGAAGTCGAGCAGTGCCTGAAGTTACAACCAAAACAACTTTGTGAACTGACTGCACCAATGATAAAGACAGAAAAAGACGCAGAAAATAAGTTAATAGAGAAAGTCACCTTGCCTGCAGTAGGGACAGTTCATGTCAAAGCTCCAACCTTTGATGGAAGCAGTCACTGGGCAACGTACCTCAGCCAATTTGAAACTGCTGCATGTGCAAATAATTGGACAGAGAATGACAAGGCAGTCTCACTCGTTCTCGCATTAAAAGGACCAGCGGCAGAACTACTACAGAAAGTCCCACCTGACAGCCAGAACATCTATGCCGAGTTGACAAAAGCTTTAGAATTATGCTACGGTGATAAACACTTGCGAGATGTGTACTACGCTCAGTTGAGAACAAGACGACAACATTCCGGGGAAGAGTCTTCAAGAGTTTGAAGCAAGTATCGACAGATTGATTAGATTGGCCTATCCTGAAGCACCAGATGATTTTCGAATAAGGTTTGCGGTGCAGACATTTATTGATGGCATCGGAGATTGTGAACTTCATCAAGTGTTACGAATGGCAAGGCACCGAAATAGCTCAGAAGCTCTTGTTCACGCCCTAGAGTTTGAAGCTGCCAAGTCAGCGTCCCGCTACATTAATGGGTCTGTGCCATCACACTGCAGACAGAAGATCACTGTATCATATTGTAATGGGTCTATATTTACCTAAATATTATTGTGTAATTTTATAAATTTTATAACATGTGCAGATGAGGCCCCTTTGAGGTGAGGCGATAGCCAGTAAATATTTGCATGACCCTACATGGTTATGAAATTATAACTAAAATCTATTTATAGCCAGTGATTAATTCCGTTAGTATGCTGTTGACATAAGTCAGTTAATTACGAGTTAAAAAGGTGATACTAAACTCAACGGAATTTTCCAATAATGAGGACGAGATGTATGGCGGGGAGTGGGATGAACTGGTTTCCGAGACGACACGAACGGAAATTTTTAACACTGAAAGTTAGTCGACCACCATCTTTTGCACAGTGTAGCAGCAAGAAAGTTACGTAACGAAATCGTGGGCACCCGCATACAACAAAAATGTGAATTTTTATATATATTTCAAAGTGAAAACAGTATTTGGCTAAATATTCATCAATAACAGTAACTAATTAAAATAAACAAACAGTTCGGCCGTAAAACCTAAAAGTGAGAACAACAGACAGTGCACACAACAGGAGACGTCCCACAGGATGAAATCATACACATCAACAGGAAAGTAGACATTTAAAAAATAATTAAATACTGGCTTTTAACTAAATTTTAAAGTTGAGCTCAACAAAAACCTAAAAGTATGTAAATGTGTATGATTGTGTGTGTGAAAAATATGCATATAGGCCTAACAAGAAGTGTTGACTTTGCGCAATATTTGATATACGTATTCGTATTTATTGTAATAGTTATTGGTAATCAGTTTTACACCTTAGGCGGAATAAGTGTGTTCATGATCTTTTTATGTTATCAAAAGAAAATAAATAATGTTATATTTTACTTGATTTACGCATTGTGTTGATAACTTTCATAACAAAACACCAATTAATAAAAGACATATAACTAACTGTATTCTCAACATTATTATTAATTCACATAATACTTACCTTTTCTGGGTCCAGGATTCTTTTACACGAACTCACAGTCTGTAAGAGAGGTTAATGGGTTCGTTACGTAATAAACACGCTTTTTGACTATATTAATCAGCTCTGTTGTTTATTATTCGATTGCAACATTTGTGTTATTTTCTTTTAAATTTACTTAGTATTCATTTTCTTTTCAAAACTATTACAGTTTATCGTCATTACTCTTCTTCAATTAAATACAAAACAAACATTGAGGCTATTTTTTAACATGGTAAATATTCTACCTTAACGTAAATGACTAATTAAATTACATGAAAGCAACCCAGCATCTTACTCACACACACTCATACAGTATTTAAATTCCCCATTTAATTTAGATTGAGCGCTCTTAATAAGATTTGGAAAGTGATTATTTTATATTATACTGTTACTTGGCTGTGTAGATTCCCGCCGACCACGTTTTACACTTGTTTCATTTTGGTTCACTGGTTGGTCACTAAAATTTTTTATCACTGAAGATTCACTGTTATTACACCATTTTGATCACTTCCTTGTAAATTTAAAACATATTTTGATATTTAATGAATTTTAGGCTCGCGAGCCTTTTATGTTCAACTGGCCGCGAGCCCCAGCTGTAGACGACAGACGCTGTACTTCACACGTACAAGATGGCCACAATTTCTTCAAGCCCGGCAACTTGGTCTCTCATTGGCCCAAAGGGCACCACGTCACACGCTAATTAGTTAAATTCGTCTTCCTTCCGTTATACAGTTTGGTGTGGAGATTACATACCTTCCCATGTCCTCTGAGCACATGTCGCAAAAGGCGGCACACACGCGCGCTCGCACACACATTCCAACGTTTAATTGTTCTCGTACCTCGCTCGGCATGACACCGAGCTAACCACAGGGTGTTAAACAAATCAAGTTTTTGTGACAATAAATGTTGCCCAGCCAAGTTGGCCCCAGATTATTACAATTATTATAAAAATAAAAAATAAACCTTCAGCTTTATTTGCCCCATTACAGTGTTATTTGTATTATCAACGTTACGAATTTCTGGATCAACCTTTACACGTAAATTCAATATACAAATAATTATTAATTAACATAATACTACAATTGATGTCCGAAAAGGGCCAAATTTAATAGTAATAAAACAGTAACACTACAATTGGCGTCCGAATTTACAGGGACATTGTAAATTAAAATTGATTTACAATTTAGTCGAAAAATGGCAGAGAAAGACGCAAATACAAATTTAGATGAAAGTGCAGATGTGGGATCAGTGTTGCGTAACGCAAGATCATATGGTAACAACTAATGAAATTGTTAGTGAGAATGTTGTCGAAATGGTAGATGTAAATGAAACAGTAGTAGCTGAAAGTAGTAAGAATGATAATGTAGATGTACTTAGTCAATTAGCGTTGATTATGGAAGTAATAAATAATAAGTTTGACCAACAAGATAAGAATAATGATAAGAATATGGAAATGGTAAATAATAAGTTTGACCAACAGAATAAGAATAGTGATAATTTGAACACGAATTTGAATGAATTCAAAACTGAAATCAATAATAAACTTGACAAACAACACGAGAAATTAGGAGACATGAATAACGAATTCGTAAATATAAGAAGCGAAATAGAAATGAGTAAATTAAGTATGAATAACCAATTTAAAAGTATAAGTGAGAGTTTTAATGGAGTGAGTGAGAAGTTCGTGGAAATAAATAATAAACTAGAGAAACAGAGTGAGACTATTGCGAGAGTGAAAGGTGAAATGACTATAAAGATAAATAAAATACAAACCGAGGTAAAAAATGATATAAAAGTAATTAGTGAAAAGCAGGATGAGAAACTGCTAGAGACGGGCAAAATATTTGATGCGTTAACTAATAAATTTAACGATAAATTTAAAAAACAAAATGACAAAATTGAAAGTAATGTTCAAGGTGTGATTGATGAATGTGAACGGATTAAAAAAGCAAATAAGCTACAAGGGAATGTGAACTCAAATGAATTCAAAAGTAATATTGAACAACTTGATATAATTAAAACTAGTGTAAATAATTTGAAAAGTAAAAACACAGAACATGAACAAGAAATAATTAAAGTTAGAGAAGATCTAAGCCTAGCAATTAATCAAAAATTAATCAATATGTGTGAGAGAGTGAACATGAATGTTGAATTAGGTTATTCCAGTAATGAGGGTAAGGGAGTGAACCCATACAATTTTTAAATTCCATAAAATGTTTCAATAAATATAACAAAGAATGTTGGGAAATAAAATTAGTACGGATTTTGAAATATTTTAAAGGGGATGCTAAAATTTGGGCGGACGCTCATAATGATAATTGGTCAGATTTTGATGAATTTGAACGAGCGTTTAAAAATAAATATTGGTCAGAGGAAAAACAAGAGGGTTTACGTAGCACAATAATGGGATGGGGTAGTTTCAATATTAAACATATGAGCATTACGGCGTACGTGACGTGACTATATAGCCAGGTTAAATATTTGGAACCACCAATGCCGCTTCCATCCTTTATAAGGTATGTTAGTAAACATTTACCTAAAGACATACGGTCCACAATTAGAATCCGGGAGTTTACTGATATAGCTGAGTTAGAGAAAATATTAGAAGCTGACCAGAGTATGAAAGAAGAAGAAGACAATAAATATCAATTTAGAGATAGAGAGTCGAGACCAATAAATACCGAAATAAGACAACCAGACCATTTTATTAGACATGATAATAATATGAGTAGATCAGAGGGGGGTACGTGGTTATGTCCACACTCTAATTGTAGAGCTAGCAACTATAATGGTTCTCGAGATCAGTGTTATAGATGTCGGGGTCCTGGGGGTGGTGCCCATGGGAGAGAAGCTAATTATAATAGAGGGGTTGATAATAGTGAATATAATAGAAGGGAAAATTATAGTAATGAGTTTAGAGGTAATATAGAGGGAGAGGTTTTACCAGTAATAGGGGGATGTTGGGAAGTTTGAACCACAGAGGGAGAGGGGGATACGTTGGCAATATAAATGAGACTAGGGGTATTGAAGCACCTTCTAATAATCACAATAGTAGAGGGGATCATAGGGGAGTTTACAATGAACCACCACCTCCAGCAACGTTAAACTAATAAGGACGATTGAAAAGGAAAGTCCCCAGCCGTCTAGAAATAACATAACAATAGGGTCTCTTATTACCAATATACATAATGAATTATCCGATGAAGAAGTAGGTGAGAGCAGTAGTAATTTTAGCATGGCAGAATTCGAAGCCGAAGTGTTCAATTCCAAATACACTTTTCTAGTAGATTCGGGGAGTGAACTTACCGCTATAGATGATAAAATGTTTGAAAAAATAAAAAATCAAACAAATGAGATAATTCCACAACTACCAGTATTGGGAATTAGTGTTATAGGTGTAACAGGTGTTCGGAGTAAAAGAGTAACTAAGCAAATAATATTACAGCTAAAAATAAATAAACACAATAAATGTACCGTTTTTAGTAATTTCAGGTTTGAATATGGGGGCAATAATGGGTAATGATTTTCTAAATAATTTTAAAGTTGAGTTAAACTATTATACACAGACTATGAAATTAAACAATGAAAATAATATAATTGAAATACCATTTATACGTAAAAGAGCTGTAGAAATGAAAACATTAAAAATAATTAGTAAGGGAATTTTAGTATCCGATAATGACATAAATGAATGCAGGCCCTTGATGATTAATTATTGTAATTTAAGGGTAAATAGGCATGAATTATTTGAAACTGAAGATAGTTGGGTTGAAAAAATGAATAAAATTCTATATCAAACTGGGGAGTTTAGTTATCAAGATAAGGAGAGAATAGTACAAGTAATAGATAAAAATAAATTAGTTTTTTCAGACAAACCAGGTCTAGTAAAAGGTTTTAAGGGTAGATTGATTGTTAAAGAAAAAACACCTTTGCGCCTAAAGCATATCCGGTACCATACTCTAAAAGGGGGTTAGTACAAGAGGAAATAAACAAGATGTTAGCAGAAGACTGCTCCTATACCAATAAGGTACAGGAATTCATAAAACCAATAATATTAAAAAGCTACACAAGGATCCCACCAGCGCCTATGTCAAAGAATTAAACAACGCTATAAATAAATGCCCCAATCTCCTCAATGAAAGCACTAGACGTTATTTAAAACCCATAAATGCCAGGGCCCCAGAACTTACGGGTTTACCCAAAATACATAAAGAAGATATGCCAATACGCCCGGTTGTAAATTACGTGACTGCCCCTGGTTATAGGACGGCTAAAAGATTAGTAAAAATCATAAAAGAGAACATTGACATAGTAAATAACTATAGCATAAAAAACCGCTATGATCTCGTTGAAAAAATTAAAACTATTAAATCAACACCACATTATAGGCTGGCTTCATTTGACGTAACTAATCTGTACACCAATGTGCCGGTAGATGAGACAATGACAATTCTCAGAAATAGCTTAATTAATACAAATAGGTTAGGTAGAAATGAAATTGATGAACTTATGAATTGCTAAAAACAATACTCAAACAAAATTATTTCTCCTATGATAATGAGTATTTCATGCAGGAGGATGGTCTGGCAATGGGGTCACCTTTATCGGGAATTTTGGCGGACCTATACTTGAACCACTTTGAGAAAACATTTTTAATGTCTAGTCTTAATAAACAGCGAGACAAAATTAAATTTTACGTGCGCTACGTTGACGACACTTTTATGATATTCAATGGAACGAGTAGACAAATAGAAAATTTGAAAGGATATATGAACAGCATAAACGTGAAAATCCAATTTACCCTAGAAATGGAGAATAATAGCTGCCTGAACTTTCTTGATCTCACTATCAGCAAATACAATGACCGTTTTAGATTCAAAATTTATAGAAAGCCCACCACCACGAATATTACTATTCATGCTGATTCGTACCATCCATATTCCCAAAAAATGGCAGCCTTCAACGCGTTCGTTCATAGAATGCTTGCTATTCCCCTTGAGCAAAAAGACAGAGTGGAAGAGACTAATATAATCAAAAGTATAGCTATTGCTAATGGGTATAACAGTGGAATCATAGACAAGCTTATAAGAAAACACTCGGTAAAAATCAATAGTAAAAGCAGATTAACCGGCCCATCTAAGGAAGATACTAAGTTTATAGTAACTGAGTACACGAATGTACTACCGGTCATTGTAAAGAATGAGCTGAAAAAACGTAAAATAACAGTGGCCTTTAAAACCACAAATAACATCAAAAAACGTTTGGGACAAAGAACTCATATCCCGGCTGAAGAGAAAACTGGAGTGTACAAGCTTGAATGCGATGACTGAGACAAATTCTATATAGGACAAATGGGCAGGCCGAACGTTTTAAAGAACACCTGCCCAAAAGTGATATTTTGAAAACTAGATCCAGTTACGCTCAGCATTTAATGCTGTATAATCATAAGTACTCAGACTTCCACACAAACTTTAAATTGCTTCATAATTGTAAAAAGGGTGCATACATGAACGCTGTGGAGGAATATGAGATATACAGGGCTTCTAGGTTACAAACGGACCAGCTACTTAATGACAAAGTTTCGTTCCGATCGAATCTGGTGTACAACAAGGCCATCGATATCGATGGGTCAGCGGGCAATGATAACGGTCGTATAAGACAAAGTGCAACAGTTGGTCGTCGGCAACGAGACGATGCGCATCGGACTGTGCCGTGACTGTGTCAGTGTTGAATTATGTGTGGTGTTTTTTGTGTTTGTGTATTTTAACTAGTTGACGACCCCTTTTGGGTGAATTTGATGTTTTTATAGAATTTGAACCTGATGATGAGAATTTATTCTCGAAACGCGTCGTTTTAGGGGAAAAACCAAATAAGTCACAAGACGGACGTTAATACAGGTAATTGCCTAATATTAATTCTAAATATTTAGTTTGTATGATAAACATTTATTTCACCGCACAAATGAACAAGGTGATGATTGGAAATTATGCATTCCTAAGTTTTAATATCCAAAGTAGTGAAAGATTGTCATTTGAGGTATGGTCATATAGGTCCCAAGAAATGCAGTGACATATTAAAAGAGTCTTGTAAATTTAATAATATGGAAAAAACTGCACGTAAAATGTTAAAAGTTTGTGAAATTTGTCAGAAAGCCAAGGTAAATAATCGTAAGCAGGAGGGTTTAATGCAACATGTAATACCAGACAGTCCTTTAGCAATAGTTGCCGTTGATTTATATGGCCCTCTACCGAAAAGTCGAGGCGGGGTGAATTATTTATTTGTTGTACTAGATGTTTTTACCAAATTTGTAAAGTTGTACCCTATTAAAAAAGCTACATCTTTAGTACTAGCTAGGGAGATAGTCAGTGAATATATGGCTGAAGTAGGCAGACCTAAAATAATATTATCGGATCATGGTTCTCAGTTTACCAGCAACACCTGGAGGGAAATGTTAGGTTGGGAAAATATTTTAGTTAAACATACATCGGTGTATCATCCCCAATCAAACCCTAGTGAGCGTGTTATGTGGGAATTAGGGCGTATGTTTAGAACCTTCTGCCACCAAAAACATTCATTGTGGGTCACATTTGTGAATAAAATAGAAGGGTACATTAACTGCAGTTTACATGAGTCCACTAATTATAGTCCCCATGAGTTAATGTTTCAGAGGAGGCCATCACGCATAATAGAGGAACTAATAAAATTTCCAACGCGAACTGAGATACCACATGGGAGAAAACTGTTGCTTGCCAAGGAGTGGCTTGTGAGTAAAGCAGAACAATGGAAAAAAAGACATGATAGGAATTTAACACCCATCAAATATGGGGTAGGGCAACTGGTATTAATAAAAACACATGATCAATCACAGCTTTGGATAAAGAGATTAAAAAATTCTTCTTGTTATACGACGGTCCCTATGAGGTTAGTGAAGTAAAAATGGAAAATGCTTATGTATTAATAGACCTGCAATCACGAGAAATAAAGGGAACCTATAATGTAACACAGTTAAAAAGGTACTATTTACATGATTAATGTTAATTATTCTTTTATTCTTTTAATTCATTAAAATCATGGACGAATAAATACAGATTATTTTGTAATGAATTGGGGGGTACCTTAAAGTATAACCTTTAGATTAAACATTAAGGTAGTGGGTGCACTGTTTGGCACAAAAAAAAAAAAAAAAAAAATTAAATTTTGGTGGCCCTGTCTGTAGTTGGTCATCAAAATTAATTGGGTTTTAAGTTATCAAGTGCAGAGATAAACCATACAAGAGATATGGTAAAATGCGATTCCCCATTTTTGAGCGGTCATGGCTTCACCGAACCTTGACGGTGGATTTGGCTTAACATTCTACATTGGTGAACTTAGAAATACAACTGGGGGGTTTAGATCAGGGGAATCTAAGATGATAGAACTTTGGAACACGGCTATATACCTAAGTATGGGTGATAGACCGATTAAGGGAGTGTGAATATTAACGTAGTAGGATTACTGGTATCCGGGATATCAGTAATGCCGAATTTTGTATAACGCTAAAGTAAGGACGGAGGAGAAAGAAAAGAAAAAAGTGTTCACCCCTTCCGCTTCAGTCCTTGCGGAGGCAACTGGGCGCTACAGTCCAGGGGGGGTAATAGTGTGTATGGAAGGATTTAAAATAAATTCATAATTTAATAAGGTGGTTACTAGGTTGTTAGTAACGAGTGTGCTAATAATATTAAATATAAAAATGAGTTACATCAATAATGTGGAGTATGTAATTGATTTTCTGATGTAAATGAATGATGTTATGTTGATGAGGATTATTTTATTTTGATGTATGATGTGTATAACATTTATGAAGATGCTTAACGATTGTTAAGTAAGTAATTTGTTGTAATGTTGATTTAATGTGTTTTACTCTATATAAGGAGTTTATTAATTTTGAAATGTGAATTATATAATGGAAGGTATATATACATTGTAATGGGAAATGTCTATTTAAAATTTGATGGGAATCAGAGCAATAACTTTGAAGTTTGGGGTTAGAATTAACGAGAGAAGGTTGTACAGAATGTTGGTATGGAATTCTTATAATGTATTATATTAGATTAAGTGTTCATCCATGTATATAATAAGAAAAAAAACTCAGTACTTCTTAACGCAAACCAACACGGCTAAGGGGAACCAGATCAGTTAGGGATGTTATTATACCAGGCCATTATTTGATATTTTTTGATTTCATGTTTCAGTGTCTGGTGATGCTGTGGTGGTGGTCCTGTGCTGGCCTGCGCACCAGAGCAGGAGCGTCAAGTGCCTGTCTGGCCTTGCGGTGTTGGGATCTCGAAAGAGAAGTCCAGTAAGGTCATTCAGGTGTGGTCACAGTCACTGGACCAGGGGTAAATTAACCACTATTTTAAAAAAACATAAGGGGGTTGTGGTGACATATCTTGGCTGATCCCTTTAGAAAGTATGAGAGCGTCAATGAGAGCTTTTATGCTTCGGCATAAAACCTCTCATTGGGGGGGGGGGGTATTGTAATGGGTCTAAATTTACCTAAATATTATTGTGTAATTTTATAAATTTTATAACATGTGCAGATGAGGCCCCTTTGATGTGAGGGGACAGCCAGTACATATTTGCATGACCCTACATGGTTATGAAATTATAACGAACATCTATTTATAGCCAGTGATTAATTCCGTTAGTATGCTGTTGACTTAAGTCAGTTAATTACGAGTTAAAAAGGTGATACTAAACTCAACGGAATTTTCCAATAATGAGGACGAGACGTATGGCGGGGAGTGGGATGAACTGGTTTCCGAGACGACACGAACGGAAATTTTTAACACTGAAAGTTAGTCGACCACCATCTTTTGCACAGTGTAGCAGCAAGAAAGTTACGTAACGAAATCGTGGGCACCCGCATACAACAAAAATGTGAATTTTTATATATATTTCAAAGTGAAAACAGTATTTGGCTAAATATTCATCAATAACAGTAACTAATTAAAATAAACAAACAGTTCGGCCGTAAAACCTAAAAGTGAGAACAACAGACAGTGCACACAATAGGAAACGTCTCGCAGGATGAAACCATACGCATCAACAGGAAAGCAGACATTTAAAAAATAATTAAATACTGGCTTTTAACTAAATTTTAAAGTTGAGCTCAACAAAAACCTAAAAGTATGTACATGTGTATGATTGTGTGTGTGAAGAATATGCATATAGGCCTAACAAGAAGTGTTGAGTTTGCGCAATCTTTGATATACATATTCGTATTTATTGTAATAGTTATTGGTAATCAGTTTTACGCCTTAGGCGGAATAAGTGTGTTCATGATCTTTTTATGTTATCACAGAAAATAAATAATGTTATATTTTACTTGATTTACGCATTTTGTTATTTGTATTTGCCCACTGTTCTCTGCCTAAGTACATTAAACGAATTTCTGGATCAACCTTTTTACATAAATTCAATATACAAATAATTATTAATTAACATAATACTACAGTTTGTAACAGGACAATTTGGGTATACCCGGAATAATTTGGAAAAGGGGAATCAAAAAGTATAAATAATAATTTTGGGTTAACAACAAAAATAATAATTGTAAAATTTTATAAGACGTAGTAAGCCAGCGATTGAAAGGGAGTCAAGGTCAACATTCCAGACGCAAAACAACAGTTATATTTAGCCAAACAAACTCTGACCGATGAAGTTACCAGTTACATAACGGCCAAGCCTGTAAATACGTCAGGTGGAATGCGATGCGTAGTTAGCCTCGCCTTGAAAATTGGTTCGTCACATATTCAGAAAACAATGAAAGTGTTCACGTGAGCCCCTCCATCTCAGATTTTAAAGCTGTTCGTCTAGCCCCAGTCTGCAATAACAACTCGTGCGAATAACACGTAAAAGTCTAGAAAACAAATATACAGGCGCCCGTAATAATAAAAAATGTAAAAAAATACGTGAATCGACAACCGGAGTGTTAAATAAATAAAATGAAGGAACAGTTGTATTCCATTAACAGTTTTGAGTGATCGGGCGAGAGCTAAAATCAAAGAACGAAATGTGCGGAGTGGTGAAAGGAGACGTATGGAGGATGGACTGATTTTGGAACTCAATTGCAGATAAGTTAACATTGAAATCTTGAAAAGAAATATAAGAAGAAATCTAAATTTTACAATCATTCAAAATAAAATAAAAAAGAAACGAAAAGAAAAATGGCACCCTAGAATATACGTTTAACTTAAAAATAGTGAGCTCACAAAGGGGGTTTTAAACAAAAATTATGTAAGTTATGAAAAGTATGTGTGTGTGTGTGTGTGTGTGTGTGTGTGTGTGTGTGTGTGAAGTGCTGGTTTGTGCTCAATAATAAATTTTGATTAGAATTTTAAGAACTTATTAATTTGTTTAGAGGGTAGATGACCCGCATAAGAAAATTAAATGTGTAAATAATCCTTGTTCATTATCAAGTTTTTTGTCTGAAATGATTTTCTTTTGAATGTGTTAAGTGGGGAAATAGAAGAAAAGTAATTCTATGTAAAAAATTAAGAAGTATTTGAATAAAAAGGGGCTGAGTAAGAAAAACCAAAAAAACAAAGAAAGATCAATAAAATTTAATGCTTAGTAAACTTATAAACGACTTAGTTATTCCAAGCAACCATCTTGTTTTCAGCACGTCTAATTCGAATACTGGACCCGGTAAGTAAAATTAAGTTGGTAGTAGACAACATGGCGGCTATCAGAGTCGAAAGTTGTAAACACAAAGTACATTAATAAAAATAAATTAATAAAATAAAATAAAACATAACAAGTTGATGTCCGAAAAGGGAGAAATTTAATAGTAATAAAACAGTAACACTACAATATTGCCGTTACGATGGGTGCAGAAAAACAATGTTGTTGGACAAACAATTCAAAAGTTCAAGAGAGTCGCAACGATTTGAAAAAGACAGAAGACCGAAATGTTACAACTGTGGAAAACGTGGTCATCTACAGGTAGACTGTTGGGAGAAGAAGATACCGAGAGAAGAGAGTGATCGCACCAATTGGATAAGTAAAGCCCCAGAACAGCACAGTTTCCACGCTACATAAGACCAGTGGAAACTTGATCGTTAATGGATTTGCAGAAGGTAAACCAACATCATTTACAGTTGACACGGGTGCAACAGTGTCCATTGTGCGCCCTGACTTAGTCAGCAACTGTGTAATGGGACAAAATGGGATGTTTTTTTTATTTCATATTTTAATCAATGTACAAATACGGCAACGAGTCCCCTACGTAAAACGGTTACAGTCAAACAAAGAACGCAGTAACAACGTTGTAATTTTGCAAGCGGACGCGGCAAGACGCATTACAATTCCAAGAAAATGGGTGATGTGTGACGCACTCAAGCGCACAACTTGAGCACGCGCGTGGACAGGACGCTAAGACGCCTCAAATGAAGTCAAACAACATGGCTAAGCTGTAAAAATATTTCAGAACGTGTTTAATTGCGGACGGAACCATGATACAAAACACGCCCATTTGAGTGACGTGACTAATGGCCTCAAAATTTTGTCAACGTCTAACACACATGAATAACCCATACCTCGGGTACAGTGACGAACATTTTAACAACAGAAGGCATTGGTAATTTCCGTCTTGTCCGATTTTGGAGAGGGGCATTTGGTTAACGCTCCTCGTAGTCACCAACCGAAGCTACGCCTGGCCAGGCAGCCCACCACATGTGGCTCATCAATAAATTTTTTATTATCAATTAAAAGAGAATAGAAGTGGTAGAACGATGTGAAAGTGAGTGCAGTATTTAACGAGGAAGAAAGAAAAATGAAATCATAAACTTTTTTGGACACCTAAAAGAGAACTTTGTGTGTGATGCGCCACGAGGTCGGGGAGACGCCACTACAGCAAGTAACCATATTACATCAAAATTATTTTAATGATTGCCTAAAATAACTAAATGGGGGGGGGTAAAAATGGAATGAGTTGAGTGTGAGCAAGCTGGATTCGCCTTATTTAGATTTAAAAATTAACAGGTAGAATATGTAATATAAATGTATGGTAATAATGTTATGGTTAACAAATGCTTGTAAGAAATGTATTAAGGCACAGTTGAGTGAAATAATAATGTGCCAATAGTTGGGAGAAAGTATGTACGAAAGAAATTTCAAGGAATATAAAAAGAACTAAATTTTAATAAAATCTGAAGCTTATTATATTTTAATTATAGTCGAGTGTGTTATTTTAACAACCTCAAAATCACGTTTACATTCACAGTTTGTGCTGGAATCCTGGACCCAAATTTAAGGTAAGTGGGAGATTTATATTGTTTTTATAATTGTGTAAAAACTCGTATAATCACAGATGGCGCCACGAACTTGGAACGAGTTCTATTTTTTTGAAATTAAAATTCCGCACCTACAATGAATAACGTGATTTGGAGGTTGGGTGACATACGTACTAACGACGTATAAAAAATTAATAAGTTAGAGACATACTATGTTACTTGGGTTATGTTATATGAATAATACTGTGTATATGTAAGATTGAATTTTATATCGAGAAAAATATAATAAGTTATATACAAAATGAATACTAACGAAAATAATAAGGAAGACGCCAGCTTAAATGACGTTGAAACAGAAAACTCAGTAAATGTTGACGCTAACGATTCAGGAATGGAGACAACTCCAAGCCTGATAGACGAATCTGTAATTAATGAGTCGGGAGCGAATTCCACTCCCGTAGCAACTAAAACAAGAGAAAAAGAGTTGTCATTAAATGACTTATTTAATCTTATTAATAATAGATTTGATGTTAATAATAGTAATTTCAATGCCAAATTTGACGAACAAAACAATAAATTTGATAAATTAAGCAATGACTTTGATAGAAAATTTGATGAACAAAATAATAAATTTGATGAGTTAAAAAACCAGATTGATGAAGTTAATAAGCATTTAGAGAAAACCAATGGAAATATTAGAAACTTGTGATGGTACAATTCTGGTGCATTTTTAATTAACATAAATATGGTATAAAAGACCATAAGTATTGTATTCCTTCATTTTTTTAACGATTTGGTCAAAATTAAATAAACCTTTAATAACCTTTGTAAATCTACAGTGAGTGAACTATATAAATATTTGCCAAGATTCTGACTGTTTCATAGCAAAAAACATGAAACACCGCAAAAAACCGTATGTCGTTTATTGAGATAAAGTGCCAATCCTTGATGACGCCAGCGACGAGGAATGTGTTGTGGAAACTGTAAACAGACAAACAATAGCCGGGTGACGTAGTTTCACCCCACCTAAGAAATATGTGACAAAGTCGGTCATTTCATCAGGAATCGTGATCGTAGCCGGCCGGCAAAACCGTTCACGGAGTGTGAATTTCAACTTTTACACCACTAAAAGTGGTTAATGAACTAGTTAAAAATATCGGAAATGTTGTGACGTTAACGGACTTGTACAGGTGTCATCGGCCGATGGATCGTCCGTAAGATCTTGCGTTTAGAATCTGTCCGAGGCGTTTTCGTGGGCCGACACGACGGTGTGGCCGTAAAACGATGTAAAATTTTACAGATTGTGCACAGATGGGACGACCCTAGAAGTGCGGTGAGACTTGTACAACGAAATTTGGTGAGATCGTTCCAACATCAATTTATTTTTCACATAACATAATTCAAAAGAATGACCAACTAAAGAATTCAATCTTTGGTTAAATGAATTCACTTTCATTCAATTCAATCTTATTTTCAAATTTAAAATAAAATGAGCTCAGTAAAAATATGAAATTGTACCAGAGCGTGAGAGAGAGAGAGAGAGAGAGAGAGAGAGAGAGAGAGAGAGAGAGAGAGAGAGAGAGAGAGAGAGTGAGAGGGAGGGAGTGATATATATATTATCTAAGTGCTGGGTTGTGCGAAAGAGATATTTCTATGTTTAATCAACTATTATATAATCTTTACATAATATTTCGTATTACATATGTCATGATTTTGGAGGGTTACAATTGTTTTGATGACGCCCATGGCGTAAGAAAAGGGATAAATATTCGAGTCAATAATATGTATTGAGATTCAAGTTTACAATAAAAGTAACTTATATATGTTATCTCGTGTACATTTATTTCAGGTAGTATATTTCACAAACACGGGTCGTGTTACACGAATCCTGGCCCAAAGTGTAAATTTGATACAGTTGCTCAATCTGACAACATGGCGTCCGGTTTCCAAAGTGAACGTAATCTCTTCGTACACACAATATTATTGTAACAATTAAACGATAAAAACAATTAGTTACAGATTGCGCCCGAAAGAACAGGGACATTAGTTACAGATGGCGCGTGCCGAACATGGACTCGACATAAAACATAATTTTATGTGGAGTATACCTACCTAAATGTGAAATAACTACCTGAGGTAATAGTGCTAAAGTACGTAACACGTGCGCAAGGTAAGGTTAAAATTTTAGGTTATAAACATATGTGTTTTAGTAACATAAAATTGTAAAAATGAGTAATAAGGATAATATTGCAATAGAAATCAGTACAGCTGATGTAAATTTAACTAGTGAGATGGATGTTCAACCAACTCAAACTAGTCAGACCGATGAGGCAGATACACCTGTATCTGTTGTATATGTAGAAACAGAGAAGGTCTCTACATCCATGTCAGTTAGTTCAGAAGGTAAAACAGATGAAACTAGTGCAATGATGCAGTTACTATTAAATTAGACAAAAAATTAGATGAGCAAAAAAGTGATTCTAATATTAAATTTACAAATTTGAATGACAAATTTGATAAACAATTTAAAGAATTACAGAATAAAATTAAAAACGGTAATGATAAGCTCATTAAGCAGTGTGACAAGGTCATTAAAAAATTGGACGAGAATTTAATTCAATTAGAAAAACAGAAGTCGAATAGTAGTGAAAACAGTACGAAAAATGAAGTACTGACTAATAAAGTAAACAACAGTGATAATGTGAATAATGAATTTACAGATAGTAAGAATATGGTATTAGAAAATGATAATGAAAGTATTATGAGTGATAATGAGGTGTTTGAGTGTATTGAGTCAGAAAGAGAGTTTGGAGAAAGCATTTTTTGTACAAGGGGTGCAGGGGGTAGAATTTTCTTTTGATGTTGTGTTAGGGGGTGAAGAAAAGTCTTCACGTATTTTTTATAAGGACAAGAGTTCCTTCAATTTATATTTGGGAGACGATAGGTCTACAAATGAAGTTTCTTGGTGTTTTTGTGTACCTCATAAGTGGTGCAGAAATTTTAAGTTAGGGACCCCTGCATATTTGGAGAGAGAGAGTGTAACTTGTTATGGTGAGAAATGTATTAAGAGAGAAAGTATAGAGAGGTATTGTGAGAGAAAGAAAGTAATAGAAATTTTTAAAGTAAATAGAAAGTACAGAGAATTGGTAGAAAGGTTAGGCATAGATACAGTGGATGAAAATAATAAATACTTACCTTGTAGTAACAATGAAATTGAAATAACAATAAATAATGAGAATAATGGTATCAAGTACTTACCTGTGGTAGAAAATTATGATGATAATTAGAAGATAAATAACAAGATTATAACATATGATATTACTGAGATAGACAGAACCCTACTCGATCGTAACTTGATATATTTGTTTGATAATTGTTTGATATATGAATATGAATATAATGTTTCTAATCATAAAATTTATTCATTAGACAATAAGATAAATAGAACTAAAATTCGGTTGTTATTCAACGATGGAGGATAGACTGTTGTATTGTGTAATGAACATTAAATATATGTGAAAAGTGGTATTGAATTGGACTGCTAAGGACTGAGTTTGATAAATAACAAAATAATGAGTTGGAGTGTATATTTTTCATTGTATTAAATGTATTTATATATCAATGTATTTATGTGATTTTGATGTTGTATTACAGGTATATTTTGTGTACACCAGTTATTATGTATTTTAATAATTAACATGTTTTGTTTAATTAAACAAGTTTAAACAAATGAATAATATTTAAAGGTCAATTACTGAATTAAAATGGTACAAAAGAAAGTTGTACTAATTTGTAACAGAAGTAAATAATTAATATGTAATGAAGGTAATTCCTAATGAATAATTAAATAAATGATGAAGTAAGAATATATATTTGAAAAGAGAGATGTACTATTATGAGTAGGTGAGAGATGAATTTTATAAGATAATTGTCAATGATTACAGTAAGGTAGAATGTTTAAACAGGGATAGAGCCTGGGCATAGATAGAGGCAGGTGAGTTATTTGATTGAAGTAAAGGGAGTTAGATAGTTAAGAATTTTTAAAGAAAATAATACAAAGAGAAGTATTAGATTTTTTAGGGACACAGTAGTTAGTGGTTATTTGTAGAGGTGAGTAAAGTCAAGGTATAAACATATATTTGTTGTTGATGATATTTTGTAGTGGGGGTGAGGTGATAAGGAGTAGCCAACGTATAGCGTTGTGGCAGGTAATAGCGTAGTTTAAGGGAGTGTTTGCCGAATTTTTTGGAAGGGCAAAATATTATGGATGTATATAGCCAGTTAGGGAACACCCATCTCTGTACAAAGACGAGCGGTGCCATAGGATTTAAATGAAATTAGTAAAGGTGTTTATAATTGAGATATTGGTGTCATGATAGGTAAATTTGATTGTCAGTTAGAAGAAAGGTGAGTAAAATAAAATTAAGTAAAAGCATAGTGAATATAGGAGTCATCCAGACTAAACAATGATAGAAGGTGAAAGGTTAGGTAGTTAGGTAGGTAGAAAATTCAGAGTAGAAGGGAAGTAAGAAGTGAAAAATGAAGTAATAATAATAATATGAATATTAATAATAAATTTGAAATGAATTTTATAATTATAATAAATAATTGATGACTAATTAATGAAAATTAATTAATTAACTGAAATTGTAATTTTTTCATTTAAATGCAACTTTAAATAGAATATGCAAGTTTTAGTGCAAATCTTAAGCAAGATTAAATACGAATTAACCATTTCAATGTATTCAATATGAATGTATCAATGTATTATTTATGTTATGAAATTTAATATGATTTATAGAAATAGTGTGTGGAGGAGAAAGAGGGGTAAATATAATTGGCGCTGTCAATAACAATTATTACCTGTTAATAATGATAGTAATGATTTTAATAATAATTTTAATTTCAATAAGATTTTCTTAATGATTTTGTTTTTTCTATGTTTGAATATTTGGGAGATATATGGGAATTTCCATACTTTCAGTTATAATTAATTTTTTTATTTCAATATGTGTTTCTTTTATAATTATACTAATTATTAAATTATCGATGGGAATCGAAACAATTTAATAATTCAGGGTAGTCCATAATGAGAAAGGAAGTTCTATATCATTCTTGTGAGTTACATTTTTTGTAATTATATTTAGTAGTATTTCAAGCAAACCCAGTGCTTATTAGCACAAACCAGCACCTAGCTAAGGGGAACCAGATCAGTTAAGGATAGAGTAATTTACCAAGCCACTATTTTGATATTTTTCATTTATGGTTTCAGTGTTTGGTGATGTTATGACAGCGGTCCTGAGCTGGCCAGCGCGTCAGAGCAGGGGCGTTACGCGCCTAAGTAGCCTTATGGTGTTGGGATCTCGAAGGAGAAGTCCAGTAAGGTCATGTAGGTACTGTCATCATCATCAGACCACGGGTGAGTTATTGTTTTCTTTTATATAAATTGTAAGGGGGTTGTGGTGACCTATCCTGGCTGATCCCTTTAGGAAGAATGAAAGGGTCAATGAAAGTTTTTATGCTTCGGAACAAAATCTTTCATTGAGGGGGTTTTGTGATGGTACAATCTGGTGCAATTTTTAATTAACATAAATATGGTATAAAAGACCATAAGTATTGTATTCCTTCATTTTTTTAACGATTTGGTCAAAATTAAATAAACCTTTAATAACCTTTGTAAATCTACAGTGAGTGAACTATATAAATATTTGCCAAGATTCTGACTGTTTCATACAAAAAACATGAAACACCGCAAAAAACCGTATGTCGTTTATTGAGATAAAGTGCCAATCCTTGATGACGCCAGCGACGAGGAATGTGTTGTGGAAACTGTAAACAGACAAACAATAGCCGGGTGATGTAGTTTCACCCCACCTAAGAAATATGTGACAAAGGATCTTGGTCATTTCATCAGGAATCGTGATCGTAGCCGGCCGGCAAAACCGTTCACGGAGTGTGAATTTCAACTTTTACACCACTAAAAGTGGTTAATGAACTAGTTAAAAATATCGGAAATGTTGTGACGTTAACGGACTTGTACAGGTGTCATCGGCCGATGGATCGTCCGTAAGATCTTGCGTTTAGAATCTGTCCGAGGCGTTTTCGTGGGCCGACACGACGGTGTGGCCGTAAAACGATGTAAAATTTTACAGATTGTGCACAGATGGGACGACCCTAGAAGTGCGGTGAGACTTGTACAATGAAATCTGGTGAGATCGTTCCAACATCAATTTATTTTTCACATAACATAATTCAAAAGAATGACCAACTAAAGAATTCAATCTTTGGTTAAATGAATTCACTTTCATTCAATTCAATCTTATTTTCAAATTTAAAATAAAATGAGCTCAGTAAAAATATGAAATTGTACCAGAACGTGAGAGAGAGAGAGAGAGAGAGAGAGAGAGAGAGAGAGAGAGAGAGAGAGAGAGAGAGGGAGGGAGTGATATATATATATATTATCTAAGTGCTGGGTTGTGCGAAAGAGATATTTCTATGTTTAATCAACTATTATATAATCTTTACATAATATTTAATATTTACATATTTCGTATTACATATGTCATGATTTTGGAGGGTTACAATTGTTTTGATGATGCCCATGGCGTAAGGAAAGGGGTAAATATTCGAGTCAATAATATGTATTGAGATTCAAGTTTACAATAAAAGTAACTTATATATGTTATCTCGTGTACATTTATTTCAGGTAGTATATTTCACAAACACGGGTCGTGTTACACGAATCCTGGCCCAAAGTGTAAATTTGTATACAGTTGCTCAATCTGACAACATGGCGTCCAGTTTCCAAAGTGAACGTAATCTCTTCGTACACACAATATTATTGTAACAATTAAACGATAAAAACAATTAGTTACAGATTGCGCCCGAAAGAACAGGGACATTAGTTACAAACTAACTTTAACAAATTAGAACAGAGTGTTGAGAAAGTGGTAGAGTCAGTAGGGGAACAAATTAAAAGTAAAGCAAATCAAATAAGTAATAACAAGGTAAGTGATGACTGTAAAACAAGTGAGAATTATAATGATATGTGTAAAAACGTGGTATTAGAGAGTAAGGTGATTAATGTTGAGAGTGATAAGGGAGATTTTGTTGAAGTAGAATTTAGTAACGAAGTGTTGTTAGCGAATGCTGATGAGAGTGAGAGAGAGTGTGAAGAGAGTTTAGATGGGCAAAGGGCAAGTTTTTCCCAAGTTTATGGTGAAATACAAGTTTCACAAATGTGCAATGAGGAGAGTTTCCTCCAGTAGTTATGTGGGAGACATGGTGTCTCAAAATGGTCCCTTAGTTTTTTGTGATTTATCTGGTAAAGCCAGGAGATGTAATAAGTATGTTAATGATGTTATGGTGCCCTTTGCGTGGTATGAGATAGTTCAGGGGGGTTGTGAGAAGTATTGTGAGAGAGAGAGAATAATAGAGTTGTTTACGTTGAGAAGTAGTTATAAAAGGTTGAAAGAGAGGTTAGAATTGAAGGAGATAGATGAATATTTTGATAATACTGCTGTAAATGATGCAAACTTACCTTATGAGGTGATGAATGTAGTGGAAGAGTATGATGATAGATTGTTAAACAAAAACACTGACGGTGACAAGACCAGAATTCCAAATGTAGACAGGTTGTATGAGATAACAAGAATGTGGGGTAAGCCTATAAAACATTGTTACTGGATAATGGAAACATTTGAGAACACAGATAGTTATTATAATAATAAAAATAACAAATTGAAGGATAAAAATGATTTATGTTTTAAATATGTTAGATATTTACACGAGGATGGAGGGTGAATATAAACTCAATGAACAGACATTTTAAATATTTTAGTTCATGGTTCTGACCTTGCTAATTTAGGAAATGAAGTGTGGTAAACAGAAAAAATAATGACAAGAATTGTAAATAAAGTGATGGTGAAATTAATTGTGTCTATGTTGTAGAATGTATGGTATGTAAACAATGTGTGTGTAGTAGAAATTGATGTACTAATAATAATAATAATAATATTTTGGTAGACTAAATAAATAACAAGAATAATTATGAAGGTAATTAATGAATGGTAATTGTTTTGGAGAAGGTAATTAAAATAACTTGTGTTTTCAATACTTGATGAAATTAAAATAATTTGAGAGGTTTAAATATTTTTGATTGATTTAAAATGTCATATAATTGAATTTTGATGATGAAATTAAATTACTTTATGAGATTAAATTTGATAATAATTAATAAATAAATAAATGTTAAATTGTGTTTAGTTTGTGGAATAACATGGTTGTTAAAATGTTTCAGAAGATACATGGAGTTATTGGTGTTTGATGTTTATATTTGTTTGTCTATGATAGTGTTGAGTGATGTACTGTAAGTATGAATTTTATAATGCAATTTAAATATGATAAGGATTCTAAATCCAACAATGTTTTATGATGATTGTATAATGTTGTGTATTTGTATTAATTGTATGCAGTATGTTAGAGGTAAGAGTTATGAATATGTGTATTTTGTATAAATTGTGAAATGTATTTAGAGTAAGGTCATTCACCTGACCAAGAACATCAGCTGACTGCTGGGGTTATATGTATATAATATGTCACTTATAAATAATTTGCAGATTTTTCAATGTAATTAAATGTTTGAATATAATTAATGTTTGAATAATAGATTTTCAATGGGGTTCGAAGATTTTAATTTAAATGATGAGATGTATTTGAGATAGTTTTGAATTTTCAATGGCTAATGTAATGTAAAATGTGGTAAAGGTTAGAATTTGGGTGATTATTATTTCGTTAGGACATTTAAATCAGTCCAAGGTGAAGTTAAAGGGGTGTTAGAGAGAACAATATTACTGTGAATAAAAGTAATGTAGAATTTGAATACTGGTAGTGACACAGTAGCTATGGGGAAAATATGTAGAGTAATGAGTGATATATTGAGGTAATAAATGAATGGAGATATTTTGTAGATGAAAGTGAGGTAATGGGAGAGCAATTAGATGATGGTGATTTTGTAAGGGGGGTGGTGTGATAAGGAGTCCTCAACAAAAAGCGTTGTGGCGTTAGGGGAACCGACTGTGCCGGAAAGGGTTACCTAGGGAGGGGGGTCCAGGAACCAAATAAGGGAATGAGCGTAGGGAAGGAAACACACGTCCTTAATACAAAGGGGTAGAGAGTATTTTGTTATAAGGGTAGAATGATTCGAAATGAGTTAGAGTAGTAAGTGAAGAAGCAGAGAAGGGTTGGTAGATGTTTTGATAGATGGGTGTCATTCTAGTTAAAGCTGTTAAGTGAGTATTAGTCAGTAAGGGGGGGAAGATTATATATATTGTAGCATGACAGATTATCCACTAAATAAAGAATGCAATGTGATCATAAATAAAAATCAAGTAAATTAACTATCAAAGAAAAATCCAAGTGAAAACCAATAAGTATCACAATTAAAATACCATTATAACCTGAAGAAGTAAAAATACAGAAAAAGCAACTATGCAATAAAAATGTGTAATGAAAACTAAATTAAAAAGGCTAACATAAAATAAGGAAATACCCATGTAGGATAGGAGTAAGTAAGAAAGATACCCTGAACAAACCCGTACATAATAACTATAGGAGAATGAAGAATAAATAAGGAAGATACCCAAAACCAACCAACGTACATAATAAAAAGGGAATGAGGTGGAAGATACAAAATAGTAGGAGGAGAAGACTACAATACATACTCAAGGGAAACCCAGCAAGGAAAAGGCAAAAAACCCCAAAAGAATTTTAATGTCACATATGAAAGTATAACACCCAAAAAACAGAAATAATGTAAATTAAATGTAAACAAAAGTGTTTAGAGTTATAAGTGGAAATGCACCCATAAAAGTTATGTTATAATGAATAAAAAACAAAGCTTAACAGTCCTTCATAAATAATATCTTGATAATATAAAACCATAAAACTGATTAGTGATAGTATCAAGAATTAACAGGGGACAAGTGTAAGTTATTATATTATAGTAAATAAACTTCAAGAAGGTGCATTGAATGCTTAAACTTAATAAAGGTGTACCCTTTAAACAACTTTAAAGTTTTAATTTAACTTCAGGAATACTATTTAATAAAATAGTATGATGAAAGGCAAAGACTAATATTTCTAATAAAGTGCCACTCTTTATGTAAGAACATTCATTGAAATGAGTGAAATAAATAGAGAGTAGGGAGTTAGTAAGTAAAGTGACAAGGGATACATCCCTGAAATAAAATTAAAAAAAAAACAGAAAGAACTGTACCCCAGTAATTGTAAGAAAGGTGTAAAGATGAAGAAACAAATGTGTTATGTTTCTAGTTAAACCAATGAACTCTATACATGAATGTTGAAAATAGGGAATCATGTTCTATAACTTTAAAATGTTTATTATGTTTAATAATTTTACCCAAGGATGCAATGTCTGAGGGTGGATACCATTCTTTGATTATAAAATGTTTATTATGAGTTACTAGAAATAATCAAAACTAGAATGTCTGAGATTAAATACCATGTTTTGATGTCAACTAATTATTATGTATTATTAGTTAGAATTCAATACTAAATGTTCTTATAGTAAAGTAAGGAATTGTTAATTAACATTGTGTTAGAATAGAAGGTCAGAAAGGGTATAAACAAGCTATATTATTAAAAATCTTTGAATGTAAAACCAATTAAAATCTAGGCCAAATGGTAAATCTAAAATACTTTATAATTGATAAATCAAGTCCAGTAAACTAATTAAACTGATGAGATTTATGTAAGGTAAATCAGTAACAGAGTAATATAATGTAAATTATACTTTAAAAGAATATTGTAAAAAGATAGGAAAAATGAGAAGAAAAAATGCAAATGTAATAACTGAGATTTCAAGGTAGGGAGTCATAAATTATTGGATAATATTTAAAAGAATAACCAATTAACAAAATTAAGGGAAGATAAACATATTCTGTCAATCTTAGATTCAGTACAATCATAAATATAACATGTAAAATGGCAACATTTTGGGGAAGAACAGGAAGTGAAAATTAAGCCTAATTTTTCAAAATGAAAGAAATATAGCATTTTTGATAAAAAACTTTGTAAAACTATCTTATTTGGTATCAAATCAAACAGAATGAACTAAAGAAAAAGATTATGTATGTAATATTTCATAAAATTAAATAATAACAAAAATATATTCAGTAATATAATGTAACATTTCCGAATGTAGAGGAAGCCCAAGGAATTTAAAACAATGTATTGCTTATATTAAATTGGCTAAGACTTTGTCAGGAGACGAAGGAAATGAGAACAGTTAATTATTGGACCTGGTCGAGTACACTTGAACGCGATTTGTGCTAATATCATCCTATATAGCAAACTAATATGGCGATCAGTAGGTAAGCCTAGCCTACAGAAAAAATAGTAAAGTACAAGATTTTAAACTTAAAACGTAAAATCAGTGAGAACTATTAATATCACGATTCAAATCAAGTAATAAGGAACCGTAATTGAGCGATATAATAAATTAAACCGACTAACTAAATAATTCTTAATAACGAGAAGTCAAGTGCAAGATTCGACCTTATAGAACAACATAAATTAAACATAATCACACACATTTAATCAAAGTGAATCACCAGACACTAAACCAGAACCATATTACTAACACCAGAAAGAATAATCACAACTGCGGAGACGAGGAAACAGTGAAAAGGCACCATTTATTGGAAGAATTTTTCGTCGAGCTGAATACGTTTAACACATGCAGTTCATGAGCCGCCATCTTTGACTCCCAGCATTCAACGCGAGCAATTACCAACATAATTATCAAGACTTCGATGGTTCGCATTTTTCTTTAATAAACATTAACAGTGGAACTTGGTTATTACGGCCTCGGCTGTTACGTCAACTCGGGTGTAGCGTTATTTTGTCATAAGTCCGGTCAAACTGATATCTTTAACATTATAAAAATTCCCGGTTTTAACGTCACTAAATATTGTACTACTCTGTTATAGCATCAAAAATTTCTCAGATATTTCACTCTAAATTTCATATAAACGTATATTATGTGTGCGCGCTACGCCCATGGCTACAGACATACATTGTATGCAAGCGATAAGCACTGTAACAAGCACTATAACCACTGTTTATAGAATTTTATACGTAGGTCTACATTTTTATACAGTAATCATGGCAAGTTCTAGTAAGTACAAAAAGAAAGGTTCCGTCTATTCAAGAGAAAGTACGTGTAATTAGATCATATGAAAGCGGACATAAAATAGCTGATGTGTGCCGTGAGTTTGGTTTAGTGAATTCTACTGTAGGTTCAATTTTTAAAAACAAGGACAAAATTTTAAAAAAATTTGAGGAAGATGGTGAAAAAATCAGGAAATGCGAACATGGTGATGTGGATGCAGCATTATTGAAATGGTTCAAACAGTGTCGATGTTCAGATACTCCTGTGAGTGGACCAATTCTGAAAGAGAAAGCTACAGAATTCGGAAAATTGTTTGGTATTGATTTTACATGCTCCAATGGATGGCTAGATCGATTTAAGGTCCGACACTCGATTTTCTTTGCAAAAATTTGTGGTGAGGCAAAATGCGTAGATCTGAATGTTACAGGCGATTGGGTGCGTAACACTTGGCCAGAAATTAGACAATCATATAAAGATGAAGACATCTTTAATGGAGATGAAGCCGGAATTTTTTATAAATTAACTCCAGATAAGACTTTCAAATTTAAAAATGAAAAGTGTGTTGGTGGGAAGCTCTCTAAACAAAGAGTTACAGTTTTTGTTTGTGCGAACATGACGGGAACCGAAAAAAGGAAACTTTTAGTTATCGGGAAAAGTTTGCATCCTAGATGTTTTAAAAACATCAAAAAACTTCCTGTAAGTTACACTGCCAACAAAAAAGCGTGGATGACTTCTAGTATTTTTGAAGATGAACTAAGAAAGTGGGATAAAGAACTGTCATCGAAAAACAGAAAAATTCTACTTCTAGTTGACAACTGTGCAGCCCATCCAAAGTTAAATTTGACAAACATTAATCTGGTCTTCTTACCGGCCAACTGTACGAGTGTCCTGCAACCTATGGACCAAGGCGTCATTAGAAGCCTAAAGTGTCACTACCGCAAGCAATTAAAAAAAAAAATTATTTTCTGTATGGACACGGCGCAACCTGCCACAATTTCACTCTTAGATGCAATACAATTCCTAGACGACTACTGGAAGAGTGTAACACAGAAGACAATAGCAAAATGCTTTAGTAAAGCACAACTCGTACATGAAAATTTACCCGATGATGACGAAGACGACGACTTGCCGCTCTCGGAGTGGATTAAGAAATTCGACGTAAATGAATTTGGAAATGAACTTGGTTCCTATGCATCAGTGGATGACCAAGTAGAAACATTCCAAGTGTTGAGTGACGCAGAAATTATCGCGGAAGTAAAAAACATAGAAGCAGAAGATAGTGTTGAAGAAGATGCTGAGCAAGGAGGATGCCGACATCGTTTGTCCGACAGTACAGGAAGCAATGAGAGCTGCCGAAACTCTTTCACGATTTTACTGCTTTAGAGAGATGTCTGACGACACGTTCAATGCAGCGCAGCATCTCCACAGCACAACAGAAAGAATTTATTTTTCAGAAAGGAGCGTTCAAAACAAAATTACGGATTACTTTCGACAGTAAGCCTAAATGTAAGTTACATGTACTTTCTTTTTGATCTTTTAAAATATTCTTCATGCTGTTTGTATAAATGAAATGCAGTTTGTAAACTTTAGAATAAATATCACGAATAATGTTAATAATGCAAAGATCTTTTTTTTTATTTCTCGTTCCTTACTAGTGATTAAAAAGGGTCTTTTATAACGACTCTTTTATAACGTCACTCGGACATAACGTCATTATTTTGTTGGTCCCTTCAATGACGTTATAACCAAGTTCCACTGTATAATATTTAATAACTTTGTCAATTTTAATTATTAAGCTTTTTATTTGTAAGTGTTATACTTTCCTGACCTTACCCTTCTCTGACTATATAAAATAACCGTTCAAAGAACCAAATAATTATTATAAAATAAACAGATGTACAATTTAATCGATGCCCTGAGATAAGAGTCGATACCCACTGTTGAATTATCGATTAATATCGATCTATTTAAGAATTGTTAAATAAATACTGGAATTTCATAATTTTGACTTATATTTATTTCAAAAATTATTATTAGCGTAACATAAGACAATATTTAACCAACGGACTACACGAAAAGCGGCAGATACCAAAAGGAAAGGAGAATCCTATCAGAAGAAGAAGAACCGCTAATCGATCAGTGCCGTAGACAATCCTGTTAACGCGGAACTTAATTTTAGTTACCAAAGGGTGATATAATTGACAAAACAGTAATAACAGAGTTGAAATTTTATTACAATTTTATTACGCATTACAATTCCAAGAAAACGGGTGATGTGTGACGCACTCAAGCGCACAACTTGAGCACGCGCGCGGACAGGACGCTAAGACGCCTCAAATGAAGTCAAATAACATGGCTAAGCTGTAAAAATATTTCAGCACGTGTTTAATTGCGGACGGAAGGATGACACAAAACACGCCCATTTGAGTGACGTGACTAATGGCCTCAAAATTTCGTCAACGTCTAACACACATGAATAACCCATACCTCGGGTACAGTGACGAACATTTTAACAACAGAAGGCATTGGTTATTTCCGTCTTGTCCGATTTTGGAGAGGGGCATTTGGTTAACGCTCCTCGCAGTCACCAACCGAAGCTACGCCTGGCCAGGCAGCCCACCAAACGTGGCTCATCAATAAATTTTTTATTATCAATTAAAAGAGAATAGAAGTGGTAGAACGATGTGAAAGTGAGTGCAATATTTAACGAGGAAGAAAGAAAAATGAAATCATTAACTTTTTTGGACACGTAAAAGAGAACTTTGTGTGTGACACGCCACGAGGTCGGGGAGACGCCACTACAGCAAGTAACCATATTACATCAAAATTATTTTAATGACTGCCTAAAATAACTAAATGGGGGGGGGGGGGGGTAAAAATGGAATGAGAGTTGAGTGTGAGCAAGCTGGATTCACCTTATTTAGATTTAAAAATTAACAGGTAGAATATGTAATATAAATGTATGGTAATAATGTTATGGTTAACAAATGCTTGTAAGAAATGTATTAAGGCACAGTTGAGTGAAATAATAATGTGCCAATAGTTGGGAGAAAGTATGTACAAAAGAAATTTCAAGGAATATAAAATGAACTAAATTTTAATAAAATCTGAAGCTTATTATATTTTAATGATAGTCGAGTGTGTTATTTTAACAACCTCAAAATCACGTTTACATTCACAGTTCGTGCTGGAATCCTAGACCCAAATTTAAGGTAAGTGGGAGATTTATATTGTTTTTATAATTGTGTAAAAACTCCTATAATCACAACTGCCAGCCTCTAATTAGCTCTTGTACAATACAGACTGTGACTGGAAGCCCTGTCAAGGTGCTAGGAAGGTAGACGTACGTGTACGCCTGGGTCTTTTCGAGTTTAGCCACCAAATGCTCGTTGCAGACATTGTCGATGAAGTGATTCTTGGCACGGACATTATGAATGCCTACGGATTCATTGCGGACTTAAGAGAGAATGTCCTGAAGGCTGGCCAAGAGAAGATAAAGCTTTGCATGGCTAAAATGACAGGGTCTAGCAACCATTCAATTAAGCGAGTGGCATTAGTCGAAGAAAAAGTCAACAGGTCTGGTCAAGAGGAACCCTCCCTATTGCAAGTGGAAATGGAGGAAAAACTAGCAGAGGAAATACAAATAAGTGTAATGACAAAAGAAGTGATTGGAAAGCCAACTATGGGTGTCGAGACAAAACTCTTGCTTGTTCCTGAGCTGATAGAAGCGCCCGAGGGCAAAGTGGCTGAAGATGAGGTTACACAAGAGGTTGTTGACAAGAACCAAACAAACTTGGATCAGCCAATGGTGTTTGGGTCATCAGTACATGATGCAACGGGAGTGATTCCAGCAAAACTAGTGGTTGCGTGGAAGACTCGCATTGATGGGAACATGATGTTCGATCACACGAGACTGAATTCGAAGAACCGGAGAATTATCTTTCGCAAGGACATCCACCTAGATCGCCTGGTCGAGTATTACTTCAGAGACGGTTTGCCAGTTCCAGACAAACAGGCTTAAGGAGGGGGCAGTGTTACAAAATCACAGAACGTGTTTGTCGAATGTGCCAGAAGAATCTCGATGCAACACGTGTGGCGTACGTGCTTGTCGACGCATTTTCCAGACGGTGCGAGAATTGGCGCGGCCGCATGGACTGTGTCAAGGCCGTAATTAATTACGTAGTACACTAGTGCTAAGACGCAATTAGGAATGTTCTCGTCTGTGAGCGTGGGTATAAATACATGGCGGCAGCGGCCTTAGTTTCAGTATAGCAGCGATATATTTTCAGTGTGGTTCGAGTTATTATAGGGCGAGATTACTGTGTACGTTCAAGTGGTTATTAGTGTAGTGTTGTGTTTTATAATCGGGCGGTATAATTGTAATACAATTGTGTTTAATATTGTAACGAAACAGAACGTTGTAAAAATAAATATAAATGATAATAATGAAACCCTATCCAGAGAGGGAACAAAAAACAATGCTCAATAACTTGTTAACAGAAAATATCAAATTTTGAAAATCAGTAAGGAACCAAATATGACTCAACAACATCAACCTTTGACTTAATTAATACTATCAAGACCCAGCCAGACATTACCCAGTAGAATAGGGCAGTAACCAAACCAAATTTAAAATAAAGAACCCTAGTAGGCCTAAATAACTTGCAATGAGTAACCAAAGCAGATCCAATAAAGAGTACAAATTCAATAAAGTAAAATTGTATTAACTTTATTACACAAAATTGTATTAAACCAAATTGTATTAAACTAAAGAGAGAAAAAGGGCACAACCCCTTACAGTGATAAAAGTGGTGATAAACACAGAAAAAGTGGCATAATAATAATAGTTACACAAACTATAGTTAAATAGTGTACTATTATTTATAAAGAGGTGTTCAGTTATTATTAACAGTAGGGATAAATGATTTATCACACAGACAATTGTTAAACTGTGTGAATAAATTAAAATTATTAAACTAAGTAGTATTATTAAGAGTTTTGTTATATATTATAAGAGTTTTATGTTGTTAACACACACATTTTATCTTTATGTACATATAAATATGATCGTTAGAAGGTAAACACATGTACTTACCAAATTTAAATATGTGAGAGCACGTGCTTTTCATTCTCTTATAAATCTCTCTCTAAGGGGGCCAGGGTTCATTCTCGGCGAGATTCAGATTCAAAAAAGGTTGATAGAAATAAGAACACTGATAGTTCACTGAGTGTAATTATTGGATTTTAATAGTTGAAACAAAATAAACATATATAATTAACAATGCCTCAAAATGGCGTCACGCCCAATGGTACAAAACAAAATGGTGGTTAATTTTATTCAAAATCTATTCAGTCATATTATTTCCACTATTGTGAATCTTGTTACTCTTTTATAAAATTTTGACTTTTGGCTGCAGCTCTAATTATATAATGAATCCTATCCTAACAACTACACAAACCAATGCCGTTTGCATATGTGATCATGGCCATGCGTTCACTCATTCGCACTCACATTCATTCGCCCCATTGTAAATACATTGATCAAATTTTGTTAATATCGATAGATGAGCTCATTCTTAATAAAATAAAAGGTGATAATGTTTCAACTTCTCTAAGTGTGGTTGGAGTTGATCCCTCGCTGAAGTTGGCTGTTCTTCCAAGGTATGGCCGGTGTTCGCCTCATGGTTCTTGTTTTATACGCTGTGCACTGATTTTACATCTTTTTAGTGTTACTGTTAATAAAAAAACTTGAGCCCTCTACTGCTCCACTATCACATTTTTGTTTTAGTTTCTAGTAAATTTAAACTTTTGTTGCAAAACTGCCCAGACAGCGATACATCGCTGCTGACCCTTTTGGTTACTGCGTTGAACTGAGACAGAGGAATATGCAAAATTGTGCTTGTGTGTGTGTGCATTTTACGTCATCAGGCTTTGTTCGATGGGACAACGCCTAGTTACATCCGTTGTGTTTTATGCGTCATTGTCTTTTGTTATGACGAAACAGCTTCATGAACCAATCACAATGAATATTTATAATCTGTCGTCATATACACCGCCATTTCCTCGACCGGCTTTCGCTCGTCCAACGGTGACCTTGGTATTATACTCATCTCACCGAATCTGCGCTGTTCCTTCGTATATAGGGACAATGGACCTAACCATTCTGCAGTTGATAATTGTACAATAAAACATTGGAAAAATAACCTCAGATCCCACAACCAAAGTATAGGGCCTTTATGTACTGTTACAAACCCCCTCAATGAAAGATTTTGTGTCGAGACACAAAAACTTTCATTGACTCTTTCACACGGTTCTAAAAGGATCGGCCTATATATGTCACCACAACCCCCTGTAATGTTCTTATATCAAAATTATCATCACTTACCCTTGGTCCAATGATGCTGATCGCACCCTCTGACCTTACTGGACTTCTCCGGAGAGATCCCTACACCATAAGGCCATGAGGCACTCTACGCTCCTGTTCTGACGCTCCAGCCAGCCCAGGACCGCAGTCACAACACCACAAAACTCTGAAACATTGGATACAAAAATTTAAAATAGTGGTCTAATATACTTCCATATCTACAACTGATATGTTTCCCTTTAGATGCATTGGTTTGTGTCTGGGCATTGGTTTGTTCTAATTTAAAAGTTTCAACATAACAACAACAAGACTTCAACATATACTGATTTTTTACTACCACCAAACTCAATCTCTTCCTTGTAAGAGAAAAATATATATATATATATCAACAAATAACACAATACATAAACAATTCTTTAATGTTCCCCAAAACACCTTCACCTATCTCTATTACTATCAAATTCAACCTACAACTACTATGGCAGACAAGTTTATTATTCAAATTTTATTACTCAACTTATAATCATTTATCTCTTTTGCAACTGGTATCATACTATATTTTGCTCAACTTCATTTGTACCTTTAGACTTTCAACCTTTAAAAGCTACTATTCTTTAACATTTGTTACCGTCGTTACCCTTGTAACGACCTCCTAACCACACACACTATTGCCATCAACATAATAAAAACATCATAGAACATTGAACATTACACATTAACACTGTTACATTTACCTTACATTAAACAATTTACATTTACATGACTTGTACCAAAACTTTATAACATTACTACTATCAACAATTCTCTATTCACTTTTATCATTTAACATTCATCATATTAGATTCTATACAACAATTTCAACTTTATCATTTACCTTTCAGTTACATCACCTTTCTACTATGAATTTTCCTTTTCTAACCCTTCTATCTTTACTAATTTGGGTGACTCTCTATTATTCATTATTCTCTATCTTATTTTGGCATTGTCAATCTAACCTTACTCACCTCTTTTTTACTACTAACATCCGCTTCTAACCATTAACATATTATGACACCAATATCTCTATAATAACCCCCTTCACTAATCCCATTTAAAACCTCTGGCACCGCTCATCTTTTGTACTAGTATGTGTGTTCCCTATCTATGCTCATTCCCTCATCGGTTCCTGACCCTTTCAGGTAACCCTTTCCGGCACACAACGGTCCCTTCCTGTCCCAACACCTTTCATTGCAGACTCCCTACACCAATACCCTTACTACAAAATATCACCATCAACAAATATAATTACCATTCACATTACTCACCTCTACATATAATCACTAACCACTGTGTCCCTAAAATATCTAACACCTCTTTATATATTATCAGTATCTCAACATTTATTTTCACTAACTCCCATTAACTCTATATTTAACTAACTCCAATGCCCTTATTCTATCATTATTACCCAAACTCTTTTACAACATTTCAACTTAATATACCACTAGAAAATTCATCACTTACCTTACAATCCTAAAACAACTCAATATCCAAATATATCATAATTTACTAACCATTAGACTCTGAATTCCCTAATATCATTTAAAATCATTATCAAACTTAATTATTCTTCAATATTTAAAATTCTACAATGCATGGTTTACACAAAATACATAAAATACACACATCAAAAATACACAAATACATTGATATTAATATACACAAAAAATATACAATCCACATTATCATTAATCATTTACCATAATCAGTCATAAACAGTCCATCCTAAAAAACACTGTTCACATAATTAAATGTTCATAAACACAATTAGAATAATTAGCTTCCATTATCAAATAATAGTCTTATCTTAAAACTATATACATGGTTTAATATTGAATGTCTTATACTATTACTATCAATATAATACTTATCTAATTCTTCATATATTTCCACAATACTATTTGAATTAATATGCTTATTCCATATTACTATCTCATATAATTTGTCACGATCGAGTATGGTCATGTCGCCTTTGGTATAGTCTGTTATAATTAGGTAAGTTATAAAGTCATCTTTATCAACATCATCTCCCACTGCTGCTATATCAACTTCAACCCAAGGTAAGTATTCATTATATTTATCACTTCTCTCTCCACCTAACCTTTCTATCAACTCTTCATAATTTCTATTTACTCTATACAACTCTATCTCCCAATTATCACACAACTCACTTCCACAATAACTCCTATCATAACCCCAAATCACATTCTCTCTCTCTCAATATATACAGGGGACACTACAACTTTATTCTCGCACCACCTATCAGGTGCACAAAAAAATCCAGGGACAACTATTTTCAGACATTTTGTCTCTCAAATCTACATCGAAGGCACTCTTGTCCTTCCTAAAAACATGTACATCACCCCCAAATACACCATTAAGGGAAAATCTACCCTCTGCAATTCCCCTACAATTATACCTTCTTTACGCACACTATCTAACTCATCATACATAAACATCTCATTACCACTACCCTTGTTTACACAATCATTCTCTAACATCATACTTTTATTTATATTGTTACAATCCTCTCCCCTACTTACCTTGTCTACTTTGTCAATATTACAATTTTGTCTCTTTATTTCATTTTTTAATTTTTTTAATTTCTCCTCTACTTGATCTAATTTTACATTTTGTAAGTTATTTTGTTTCTTGAGCTCATTCTCGAAACTGTCTAACTTTACATTAAACGTACTATTCATTTGGTTAAATTTGTCCTCGAATTTAAGATTCTGTTGTTCAAATTTGTCACTAATTAATGTAAATAAATCTTCCAACGAAATTTAATTTTCAATTGTTTTGGGTGTTGAGCTGGCATTTCTTTCTAATAAAATAGATTCTGTATCTGTATTATCCATTTCTAAGCTATTATTACTTTCTGCCATTTTGGTAATTTAACTATTTGGATGACTATTTAGTTCTACTTGTAATTAGTTACACAATCACCACTTACTATGTTTTGTCAACATAACCTCTCGTGTACTAGGTTATGCCCCGTTCTATCACCTTCTTTGTTTCTAAATCTGGCCTATGTTTTATATAAAGTGGCTTTATATAATGTCCGTAGTTCGGGGGCCATTTGTTAACAAACACATACTCTTATACACACAAATTTTATCTTTATGTACATATAAATATGATCGTTATAAGGTAAACACATGTACTTACCAAATTTAAATATGTGAGAGCACGTGCTTTTCATCCTCTTATAAATCTCTCTCTAAGGGGGCCAGGGTTCATTCTCGGCGAGATTCAGATTCAAAAAAGGTTGATAGAAATAAGAACACTGATAGTTCACTGAGTGTAATTATTGGATTTTAATAGTTGAAACAAAATAAACATATATAATTAACAATGCCTCAAAATGGCGTCACGCCCAATGGTACAAAACAAAATGGTGGTTAATTTTATTCAAAATCTATTCAGTCATATTATTTCCACTATTGTGAATCTTGTTACTCTTTTATAAAATTTTGACTTTTGGCTGCAGCTCTAATTATATAATGAATCCTATCCTAACAACTACACAAACCAATGCCGTTTGCATATATGATCATGGCCATGCGTTCACTCATTCGCACTCACATTCATTCGCCCCATTGTCAGTACATTGATCAAATTTTGTTAATATCGATAGATGAGCTCATTCTTAATAAAATAAAAGGTGATAATGTTTCAACTTCTCTAAGTGTGGTTGGAGTTGATCCCTCGCTGAAGTTGGCTGTTCTTCCAAGGTATGGCCGGTGTTCGCCTCATGGTTCTTGTTTTATACGTTGTGCACTGATTTTACAACTTTTTAGTGTTACTGTTAATAAAAAAACTTGAGCCCTCTACTGCTCCACTATCACATTTTTGTTTTAGTTTCTAGTAAATTTAAACTTTTGTTGCAAAACTGCCCAGACAGCGATACATCGCTGCTGACCCTTTTGGTTACTGCGTTGAACTGAGACAGAGGAATATGCAAAATTGTGCTTGTGTGTGTGCATTTTACGTCATCAGGCTTTGTTCGATGGGACAACGCCTAGTTACATGCGTTGTATTTTATGCGTCATTGTCTTTGTTATGACGAAACAGCTTCATGAACCAATCACAATGAATATTTATAATCTGTCGTCATATACACCGCCATTTCCTCGACCGGCTTTCGCTCGTCCAACGGTGACCTTGGTATTGTACTCATCTCACCGAATCTGCGCTGTTCCTTCGTATATAGGGACAATGGAACTAACCATTCTGCAGTTGATAATTGTACAATAAAACATTGGAAAAATAACCTCAGATCCCACAACCAAAGTATGGGGCCTTTATGTACTGTTACAATGTTACCATCTAATTAATTTAAATTAATGTATCTCAAGTGGTCAAAGTATAACTACCATCAACCATTATAAATTGTTTCATCAGATATCTGGAAAATTCACTAGATACTAAAATTTTATAGGACTAAACCAAGACATGTTTAGTACCAAATTATTTGTAATTTTTTAATTAATAACTATATAAACATTGTATGAAAATTTAGTATATAATGATAAAATAATAAGCTAAAGGCAAATTGTAAAATATAAAGTAATTAAGGGGTATTGGTCATATAACCCTTGAACTGTGCATCAGGGGCCAATCAGAATTTAAGAAATTTTGGTCAGTTCGATGACAAAAAGAAGAAATTACACTTGATTGTTAACTATGGTTGAAGACAGTTGAATAGTGCTCACAGAATGATTATGTAACTAAATTATAAAACCCAGGAACCGATTTGGAATAAAAAATATAACCACAATAGAAGATACCAAAATTATGAACTAAATTCACATCATCAAAAAGAATGACACCAGTAAGAAAAATCAAGCGATTAACAAGAAGACGCACAGTTAAATTCCACGTATAAGTAACGTATAGTACCATTATTCTAATTGACAAAATTATTAACCCAACACGAACAATCACTAGAGTTAACTGCATGGAAGTAGTACCGTCAAGGTCACTCACTTTCACTGCTTCTCCCTGTCACCTCCACTCCCCTCGCCCAGCGTTGTTGCCGGCTAGTACAGTGTGTAGCGTTTTAGCAGTGTTAGAAAAGCAAATTTCATACATCCACCTTATATTACTCGTTTCAAATTTATTTATGTGTATCGCGTAAATGAATTTTTTTTTATCAGGAATAATTAGTTGTGGGTAACATTACTCAGTTAAATTCTGGGCGCCAGTATTTGAGCTATAAAAATTTGCGTGAGTTGGCAAAATATTTTTTGTTGTCGCGTAAATATCTACAGAATTTCTATCTTTGCGTTTCTTCTCTTTCTTTGGTTTCTTTTGTTACGATTTGCAGTTTTCTGAAACTACGATTTATACTGCGCTGGTTTTTCTTATGTTAGAATCTAAAGCTTTTAGCAATACACACCCTAACTTTATGAAGTACCATTAGGTCAGTTATTTTGTGTTTTCCGTACAGTGAACTTACTTATTTAAAGTTTTACTGTTTTCTTCATGGGCAGTTATCCTACACACTGACAGTTGTCTGAGAATGCTGACCTTGCCTGCTGTTGTCGCTTTAATTTTTTCATACTCACGGTCTTTTCCCTTTTGTAAATGAATCTGTTTTTGTTCTCTGCACGGTCGTTCCTAAGGCATATGGTTCGGAAGTTCTGTTAGGTATATGTACACATTTGGTATGCAAATTGCGTACACCCTGTCGGCATGTCTTTTCGGTAAATATTGCTGTCTGACACTTTTATGAATGCCTTTGTCATTTTACACTCCCCTCAAAAATGTGTATGTTTACTGGCCGCGCTACTACCTTTCTTCCGTTGCACAAAGATAAATAGGACTGAGCAATTTCTGTAAACAAAATTGTCGCTGTTGTGGCAAAACCCAATCCCATTTCAGTTTACCCCATTCCAAGTAGGTTGGGTGAACGAGGTGAGGAAGAGACGAATTAGCAACAAACATCCAACATATTTATCGTCCTTAGTATTGTTGACAGACATTTTGTGCGTTTCATGTGAACGGTTGACGTCTTTATTGTAGACAGTGTGTGCATTAGTTTATTTCAATAATTTGTATTTATTATGAGTGATATTGAGGAACAGTATCCTACATTTAGTTCTGGTACAAGCAACGGTGGTGTACGAGGGGGCCGAGACGACATTAGAAAACAATGTAAAGTCATCATAGCAAACGTGTACAAGTTTTTTAAAAATCTTGCGTATAATGAAGAAGCCAGGAGGAACATAAACTTTGCACAAGTTCGAAAATTTATAGCGGAAGCTTGTGGCATTTCTGAACAGTCGGTGCAACGTATTAGCAATACCGTTGCTTTGGCAGATGATCAAGGCGTGAGCATTGTGTTCAGTTCTCAATGGAAAGGGTATAACCGGGAACACAAAAACACTGAACTGGACGATTTTTAATAAACAAATAGTCCGCAGGACCGTACTAGAATATTACGACCGAGGGGAATACCCCACTGCAAGCAAAATTCGAGCTGACCTCTGTCAGAAAATCAATTATTCTGGTTCAGAAGCCTCCGTACTTCGCCTTCTGAAAGTGCTTGGTTTTAAATTTAAGAAGTGCAACGATGGACGAAAATTTTTAATGGAGCGCAGAGACATTGCTGGCTTGAGAGCGAAGTTTTTGAGAACCATGCACAGTACATCGTACGGAGGACAACAGGCCTATAATTTATTTGGATGAAACCTGGATATCACAGAATCATACGAATAAATACTCCATAGGGCACGGTGGGCTGAAAGTACCTACTGGTAGAGGTGGCCGGCTGATTATTGAACATGCTGGATCCGCAAGTACAGGTTTCATAGCAGGTGCCAAACTTATCCTTCGTGGCAGTAAGCTTTCAGCTGAATCTGACTACCACACAGAAATGAATGCTGAAGTTTTTAAGACCTGGTTTGTTGGTATGTTGCGCTCTTTGGAAGAAGGCTCTGTCATCGTGATGGATAATGTCAGCTATCATTCTGTACAAATAGATAAACCACCATGTTCAAACTGGCGTAAAGCGGATATCATGGAGTGGCTAAGAAGAGAATTTCATTTCCCACAGCTGAAACCAGGGATGAACTTCTTTCTAAAGAAGAGATCCGAACGGCCAAGAAGATGTACGAATTGGATCAACTGGCAAATGAAATGGGACATACAGTAGTGCGCCTGCCACCATATCATTGTCAGTATAATCCGATCGAGCTGATATGGGCCCAAGTTAAACGGTATGTTGCAAACAAGAATACGACTTTCAGATTAGCCGATATTGAACAACTTGCACACGAAGCTTTGGACAGGATAACTCAGGAAGACTGGGAGAAGTGCGTAAGACATGCGGAGGCACTACAAGAAGCCAATTACTCAAAGCAGTGCACGAGAGACACCACAGTGGAGCTCTTCATCATACACTTACGTGTGAGTAGTGACAGCGAACCTGAGTCCAGTTAATCCGAAGACGAATTACTGCAGGAGTGTTAAAAAGTGTATATCGGTGGTAAACGTGTCTATAGCGAAGCGTAGTATTTTATATTTTTATTGAAACATAAAAAACCGTATGTGCGTGTTTTCTTCAGGAGTGTTATGAATGTGCTCTGTGCTATCACTTTGCAAAGTGAAATTGTGTGACTAACCCTATTTGAGGTGATTTTTTCAACATACTGCTTATTTATAATAGTCATAAGGAATTCTATAGTTTATAAAATAAGGAAAATTTTAATTATAAAATTTGTAAGAACAATTCATAAAATATAGAATTATAAATTAAATTTTATATTTAAAGATTTATAATATATTAATATATGAATAAGGAATTTTAAATTTATTTCATAAGGCATTTGTATTTGTTGTTTATAAAGTTATCCTTATTTTCTTAAGATATCCAATTCGTTTCACGTTTATACATACCATTATTTTTATCCTACTTGTGCATGTAACGTCTTATAGTATAGTTCTAATTTTTTTACTTAATTATTAATAAGCAGCGCAGGAAATAAAAATAGAATATTTTTCGGAGTCACGAATAGTGCGGTGTCTTCAATAATTAAATGGGGCAAGCTTAAGACACAGGATGCGTATGAAAATTCGTTCAAACAAACTATAGCTGACGCGTCGCATTGAATGTTATGTATAAGTTACGGAAATTAATTGTTAATTAATTATTAACAATGTATTAATTGTGATGTAATTATTATTAAGAATTATTGACAATGTAACAAAATATTCTAATGCATGTATTAGAAACTTTCTCCCTGTAAAATTTTACTTAAAAAAAGCAAAATTTTACAGTAAAACGCAAGTTAACCTTTACACTATCTTACAAAATCAGAACAACTGTGTGATACTCGTAAGATTTTAAAATGTTTTTTACCTTAAATAACATTAAATTTTATCTATAAAATGTCTGCAGTAGGCATCTATGAACCTTCAAAATGTATCGTTGTTTTTCAGTCTTCTATTGTCATTGATTTTAGAATGTTCAACAGTTTAAAGCACAAAAAATGATTTTAATGGAATCCTTATTGGCAACAACAAAGTAAATATTGAATTTAAAAATCACTTTGTTATATTCTTTACATTAAGTAGGCCTGCTTACTAGTGTAGCATTTTTCGGAAGAAAGGGAAACTGTTGCTTAGTGACAACGCTGTAAGTAAGCGGTGTGACCTTGACGATACTACTTCCATGCAGTTAACTATAGTCACCTCAATAACTCACACCACAAATAATCACTAGTGGACATTTCATAAAGTGAAACACAATATATAAGAATCAGTGAGTACAAGGAACACATTTATTTAAAAAAAACATTGGTACAAAACTTCAGGCATTATCAGAGACAGACAAATGCGGCCATGATGGTGACGTCATTCTAGGACCAGCATGCTCTGCACGTAGCGGACTGAATATCACCAGACATTTTTGTTGGTCTGAATACTTTTTGTAACTCTCACATTAGATTATAAGCATTAGAATTATTTGTAATGTACTCTATATTGTTATTTATTATTTAATGGAACCTTTTGCAGCAGCCAAAAGAATTCCCACATTATATGTTTAACCCATTTTTTACTATTCAACCCTGAGATATATATCGATTATTACTAGTGTGTATATCGAATGCAAAATTCCATCAACTTGAATTAAATTGCAAAGATTAAACGATAATATTAATAAATCATATCCATGTGTTCTTATTTCTTGAAGGTAAGATATAATCAAGATTTATTCTATACTTACGAAGATTAAGAAGACGTCGAGGAGTCGTTGGAACCTTGAAAACTACAACACCAAGATTAACCTCAACGAATACGGTTAAGACTAATATCGAAAGTGAACGTGGAGAATTGTTTGGAACAACTCGACCGCTATATTCAATTTAATTTCGAACAGATTAACTGACGAATTAAAGTAAGTCAAATCTAATTATTAAACAAGGCAGAATAATTCAGTCATCAAAATTATATAGGAAATCACTTCACACAAACACGCAACATAAATAACCACTGGACAACTGATATACTTAGAGCAAAAGTTTTCTTCATTGAACAAACGACCTTTTATTACAACTTAAATTTAATAATACCCCGTAACACGTTCCGTAATAAATTGACGCATCCAACGTGTGGCAAAATAACACGGGAGACATGTTTTAATTATAAATTGGCGCACCAAGTAGTGAGGCTTTAATTAGGGAAGTAATACGTGAAGAAATAAAAACAAGCAAATTAATTTCCTAATTTTTAGCTGGCGACAGCTATAGGTTCCAAAAAACAATAAGAATGCATAAAAGGGCGTCGTCACTGAGACGGACGAAGGAGGCCGAGAAAGAAGTAACATCGGTTGAGGATGTGGAAACGGCGGTGGACAAGGAGGAAGCTAGAGAAGAACCAAATTGGCAAAACATAATGGAAGTTATGGCCGAACAAAGTAGGCAAAATAACGAAAGTTTGATAAAACAAATAAACGAGAAAATGGACAGAAATAAGGAGACAACACGAACAATCACTAGTCACCTCAATAACTCACACCACAAATAATCACTAGTGGACATTTCATAAAGTGAAACACAATATATAAGAATCAGTGAGTACAAGGAACAAATTTATAAAAAAAAAAATTGGTACAAAACTTCAGGCATTATCAGAGACGGACGAAGGCGGCCATGATGGTGACATCATTCTAGGACCAGCATGCTCTGCACGTAGTGGACTGAATATCGCCAGACATTTTTGTTGGTCTGAATACTTTTTGTAACTCTCACATTAGATTATAAGCATTAGAATTATTTGTAATGTACTCTATATTGTTATTTATTATTTAATGGAACCTTTCGTAGCAGCCAAAAGAATTCCCACATTATATGTTTAATCCATTTTTTACTATTCAACCCTGAGATACATATCGATTATTACTAGCGTGTATATCGAATGCAAAATTCCATCAACTTGAATTAAATTGCAAAGATTAAATGATAATATTAATAAATCATATTCATGATGAAAATAAGTCAAATCTAATTATTAAACAAGGCAGAATAATTCAGTCATCAAAATTATATAGGAAATCACTTCACACAAACACGCAACATAAATAACCACTGGACAACTGATACACTTAGAGCAAAAGTTTTCTTCATTGAACAAACGACCTTTTATTACAACTTACATTTAATAATACCCCGTAACACGTTCCGTAATAAATTGACGCATCCAATGTGTGGCAAAATAACACGGGAGACACGTTTTAACTATAATATTAGTGACATTTTATTGCGTTAGAACAATTTTTATTTGATTTGTTGTAGTAGACTGTGTTGTTAATTACGAACTGTTTAACTGTAAAAATTAAAGCTGGTGATTAGTGACTTAATTGGTGTCTTGTACTTATTTTGTTTTCACTGTACCTACGACGATCAAGTAGACCGTCGTAAGAATATGATAAGTATTATCCATTTTCACTTATAGACAGGTTTACCATAAACTTGTGTTTGTAATATTATGTAAATTACCTGATGTAAGTTCATAAAGTTCTACATGTAACGGTACAAACTGATGAGGGTCTGTAATTTGAAGCTTTTCATTTTTTATTTAACAAGAGTATATTTTTGGTCACCAACTATAGTTCCGTGACTGGACGATGAGGTACAAAAATGCAGACTATCAGCAAGGGTGCGAATTCATGCGTATGAGCGTATGTGTGGGCCAACGTTCACACGTAAAAGTCACGTCTGAAAAATTCCTTCTCGCCAGGTGTGTAGAGAACAGAAGCAGTCGGCCATGAACATCTAAATAATACGGACGCGAGCAGTTTGCGCGTCCGCCGGCTGAGCACAGTTTTCGTCTCGGCCGCACGTATAAAATGTTAAATGTGAAGTAACAAATATAAACTTTAATTAGAGTGAATTAACAGTTAAATATTTCTTCAAAACATGTAAAATCAGTGGAAAATACGGAACAATCTAGGTAGTGAGCGTGCACGAGGAGTCATCCAATGGACGCACATCGAAGGGTCCTAAAAAGGGAAGTAAATTAACACAGAATCAATAAAATCTTGCAAGTTCACTAAATAATATACAATGAGCTCATTGAGGGGGATATAAAAATGTAACGCATGAATGTGTGTGTGGGCGTTTGGGTGAGTAAAAAATATATATTTAAGAAGTGCTGAATTGCGATCAATTAGATATAGAGTTAAAATTGATGATTAAGTATAATACATGATGAAAGGAGAGAGAGAGAGAAAATTGTTGATAGTAATAATTACTTTACTTGTTTGTTTATCAATTGCGCCTCGTGGCCGAATATGTGTTTCATTTTGTTGAAGAAGGGGTTAAATGTATAAGTGTATGAGAAAAAATAAAAGGGAAATGTCACTGGTAAACAAAAAACAAATGAGTTATTTCCTGAAAACAACCCATTCTGTTCTTTCGTTCGCCTAAATCGAACCTGGTCCAGTGGTAGAGGCCGGACAGTGAAAATTGAACGCTAAGGTCTCGATGCGCAATAGACAAACGCCTCGCTGCGAGGCTAACAAAATTTTCTTTCAGTTCGCACATGCGCAGAGCAGTTTTGGGCAGTGTTCCGGAATGTGCACATCGGGCTTTGCAAACGTGGTGTATAGTCATTTACAAATTATACTGTGACGACAAAACTATTTGTGTTAATCAGTGAAATTAGTTGTAGGGTACCTATTTACATTTTATTAAAGAACGTATTATTATATTTTAGAAAAGTGTTAATAAACTATTTCATAATTGCGCATATATGTTTTAAATATTAGTGTGAAACGTACATTAATATGTCCCCCAAAAGTTCCAAATTGAGTTCAAAAACTCTGCATAGCCAGACTCGTGAGGTAGTGTGGAATGTGTATAATTTCATGAAGAGTGAGGCTGAAAGTGGGAAACCTCTCTTAGATTTCCATAAAGTACAAGAACGTGTTGCAAAAGCGACGGGTATTTCTCATAGCTCCGTGAGGAGAATAATAAAGGAAAGTCAACAGCTACACAGTCCAGATGCAGAAGCGGGAACGTCATTTAGCACACCGGGAAAGAAACACCACGTTCGTAAACCTATAACCGGGCTTGACGATTTTGATAAAGGTGTAATTAGGAGAACAGTTCGGAATTTTTACATTGAAGAAAAGTGTCTCCCAACGGTAAAAAAGCTGTTAGAAAAATTAAAAGAATCTATCAACTTTAAAGGCAGCAGTAGCAGCCTAAAAATTATCTTGTAGGAAATAGGCTTTACGTGGGTAAAAACTAAAAATAATCGACCTGTATTAACAGAAATTCACGAAATAAGAGCTATGAGAATACATTATTTACAAAACATAAAAAAATTTAGAGAAGAAGGCAGAACCGTAGTATATCAGGACGAAACATACATTCATAGCAGCCACACACTTCCGTACACCTGGAACGATCAGATTCAGCCTGGTGGCTACGCTGTTCCAGTTGTGAAAGGACAAAGATTAATTATTGTTCATGCCGGCAGTCAATACGGGTTTGTTCCAAACGCACTGCTGATTTTTAAATCTAATCAAAAGACAGGAGATTACCATGATAACATGAACGCTGACAACTACAGACGTTGGATTGAAGACAAATTGGTCCCGAATTTGCCCGCCAACAGTGTGTTGGTAATTGACAATGCCAGCTATCATAATGTACAGCTAGAAAAAACACCTACGTCTAATTCTACGAAACCTGATATGCAAGACTGGCTAACACGACACGCAATACCGTTCCGTCCTGATATGGTTAAAGCAGAACTTTATGAAGTCGTTAAAATGTATAAATCAAACTTTAAAACATACTTAATAGATCAAATTCTGCAAAGCAAAGGACATTTAGTTTTAAGGCTTCCCCCTTACCACCCTGAACTAAATCCTATAGAGATGATGTGGGCAGAAATTAAGCGGGGTGTTGATGAAAAAAATGTAACGTTTAATTTAAACCATGTGAAAAACTTATGTGAAGAAAAAATTTCAACTGTGACTGCTGACGATTGGGAAAAAAGATGCAAACATGTAGAAAGCATTGAAAAAGAATATCTGGAAAAGGAAGCTATTGTTGATGAAACAGTAGACCGCTTCATAATTAATCTTGGAGGAGAGAGTAGTTCAGACAGTTCCGACGACTTTGCTGAAGAGGAAGATGGTAATATCTCTGGAATACAGGTATTGCCTGACAGCGACTGAAAACTTCCTTCAAACGTAAGTACTGTACAATAGTTTTTGTAGTTAAATAACTCCAATATTATTTTTTAAATGTAGTAAACATTTTTATATTTAATTAAATATAATAATTAATATTTGCTCAGTTATTCTTGTTTATATTTGTTATTATTATTAATAAATAAAACTTTTCTTACAATATATTTTTTTTGTATTTTTTGAATATATAACACTATTTCGATAGTATAAATTATCATAACCAAAACTATGATGATGATAGTTTATACTATCAAAACAGTGCCTTATTAAAAAAATACAAAAAATATATTCTTGTAAGAAAAGTTGTATTTATTGTTAATAATATTAAACAAATAATTATATATGAATAACTCAAAATGTTCTCGAATTTATAATTTTAAAATAAATTTGGTTACGTACATTAAAAACAATGCAAATAACAAATATATCAAAAACTGTAAATGACTGTTTTCAAACTAATGAGTAAATGTAGTACTATGTTACACATACTAAGTAACATAAGTGATGTTAAGTAACAAAATAGATAAAGTTAAAATGTAAATACAGATTTCTGGCAAGAACATCATAAGCGTGCAAGTTTTGTTTTGAAGGGACTGTACGTGTTAGAGAGACACTTATCGCATACCCTCCTCTCTCGAGTACTTTTTGAGTGGGGGTAATTCATACATTGGGTCTGCGCCGATGACTGTTCAGGAATCACTGGCGGGCCTATAAGTAAATTTTATGCTTTATAGAAGGTAACAAAAAAAGATGGCGTCCGAAATACGGACGAAACAGTTATTATAACGAAATTAAAATTAATTAATTATAATATATTTAAACATCACATACAGTTATTATATAATTTAGAATTTTCTAAATTAATGAGGATGTTTTTAATACCAGTAGTGAGGGAAACTTGATAAAAATAACTTTTAATAATTACATAATTGAACATCCCTATAATCTGTATTTAGGTATAATATATTTTACTATGCTATATGTTGACTGGTATATGTCTAAATGCTTTCTGTACCAATTCTAATATTTAATTGTTGATTACTACTTTTATAATTAATTAAGAAATACCATTATTTGTGTCGACGTTTCAGCAATATTTATTCGCATTATCAGGACAATTGTTGCTGAGCTGTTACGACGCCAAACACAGAACTGTAAGTTGCCCCAAAACAACTGCCCTATTTATAAACACAAACAGATGACGTCAACTCAGCAACAATTGTCCTGATGATAACAATAAATACTGTCAAAACATCAACACAAATAATTTAAAATTTGTGTTATACTTTTCTGACCGATCCTCGCAAACCCTTCATCGTTAAAATTCATTAACAATGGTCACTACAAAATTAAAGATTCATTAAAGTAATAATGTATGAAAATGTATATAATGCGCAGAAATCTATCACTTGTAACCTATTAAAATGTTTTTTAAAGAACTGACCTGCCTAAAAGAAATACTCATAACTAAGTTACATTTGAAATTTACATTTACATCTATCTTCATAATTTTAGGTCATGCAGACTGCTTGTTACGGTAACCAGTACTTCTCAAACATTCCAGGTTCTGTGACCATCTGCTCAAGCATTACTCATTTGGTACATCATGTTTATACCAGTTTTGTTTACATTCCTTTATTTTATTTAGCAATTTTCAGTTTCAGCATGTATAAAAATGGTGAATCTGGACGTTGCGTCTTTATTTTAAAATAACCTCTAAACTTGAAACACATAAAAAGTTTTAATCCCAGCATAAGACAATAAAGAAATATTTCCCCTTTACAATGATACTCTAAGGAAAATACAATAAAAATAAAAATAAGGCAAAACTAAGTATGGTGATTAGCAGAGGAGGAAAAAGGGCAAATCTAAAGATATAGGGTAAGACAAAATACAACAGGTGGAGTTGTTTAAATATCTTGGAAGCTTGATAAATGAAGATATGTCCTGCACTCATGAAATTAGGACAATAATTACTATAGCGAAAGAGGCATTTAATGGGAAGAAAAGACTGCTGTGTGGCAAAATTAATAAGAATTTAAGAAAAAAGTTGGCCAAATGTTATGTGAGGAGGGTTGCTTTATATGGTGCAGAGACATGGGCACTGAGGAAAGAGGATGAGAAAAGATTATAAGCATTTGAGATGTGGGTTTGGCGAACAATGGAAAAAGTGAGGTGGGCTGATAAAGTAAGGAATGATGAAGTTTTAAGAAGAATATGGGAAGAAAGAAGAATCCTGAAGGTAATAGCAAAATAGGAAAAGGAATTGGTTAGGTCATTGTTTAAGAAGAGACGGCTTGCTTACAGCTGCCATAGAGGGTGTCACAGAAGGAGAAAAAAGAAGAGGGGGTAGAAGAATGAAGTTAACAGATAGCATTAAAATCAGAGGGTGTTACGAAGAAACGAAATGACTGGCATGCGATAGGACAGCTTGGAGAGCTTTTACCATTTGAAGGCCTGCCTTAGGGCAGAACACCAAATAAATAAAAACAATGATACTGAAACTTTTTCTTCTCAGTTCAACATTAAGCCTCTGGCCTGGTGCACCCCCTGGCCATGGTACAACCATTACATGGTTGCAACCAACACCACAGAGAAGTCAGCCATGTAGTAGCCATTGCAATGCCAAACCACACAACATGGAGGAGGGGAGAGAGAGAGACTACATGTGTGTAGTGTTAGTGTGCCTCTGTTACTTGTCCAGCCCACACATGCCACACAAGAAAGACCACTGTATTATGTACCCAGTGATAAGGGGTTGCCAAACATACCAAGTTGTAACAATAAAAAAGAGGCCTAAATATATAAAATAAATAAAATACCCTACCAGGACCTACCTGCACGCAATTACAACACTTACCTGTTATTGAAATTTTACCAGAAGACCAAGGTCGCCACGATTATTTTTTATAGGATAAAATATCGAAAACCTTTACACTCCACCCTAAATAAAACGGACAATTTAGCAATCTGACCCACCCAATTAATAACTCAGAAGATTCCGGTCCGTTAGACGAATTTCGCAACACAGAAATGAGAAAGTGGTAATGACGAAATAACTTAGACTAACACATTGTTTTAAAGTAAACTAAATGATTTTAATTAAGTAAAACAAGGACATAAAAAAGCAAATTTTCACATATACGTTTATAGATAATAGATTTCGGTTATAGATTTAAATATTATTCAAGACAGCCCAATCTGCTTACACACGCTTTCACACAAGTTAATACTTTACCCCTTGTTATTATATTTTACAAACTCCTTTATTGTTTTACAACTGTTCACTACCGCGTGGCCGGCCGAACACGTGTTTTGTCCCGATTCGATTCCAATGTCCGTAATTTAACTGTTTGCGATTCGCACTTGCAACCATTTTGTAACTAAGATGCGTTGATTATCTCCTCGGGTCCCGGTCGGTCTTACTGGATTAATTACATTTTATAACACCACCGACCGGGGCCTAAAAGAAACGGTAAGCGTCTGTAGTTGTGGTCGGGTTCTAGTTGACTGTACGGCTGTGTGTAACAGGTACAACTACCTGTTCCTGCCTGGAAGTTGTTCCTCCATGCCATGATGTTTTCGTCGTCGTATACAGTTGACTTGCTGCGGCATATCCAGTTTATGCATAGATTATAGCTGGCATATGTGTGTGTCCAGAGGCCGATATTAGACTTGGTTCCGCTGATGTCACCAACAGTAGGCGGAGTTAATGCGACTTCCGTGAGGTCTTATAGAAAACGACGAATTTTTTTTTTTTTTTTTTTTTTTTTTTTTTTTTTTTTTACGCTCTCGCCATCTTGAGTTGTTTGTCAGAGCGTCACTTGGAGCGTGATTGAGCAGTTGCGTATGTGCGCTGCCACACACAGGTACAAAGTTCTCAGAATTTTGTGGTTGGCGCGAATTCTCTGCCGCATTCCTCGACAACGACTGCGTCTTATTGCGTTGTTTCATTGTTCTGTTATACGGACAAATACGTTGCACAATACAATTATTTCGCAATGTTTTATAAAGCTCCCGACCGAAAACGAAATGAATAAAAATATATAAATGTCCCAACCGGTTAAAACAAAAACACCCAAAATTTGACCCGCTACAAAGTCATGACCACACAACATAGATGTGTTAGTCAGGATCATAGCACAGATGTTGTGACTGTGAGAGTACAAAAACAATTGTTTAACACAAACATTATATGCCCTTACCATTTCTGGACCTTCGAGTTTTTCTAAAATGGCTTTTTTCCTTGGATCAGAAATACGAGCAACTTGCATAACACCGTCGACTGACAAAACTTCGTTGTCTTCTAACGCTTCAGTAAACAGCAAACTGCAAAGCATTTCTGGGCATATGCACATCTGAATACATTCCTGGAGAAAAACATAGTAAACTGTATGCACAAATAATTATGTTATCGACAATACTAAAAACAAAACATAATTTTTGACATTTTGAGTTTATTGCAATAACTGAATGTTATACAGTATATTAAATATCAAATAATACATTTCTTCTAAAAGTACATTTTATGTCTCAATTTATGCACCTTACATACTTTTTACAACCTTACGTACATCTTCAGAGGTTTCACTAGAAGTTAACGAATAACTAATCTGTATTTCAATTAACATTTTTTTTACTGTTGCAAAAGTTCTCACAACAGTGTTATATAACCAGTTGTGTTGTCATGATGTTGATGATCCATGGGTAGCAGGCAAAATGTTTAGGTTTTCTAATCTTAATGTTTTATTCTTAATAAATAAAAGTTTATCAAGTAATATTATTGATTTTCATTGTCCATGACGTGTACGTTACTTAACTAAATATAATTAATTCACTACCAACTCGGAACACAAAGTTTTTTACAGGTAAAAACGTAAATGTTTTACCTTATAGCCTGAACTGGTTTTCACTTTTAAGCCGGTGTTCTGAGTAAAAACTTTGTGTTCCTAGTCGGTAGTGAATTAATTATATTTGCAGGCAAAATGTTTAGGTCTTCTAATCTTAATGTTTTATTCTTAATAAATAAAAGTTTATCAAGTAATATTATTGGATTTCATTGTCCATGACGTGTCCGTTACTTAACTAAATATAATTAATTCACTACCAACTCGGAACACAAAGTTTTTTACAGGTAAAAACGTAAATGATTTACCTTATAGCCTGAACTGGTTTTCGCTTTTAAGCCGGTGTTCTGAGTAAAAACTTTGTGTTCCTAGTCGGTAGTGAATTAATTATATTAAGTAATATTACAAATGATACAATTAGCTGTGTAAAAAATTACCCTCGAGCTCCCACTGCTCAAAACCTGACCACCAATTCGTGCGTTGCAAAAACAGACGTTTAGATGGTCAGTCGTTGACCTGTCTAGTCTACCTTCATGTCGTATTAAAAGCGGGCACAACGGCAAACCACATTCTAACCAGTCTTCTATTGTTAGCCACTGCTTACTTGTCATCACCTGTAAAATACAACAACAACAACAAAATTGTATAATATATTACTCTAATATCCACAAGTTAGATTATGCAACCAATAGTTCATATTGCATACATTAATTCTGTTCATAGATAAAATAGATCTAGCACCTTGATTAACTGTCACATTCTACTGCCTGAACTACCTGCCTATGAGGTTTTTCATCACAGAGAATATTACACTATTAAATTATGTGTCAAAACACAGGATATAACACTAACAACCATTAATTACCATTATTTTCTGAGTTCATGGTGCAAATAAATTAGTAACTCACTGATACAGACTTGTAAAATAGATGCACCTAGTAAACAAACATCTTACACTACCACTTTAAAAAAATGAGATTTTTGTATACATATCTTAATTGTACAAATATTAATGAATCATTTAGGCTTGAGTTAAAGCCTATACATTACTGTTGGCTGTCATAAATAACTTTCACTAAGGAGGCCAACTTCACAAGATCAAATTAAATTCCTGGAGGTCACTTTGTAAAAATATGATGACATGCACTTCCAAATCCAGGAACTCAATTTCTGGAAGTTGAACATTTAAGAAAAGAAGAAACTCAAAAATTTAGGAATGAGTAATTTAAGTAATGAATAACATTTTAAAGTAATTTATCAGAAACATGTGTTATTCTTTTGTAATATACAACATTTCCTGACAACATAAAAACTGAAACCACCTTTGTCTACCACAATACCAATATTCCAGTACTGCATACCTGCCTTGAAAAAACGATCTTCGATGTTGGAAGGCCATTCTTTTCTAGTAACTCGAAGTAATGGAAAAAGCTTCTGAGTTTAGCTGTCTGGTATTTTCTGAAAGGAAGAAATAAAAATATCCCTGAAAAAAAATCACTTTAAAGCAAACACAATATAATCACACACACACACACACACACACACACACACACACACACACACACACACACACACACACACACACACACACACACACACACACACACACACACACACACACACACACACACACACACACACACACACACACACACACACACACACACACACACACACACACACACACACAATGTAACTGATAATTTCCAACATTTAGGTATCATGTTTTATAAAACCTGGAAACAAGGCAAGTATCATTTAAGTTACAAACATAATTATATACTTTTGTGTTTACTACATCATGCTTAACAATATATGTACGATAACAAGTTGAAAATAAATACACAAGAACTAAACTTAAACAAAAATTCAAATGTGTTGGCATCTCCCATCTGGGTTGATGTATTACGGAGTGGAAATCTGTGAAATTTTAAACAACTCTTTCAAAACGTTGTCCTTTTAACGCCTATCCGCGAAAAAACGTGAAAACCGCAACACTGATAATGCTGCTTTTTTAGTAGTATCCTTCCTGCAGGACCCCATGACCATCAATAAGGCACAGGGGCATAGTTTGATAGTGGCTGGTGTGGATCTGAGGAATGACTGTTTCTCCCACGGCCAGTTGTACATGGCGTTCTCCAGAGTATAACGCAAAAATTGAATGCTCCTCAATTTTACGCAGGTTTCATATAGAATCATGATTATTAATTGTGTATTAGACTACGAAATGCAAGTAATGTTGAGTTGATGTACTGTTAGAACCATGCCTAGCGGTGTTTTTCAAAGCAACACACCCTTGGCGAGGCGCCTGTCTGACGGGACGAAAACTATACAAGTCATGTACAGGGTGTAAAATCATAAAATGTATTGTATTAAAAAAAGCAATAAAGTTAAGTGAAATCGATAGAAAGCTGAGTGTTCAGACAATTGCAGACCGTTAGAATTTAGAAAGAGAGGGCAGAGAGAGAGAGAACTCTAGGTAGCGGTCGTTTTCCTTTCGCGGTATAAGTTTGCTATGCGCTGTTTTTTGACGAATGGAAGATAGCGTCACTTTTTGAGCGGGTGAAATTAGCTAGTTGGGTTGGAGTAATCAAATATTGCGGTACTTGAAACCAATGGGAACGCGATTTGTAAATATTGAGTGTGGGTAACATTTGCAGGTGTATAAAAAACGTAGTTGGGTCATTCCATGTCAAATCACCCAATAAAAAATTAATTTGACACCCACCTCCTCAGATTTTGATGAAACTTGGCACAATTTATTCTATTACTATCCTGATAACACCTGCAAAATTTTTTTGCTCTATCATTTATAGTTTTTTTTATTAATTTTTGAGTTTTTTTAATTTGGCGCTATCCGAAGCCTTGGAAATCGCGCCTTTAACGTGCACTCACAAATTTAAAAATATTTTTCTTGAAAACTATTCAAGATATCATCATGAAATTTTGCAGGAAGTTTGTGTGTTATACCTAAAAGCAGCGAAAAATGCTCTTATTAACCTATTTGAATCCCTCAAAAAACTAAAACTATTTAAATATAATTTTTTAGATATTTTAGAAACGGATGTTTTATTTTACAAAAACCACAATATCTAGAGTCTCAGACATGATAGAATGCTCAAATTTGTTTTAAAATACTCTTAAATATATAGGCTATTAGATAATTAAAAAATATAGTTGGCTTTTAACATGTTTAATTACAATACAAAATAAATAACTATATAGGCCTATCTAAAAAAACTATACGGCTTTTCAATAGGTAGTCCGTGGGAAAGTTAAAATTTAGTTTGCTTTTTATTTTTTATAACTTTTACAAACCTATAAACATTAGGCCTATACCTACTGCATAAAAACAACTCAAAGATATACTAGTAAGTTTGAAATGTAATAATGAGGGTAACTAAAAGTAATATTTAAAAGCTCAGTACTCAGATTTTAATCTCAGTACTCTGATTTGGTGAATTATCAGCAGCTCAGCTGTGCTGCTGATAATTTACATGACTCACCAAGCCTGTCTCAACAGGCTCTTTTCCTGTGGTGACATGCTCCTCTCTGCAGTTGAATTACCTACTGCAGTTGTTCCTATCTTTCATTAAGTGAGGACATACCTACAGTGACTAACTGTTTCCTAGTTAAAGATTTTTTAAATTAATGTTTTTAAGTTAAGTGTTATTGAGGCAGTAATAATATAAACTTTTTTAAATTTACTTTGGGTTTTGAAGATAATTTAAATTCGTGTGAATATAAACTTATTTTGTTTACTTTGTGTTTTGAAGAAAAGGTAAATTTGAGTGTACAAGTAGGGCATGGATGTTTTTTTTAACAACAATTCAGTTGAATCTGTAAGTACTGGCAGTTTGTTTACAGTTTAAAACCCTCTAATAAGTACTCCCTTTTTTTGCTAATTACTAAAAATAATATATCACTATTATTTTTTTATGTTTTGCTTCAATAACTAAAATATTTTGGAAGCATTATATGAAGAATAATACTTAAAAAAATTTTCATAACATGCTGTGAAGTATGCAAAACAGCATGGCAGATATTCAAGCCTGTAGCATTGGACTATTTAAAAAACCGACTGTTTCCAAACAACCTACATACCTTCAAAAAAGTTACAATGTGTTTCTGAATTAAGTGACGAAGAAAAAGATTTGATTCGCCTTAGATCTGGAATTAATTTGTGTGAATTTAAAAATATCTGTTCTCATCACAGCTACTACTTTTTAAACGTATTTGAAAAGTATCAAACAATCTGTGTAGACCCGTTAAAAAAACACAAAAGCCTATTAAAAAATCGTTGAGAAGTGTAAGTTTAAGTTTTTCAAAACAATTGATAGCAAAAAATATTTACATAAAACCTGGGCAAAAGCTTTGTTCAACATGCCGTAACTTTTGTGAAGAAAAAATAAAAATAAAAGTCAGTGAGAATGAAACAGATGATGAACTCATGACTGAATTAGATTCATTAGAATCAAGAAATGTATCCCTCTCACAAACAAACACTGCTCTAGATGATTTAGGTTTAACACCAATAAAGCTTCACACCTTGTCATCACGTAGTAAGGGGTCGTATTATAAAAGAAAAGTTGATAATATAACTAAGGCTGTGAAAAGAAAAATTTCAAAAGCACTAGATTATGATGTTCCAAGTTCTGATGACGAGGAAGAAGATACAAGTATGGTTAAAAAGGCACAGGATTTTGATGTGATGATCTGTCTTTTGAAAGAAAAGATTTTATCTGTTGGGAGGTCTCAAAAAATCCAGATTTTGACTTTGGTTCCAGAATCTTGGAGGAAAGAAAAAGTGATGAAGGAATTCAATCTGAGTGAATACATTGTGCGACAAGCAAGAAAGCTGAAACGTGAAAAGGGTATTTTGGCAATTCCTGATCCCAAAAAAGGTAAAACACTTTCTAAAAATACAATTAAACTTGTAACAGACTTTTATCAAAATGATGAAAGTTCAATAGTGTTACCTGGGGCTAAAGACAAAGTAAGTGTTAAAAAAAATGTTTACATGCAAAAAAGACTTATCCTTTGTAACTTGAGAGAACTCTATTCTTGTTTTAAATGGGAATATCCAGATGTGAAAGTAGGGTTTTCAAAATTTTGTTGTTTGAGACCTAAATGGTGTATCCTTGCTGGTTCTGCAGGCACACACACTATATGTGTTTGCTGCATCCACCAAAATGTAAAACTGTTACTGGATACTGCCAAAATTGAAGAATCATATAAAGACCTAATTAAGATGCTTGTGTGCAACATAGAAAATTCCAACTGCATGCTGCGCCATTGTGATAACTGTCCTGCAATCACTGCATTAATCGATTATTTGACTGAAAAATTAAGTGAAGATTATGATTTAGAAGAAGAAATTGTAATAAGCCAATGGGTGAATACCGACAGAGCAGAGATGGTAAAACAATCTATTAGTGTAGAGGACTATATTTCTTTATTGAGCAGATCACTAGAAAAGCTAATACCCCATTCATTTGTCGTTAAATCGCAGTCATCAGCTTTTAAGAGATTGAAAGAAAACCCACCACCCAATACAGCAATTGTAGTAATAGATTTTAGTGAAAATTATTCATATGTCATTCAAAATGAAATCCAAAGTTATCATTGGAATAGAGGGGGGTTGTACTCTTCATCCAATTGGAATTTTTTTAAGAAACAAAGAGAATGTTTTGATTTCTAACCATTGTTTTATAAGTGACGATCTTGAGCATGACACAAGTTTTGTTAACTATGTCCAAAGGGAAATTACAAAATGGCTGGCAATAAATCATCCAGAAATAGACACAGTTCATTATTTCACTGATGGCTGTACGGTCAATATAAAAATACGAATAGTTTTAAGAACCTGTCTGAGCATTTGAAAGGACTTCAATATGAAAGCTGAACACTCGTTTTTTGCTACAAGTCATGGGAAATCAATATGTGATGGTCTAGGAGGAACGGTAAAAAGAGTTTTAAGGAAAGCAAGCCTCCAGCTACCAGATGAAGATCAAATTATGACAGCAAGTGCTGTCTACAACTATTGTGAAAAGAACATTGAAAACATTCACTTTCACTTTATTGACAAAAAAGATGCTGATTCACTACAATTGGAACTAGAAAAACGATTTTCAACAACCCGGACTATTCCTGGTACTAGAAGTTTTCATAATTTCAAACCACTTCAGACAAACAACCTTGAAATTAGAGGGACTACTGATAGTCTTAACCCTGCACTAATCTTTTCTTATCAAACTTCTTCTGATTGAGTTTGTGTTCAACCATCTTCAAATAATTATGTGGCTGCAAATTATGATGGTAACTGGTATTTTGGACTAGTAAAAACTATCTTCAGTGAAGAAGAAGATGCGGAAATTCTTTTTCTTCACCCTTCAGGACCAGCTGCATCTTTTTATTGGCCTCAAAGAGAAGATTCGTGCATAGTGCCTTTGAAACACATCATCAGTATAGTCAAGTGTATATATCAGCACCTCAATCAAGTGGCACCGGAAGAATGTATTATTTCAAAAAGATTGTGTGAAAAAAACTGAAAGCTGTTGGATGAAGTGGAAAAAGTATTTCAATCAGCATTAACATGTATTAAAAAGACAAACAACTCACAATATTGAATGTGTATTTTGAACAATAAATTGTGTTTAACGCAAGTACTCAATCATCTTTTGAATTTTAAAAGATATTTTTTGTTGTGCACAGTAATTAACATGTTAAAAAGCCAACTATATTTTTTAATTATCTAATAGCCTATATATTTAAGAGTATTTTAAAACAAATTTGAGCATTCTATCATGTCTGAGACTCTAGATATTGTGGTTTTTGTAAAACAAAACACCCGCTTCTTAAATTTCTAAAAAATTATATTTAAATATTTTTAGTTTTCTGAGGGATTGAAATAGGTTAATAAGAGCATTTTTCGCTGCTTTTAGGTATAACACACAAACTTCCTGCAAAATTTCATGATGATATCTTGAATAGTTTTCAAGAAAAATATTTATAAAGTTGTGAGTGCACGTTAAAGGCACGATTTCCGAGGCTTCGGATAGCGCCAAATTAAAAAAACTAAAAAATTAATAAAAAAAAACTATAAATAATAGAGCAAAAAAATTTTGCAGGTGTTATCAGGATAGTAATAGAATCAATTGTGTCAAGTTTCATCAAAATCTGAGGAGGTGGGTGTCATGACCTGGGTGACTTGACATGGAATGACCCAGTTGGGAAAATTGTCAAGAGTCTACGGCAAACTACAACTATCAGACTCGTTGTCGCGTATTGCGATTTCATAACTAAAACTTGTGATAATTAATATAAGTACAGTATTCATGTCGTGCGTTTAATAATATTAAACCCGGTATTACAGTGAAAGAAGTATACTAAATCAAAGTAATTATTAGAATAAATATAATATAACTTGGTGATAATTACCGTACTTCATATTATCGATAATCTAACACGTGCATTTGGAAGTTACGGAACATTGGAGCGTATTCGGGATGAATTACTGATATTGCGAGCACTCAGCTTAATAACATAGTTACTAAGGTATCAAAAATAAATAGTGGTATACACTAGTTACATGCTGAATCTGTGAGTAGGTGTGAGCAGTGTAGTGCAGTTGAAACCGACGTAATTAAAGTAAATATCACTATAATATTGACGACTCGGAACACTAAGTTTTTTATAAGTAAAAACGTAAAGTTTTACCTTACAGCCTAAACCGGCTTTCACCTATAGAAGGCTTCATCAGAGGCTGTCGTAAGTAGCGCTGTTCGTCTTGTTGTTGGCGACGAGATACTTTGTCGAAAGATCGAAGCTGTGTGTGTGTGGTGAGATGTGTTCGAATAATGCGTGCGATTTGAATTGTGTCTGTTCGTTTAGAATGTCGTTTTTATTTGTTTTTGTGTGTTTGTATATTTCTAATTGTTCTAGAGTGTCTAGTTTTCGGCTTTTTGTGTGTACATGTAGTATGTTCATGTTATTGTCGATGTTTTTATATGTATGGTTTGCTTCAATGAGGTGGTTTGCGAAGGTAGATTCTGTAGTGGTGTGGAGTGCTTTTGTGTGTTCAATGTATCTCTGTTTGAAGCTACGTCCTGTCTGGCCTATGTAGAATTTATTGCAATTTGAACAATTTAGCTTATATACACCGGGTAGATCGAATTTGTTTTGTGCTTTGGGCATGCGTTTTGATAGTGTGTGTTCTGTTTTGTTAGTAGTTTTGTAAGCGATTCTGTATCCTGCTTTTTTTGAATTTGTGGGCAATTTTTTCTGTTTGTTTGTTGATGTATGTTAGTGTTATGAATTTGTTGTTTTCTGTCTTTGCCTGTTGTTTGTTTTGTGTTTTGTGTAGGAGTTTACTGACTATTGTTCTGTCATAACCGTTAGATTCTGCTAGATATTTTATCGTGTTTAGTTCGTCTTTGTAGTCTAAGGTATCCAAGAATGTAATTAAAGTGTTAGTGTCAACAACAGGATCGTCCGATTCGCCAAATAACGCAATCTCCAGGATCGCAGACTCCGAGGGAAGGAATCACCAACAAAAGGAATTCAACCAACAAGTAACCCAATTTGAACATTAAACTCATATTAATTCATGTATCTTTGTAACTCTATTACTATTGGCAATTCAATCTGTCTATGAACCTACTTTCCAGAGATAATTGATGAGAAGTATAATTTCAATATTTGTTAATCATTAAGATTATATGCAACTTGTAATATGTTAATGAAGATGTTCATTAAAATCAGTAGTCATTCAAATTAATTGTGTTAATAATCATTTTTGTGATACCCTGAGATAATTTTAAGAGTGGCCATCAAGCAGAGTTGAGAGTCTAGTACTAGCGAATTACACATATCTTTTCTAGCTCTATAAACTGCGAGGGTGGTAAGAGTCAGTTCGCCTGACATCCTGTTCATCCTCCAGCCAGAGAGCAAAACAAGGAATGTTGTTTACAGGGAGGTCCTGAGAACTTAATCTGAGGGAGCAACTGAAAGTATATGCTAAGCAAGTTATTAGCCTGGATATGTAAAACAAAAAACCAGGGGTGGTGGAGGGATCAAAGGGATTAAGCCCATCTATTTTATTGTTGTTAGACTTACAATAAAGGACTGTCTTAATTTCTAACAGAAACTTAGCTTACCCTCTCTAACTAAATAATACAGCGTCATTTTTCACAACTCATTAATTTTAAAGTTTTAATAGTTGTTAATCAAATTGATCATCTTCAAGCTTGATCACCTTCAAATTGATCGAGCTTAAATAGTTTCTCTTAGTTTTAAAATATCGGTATCTAAGGTTCACAAATAACCTATTTCTATTTTCTGATTTTAGATTCTTTTTTTCTGATAATCACCGTAGCGAAGCACGGGCATCTAGCTAGTAAATTTATATAAACCAAAAAATGTTAAAGCTTTAATAGACACTGTGTAATCTAGATGGCAATCTTGGGCAGGTTAGGTCACCTGATGTGACGACAGCATGAGGGGTGAGAGCTGTACGTACATTGTAATTGTTTGTGTGTATGAGACTGCACTGACAGGAAAGTTGCCATCTACAACCATCTAGAACCACTGGATTTCAAGTGAGTTTTTTTTAAAGTAAATATACAGATTACTGATATACGAAGTGTGATAAAAAAAATAATGAGAACTTCTTAATTTCATGTGCTATACGTTTTCAATTTTCAATATTTTTTTCCACATTTGTACCACTCTCCAGGATGTACGCGTCAATTGTTGGTAATATTAGATGCTTAGTTTGTGTTCAAGTGAACACAGTTGACACATTTTAGCAAGAGTGGTGATTTTTCTATTTTCGAAATGATGGAACAAAGAATCAGCATTACATTCTGTGTTGACAAATTAAGCATACTGTGCTTAGTAATTATCAAAACTGTCAATAATATTGCTGAAAATAGTAATTCTTACCATTGTAACGGGACAGAATTGGGAAATTGTAATCTAAAGTTTTTTTGTCATGACCCAAGTATATTTGGTGAATGAACTATAGCTTCGAGATTGGTACGACTTGTTACAGGAATGTAAAGTTTACAACAAGGGGGCGCATTCACGCATACGCGCTCACACATCGGCCAACGGTCACACGATAGTGGCACGTCCGTATACATTCTTTCTCGCTTGGTGCGTAGAAAAATAACTCTGTCGTTCTACAGCTGCGGCTTCGGCCGGTTCAACGTGAAAGGCTCGCGAGCCGAAAATTTTTTAAAAAGTATAAAATGTGACTTGACTAAAAGTTTAAAGTGATCAAAAGATGTGTGCCATCTCTTAATAGTCAGTGAACCAGTGGAAACATAATTTAGACAGTTCGACCATAAAATGTGAAAGTGCAACAGTGAAATAAAACAGCTACAGTGTAAACCACGAGTTGACGCCCAGGTGTTGAATTCCTACGCATTTAACAGGAAAGCAGACATTTTAAAATATAACCTAATACTGGCATTTTCAAATTGAGCTCAATAAAATAAAAAAGAAATGTAGAAGTGTGAAAGAGAGCGTGATTCAGTGAATGACAAAATATAGGCCTAAAAAGAAGTGTTGAGTTGCGTAATTTTGAGATGAGTAGTATTTCGATATCGTAGTTTATTAATAGTCAGTTTTACGCTTTAAGGCGAAATAAGTGTGTTCATGATCTTTTATATTTTTTCAAAGATCATAACTAATGTTCTATTTTACTCGAAACACGCATTGTGTTAATCGTATGTGCATATTGTTCTCTGCAAATTTAATTACTCAATTACTGAATAAGACTTCATATGGCTTGAATAGTGTTATAATAAAGTGTATTCATGATTTTTTTCATGTTCTCAAAGAAAAATAAATAATATTATATTTTATTTTATTTGCATATTGTTATTTGTATTTGCACACCGTTCTCTGCCTGAGTACACTAAACGAATTCCTGGATTATACCTTACAGATTAAAAAATAATATTAAATTTAACAACTAAATATTGAGAAACATTGCAAATGGCGCCCGTTTAACAGTGACATTGTAAATTAACAGTGAAATTCACATTATTTACGTTACAATTGATTTACAATTTAGTCGAAAAATGGCAGAGAAAGACGCAAATACAAATTTAGATGAAAGTGTAGAGGTAAGATCAGTGTTGAATGTTACACAAGATAGTAGTAGTATTATTTTTTTTAAATAAAGTACTAACCAATTAGCGCTGATGATAGAAATGATGTCAGGAATGAGAACTGAAATGAAATCAGAAAATAATAAGTTAAACACAAGTTTAAATGATAATTTAAAAACGAGTTTAAATGAATTTAAAATTGAAATCAAATCTGAAATCGAATCAGAGATAAATGTAGTAAATAATAAACTTATAGACATAAATAACAAAGTTGTAAACATAAGAAACGAAATAAAAATGAATAATCGAAGTATGAACAACCGATTTAAAAGTATAAGTGAGAAGGAATTAAACCAAATAAGTGGGTGTAGTGGTGTCAAAACTAATGACACGGGTGAGTGTAACGAAAATGAAAATGACAAAATAACAGATGACCAGGGTGTCAATAGTAAAATAATGAATAATTACGAAGGGATCATTAACGAGGTAGGTGTTGGTTATAAAAATGAATTAACCAGTAGTAGTAAGATAGTTGAAAATGAGATATATAAAAGTAATACAATGGAAATAAATAGTGATCATGGTAATATAGGAACAGTGAGAGAGAGTGAAAGAGTACAAATCAGTATTTGTAAATTAGAGAGAGAAAATGAGAATTATTTTGTGAATATAGGGCAGAGGGTAGATTTTCCCCAGGTTTATTGTAAACCAAGATGGTTACAAATTTTTTGAAGGGCAAGAGTCCCTTACAGGAAAACAATGTGTTTTCAAGTAGTCCCTTAATTTTTAGTAGACGTTTTTATGATTTAATACCCTCTGTACGGAATGATAGAAAAAGTATGAAATGGTGTTATGATAAAAGGTATTTTGATAGGAAGATAGAAACGTTTAAGGTTAGTAGAGGTTACAACGAATTAGCAGAGAGGTTAGATATTACGAGAGTTAATAATATTGAATACTTACCTTGTGAAATAGGTAGTACAGCAAATGATGATAAGGTTGGGGATATTGATTACTTACCTTATGAGATAACTGATGTAATAGATGAATATAATGATATAACTTACCTGATGTTAACGGAAAATATTAATGGAGAATTTACCATACCAAACGTCAACAGGGATTCTGAAATAATAGTATGCAATAAGGTTTGTAATTACTATAGTGATACAATGGATAAAATTGATGATGATGATTATCATAATTATGATAGCTATATGTCTTTAATTGTAGATGAATGGTGTAGATGTAAGACCAGTGGCGAAGTTACATGGAGGCAATGCCTACCCTAAAAAATTCTGTAGAATAAAAATTATAAATACGTATGAAGTACGTAACGTAAAGATTATACATTATTACTGATTTTACTGAATTTACTAATTACATGCTTTAATGAGCGACCACTAGATGGTGACAAGTGACAGCAGACATAGTTAGTTTAAAGCGAATGAGGCAACGTGAACCTGCCTCAGCGTTTTTTGTGTACATCGTATGTAAGCAATGTGTTGGCGTGATTAGGAAGTGCGGGGAGCTGGGGATTGACCCGCGCTCCATACACATTGTGATGGTACATAGGACCGTCTAAGGATTTATTGGTACAGGAAAATAATTTTATTGGGTTTTCATGTGTTAAAAATCGTTAGGTTAACTTTTCCCAATATTTTACATACAACGCAGTTCGCCAGGGTAGCTCGACTTCAAGGTCATGGGCGTACGTCACTTTCAACACATATTTGGACCAAGCAGGCCTCGAACAATGTTAAAAAACATCATAACCAATACGAAATAGCAACAACGGAGGCGTAAGACAATGCCGTCATTCGTTTTAAACAAAAGAATTATGACGGAATAACCCCTTCTACTTGGGTGAATTGTACAAAGATGTCTGCCCCAGTCTGCAACATACACTCAGAGCGTTAGCACGCTAAAATATTCGCTGGCGAAGTTTTGCCAGTAAAAGTGTTTTTGAACAGTTAAAATGTGATTAATAAGTAATCAGTACCTGTTAATGTAATCAGCAACATACAATGTAGATATAAACTCAGTGCAACGAAAGGACAGACAAAACAGTGAAGTTCGCCGACCACCTGGCTTGAGATGGAGAATGTCTGAGGGAAACTACAACTACAAACTCAGGAAAGTTTCAAATCTTATAACCATTATTCATTTGATCAAATTGAGCTCAAAATTCCAATTAAAACGTAAAACAAAGAATGTACCAATAATTAATATATGGGGGAAGAGTGAGTGTGCGCGTGCGAGAGAATGCCGGCATTTTTGATAAATGAGGCATTGGTTTATGTTTTTAAGAAATTTAGTAAATCAACTCAAAATCAACTGCAGTCTATTTAAAATGCTTTTGGTAGCAAATTAAGTACAAAGTTGAATAATGAAAATTAATGAATAATTAGCTGGGCGGAAGTACGTAGCCGCCATTTTGTTTAGGTTGTATAAGACTCCATTTTGATTTGTAAACATATAACAATTCAGAAATATTAAAACAAAAGTTTTATTCCACATACATGGTGTTAGACTCATTATTTCGAAAAATCCCAAACTGTTTCTGTTTCTCGCTTAGTAAAGAACCTTGGACCCTTAGTGAAAAAAGTATTGTAGCAGCAGCGCCACGTGCACAGACCGGATGTGTTGTAAATTATATGGTAAGTACCATAATAAGATTATTATTATTATTAAAAAGTAAAGGTGAGGGTAACAAATGCCGCCCAGAACAGGGACTTTATATAAAGTTATACTTATATAAATAAGCCAGAAAACAGAAGCAGATTGGGTATCAAAGTAAGATATAACATAACACATGAGTAAGAGGTTATGTTGTGATTATTAGGTTATGTTGTTGGTAAGTTAGACCTATATAAAGCAACAATTTGAAATAAAGATATTTCGACAAAATTTTTCTCAAAATGGCAGACAATAATGAAAATGTCGCATCACTGACAGCGTAAATGAAAGCCAAATGAGCGTAACTGAATCACAAATCATGAGTGAAGGAATGCACTCAACACCAGTCACGATTAAAAAGGCTGAGATAATGATATGATAAAGATGATGAAACTGCTTTTTAATGAACAAAATGCAAAATTTGATGAGATAAAAAATGAAATCAAGAAACGAAATGTTAACTTTGATAAACAAATGGATGAAATGGATGCACGTTTCGATAAAACGAAAGAGAAAATAGTAGCATTAGTTAATGAGAAGTTTGATAGACAAACGAATAAAGTAGATGAAAATTACGAGAGTAAAATGGGGATAGAAAATAGTAGAGAATCAAATAAATTAAATGAAAATAAAGACGACAAGGTAAGTAGTGGTGAGAATTATAATAGAATTAAAAATATGGTGTTAGAAAATAATAGTGTGAATATTGATAGTGATAATGAAATTTTAGAGGGAGTAGCATTTGATAATGAAGTGATAAAAAGTGTTGATGAATTAGAGAGAAAGTATAGAGAGAATTTACAGGTAGAGGGGTTGCAGGGGGTAAATTTTTCCCATAATGTTGTAGTCGGGGGTGAAGAAAAGGCTTCACGCGCGTATTTGGAAGACAAAAGGTCTGCAAATAGCCGTCCCTGGACTTTTTGTGCACCTGATAGGTGGTACAGTGATAAAGTAGTAGTGTCCCCTGCATATATTGAGAGAGAGAGAGAGTGTAGATTGGTGTTATGGTGAGAAATATTTTGAGAGAGAGAGAGGTATTGTAATGAGAGAGAGAAAGAGAGAGATAGAGATTTTTAAGGTAAATAGAAATTATGAAGAGTTTGTAGAAAGGTTAGGTGTAGAGATGGTATACAATTATATTGAAATTTTACCTTGCATTGAAACTGAGGTAGTAGAAGATGATGTTGTTAAAGATGATAATATAACTTACCTGATTATGACAAATTATACTAAGGGCGACAGGACTATACTATATGACGACACGGTGTATGATATAATGATATGGAGTAACCCTATTCATTACAATAGTTTTGTGGAAGAATATGAGAAAAGAAATAAGTATTACATTGATGATACTAATATAATGTATTCAATGATAAATGATTTGTATAGATATAAGATTAGATTATTATTTGATGATGGTGGATACGTATTTTATTGTGTTTATGAACATTTAACTATGTGGACAGTGTGGTTTTAAAATGGATTGTATTATGAACTGATTAATGGTCAATGATAATAAATAATAAGCTGGATTATATATATTTTTGTGTGTTAATGTCAATGTATTTGTGTACTACATTATGTTGTATATTATATGTTGTGTAAACCATGTATGTAATAGGAATTTGTAGTGAAATTGATTTAATAATAATTATAATATTTTTTGACTAAATAAGTGAGGAAAGCAATGGTGAAATTTTAAATAATTGAATTAAATAATGAAGATTAATTACTTAATTAAAACGTTGTACAAAAGAGTTGATAATGAAGTTAAAAGGTTATGGTAATAGCGTGTGTGGCTAGGAGATTGCTACAGGGGTAGCAACGGTAACAAATATTAAGTATTAAGTATATGATGTCAATAATGGTGTTGAATAAAAATATAATTATGATTCTGGTGTAAAGAAATATTAAAATCAAGAAAACAGATTAATAAAGTTTAACTAGTTAGATTGTTTGCCATACTAAAGTGTGTTTTGAATTATATATGATAGAGATATGGATAAGTTGTTGTTGGTTTTTGAAAACTTAAGGAATTATTTTACGTGTTGTTATCCTAGTATAAGAATATATTTTTCTTGTGGTGAAAAGAATGAAGTAGTATTGATTGGAGTCAGAAAGTTGGTAAATGTAGGAATGGCTAAGGCCTCTTTCACACTGTCCGGTTTTTTTGCAGCCCGGCAGCGAGACAAATGGAGGGGCGTAAGCACGTTCACATTACGAATATCCGGCAGTTTTGCCGTCCGGCGACCTAATGACTCGCCGGACTGCCACTACAATCTTCCGGTCGCCGGACGGAGAAAAAGCCGGTAGTTTGCTCAGTAGCCTCCTGCGCACCATTGACGGTTTCACATTATCCGGCAGTCTACCGGACAGTTCGTCAGGCGACCTAGACAGTGTAGGTGACATCATTTATAATCAAAACAGACATTCTACCGTCCTTATCAAACCGTGGGAGGAATTTAAGCTCCAGAGAGTACAAAATAAATCTATATTTTTTGTGTCTCTGCTGAGGTATATAGTTATTAGTAGCTAGTTTGTTTTCTTAGATATAGTACGTAGTATTGGTATTTCAACGACTCCATTTTGATTTGTAAACGTATGATAACAATTCAGAAATATTAAAACAAAAGTTTTATTCCACGTTCATGGTGTTAGACTCATTACTTCGAAAAATCCCAAACTGTTTCTGTTTCTCACTTAGTAAAGAACCTTGGACCCAAATAAGAAAGAAATGGTGGTTATAACGCCACGTGCCCAAACCGGATGTGTTGTGAATTACATGGTAGGTACCATAATAAAATCATTATTATTATTATTATAAAAAGTAAGTGAAAGTTAACAACATAGCGTTGAGGCATGTCTCACTGCTGTGCTGCAAACAGAAAAGCGTGTTGTGTTGTTTATAATCCTGTTAATTTTATGCGGTTACTAAAAGTGTGCCTGTCATTCCGCTGAACTAATAGACGGTCAAGATTGTCATTTAAATTATTTGTGACATTAAACATATACGAGGTGTGTTCAAAAAAAGACCGAACTTTTTGAATACCATATCAACCCGAACAAACAACGCGCTGCCACTTTGGGCACACCTAGCGATAGGTTTTGACAACAAACTGCCATTTATCTTGTTCTGCTATCAGCATTAGTCTTTGAGCTATATCAGATTGAGTGAATCCACACACTGGCCAGCGGATTAGTGATAAAGCGATTAAGAAAGACCTAGAAAAACAACGTGTGCGTTTGAAATTTTGTGGCAGAACTAGGTTAAAAATTACAGAAGCATTCTGGTTTTTGAATTAAGCATACGTGGAGGCCTGCATGAGCTGAACAATTATTTTAAGAAATTTTAAAGAGGGTAAAGTCAATGGTCGGTGCAGATCAAAGCGATGTCGAAGATCATAAAGAAGAGAGCTCGTGGATGTGGCTATCGTAAATGATCGTTTAACTGCCGAGACTTTCTGAGAGAATGTGCAACCATATAAGATCGTAAAATTAAATTTTGATAGAAAAATTATCGTATCGTATGACTAAAAAATCTTACTGTGTTTGTTGATGACGATCAGAAAGAGACCCGTTTTTAAATCGGTCAACAACTGCGTACCAATGCAAATGGTAATGACAACTGTGGAATGCAATGAAAATTGCTCTGTAAAGATTTTATGAATTTAGCAGTAAAATTTTATACACACACGTTGTGTTACGATCTTCATTCTCACTTCGTTATAAATCCTCCGGACGGTGTGTGCCCGTGCCCACTACAGTGCGTGTAGCTCAAAGACTGATGATCATGATGGGATGGAGAAAACGGCATTCCGACGTCAAAACCTGTTGCTAGCGCTACCTAATTGTGCAGCTCGCTATATGAGCAGGTTGACGTGCTACACAAACGGTTCGGTCTTTTTTTGAACACACCTCGTATATAGAAACTAATCAAGTTGTAAATTTGGAAGTTCAATCAGTTATATTGTTGTGTATGACTAAGTGTGTCGCCCGAAATGAGTGAACGCGGTCCTAATACTTTGTCAGATCTTTTGAATTATTAAAAAGCAAGCCGTTTTCTTCTTGGACTTGCGAAGAAAAATGTGGTGTTAAAACAAGAGGTTTACACCTAATTTAGACATTAAACATTTTGATGGTAAAGTATCTAGAAAATTCCAGTTTTCTTGGTACCAGCGATATTCGTGATTGACAGGCTGTTCCAAAACCAACAGACTTTTTTTGTTATAGGCCTACATGTGTCTTGTTTTCTGGTAAAAAAGAATGGATTTTACATGGAGTAACGGTTACAAAAACCTTTCTTACAAAAGCAGACAAACACCAGAATTCAAATAAACATGTTCAAAATGAAGAGCGGTACCGTTTTCTGGGACGCGTGAGGATTGAACATACTCTCTCTGAAGGGGCTAGAATTCAAGCCGTTAAACATAATGAAGTCGTAAAACAAAACAGACTTGTTGTTGAAAGACTTGTTGACACGGTGTGTTTTCTCGGGAAACAGGAGCTTGGATTTCGAGGTCATTTCGAAGGGGAAGACTCAGTCAACCGGGGTAATTATCTAGAATTGTTAGATCTTCTTTGTAAGCAGGAGCAGTACATTCGAGATCATCTCCAGTCTACGTCAGGCTTTAAAGGTACATCAAGCGATATTCAGAATGAATTAGTTGAATCTGTAACTGATATAATTCAAGAGAAGATTAAGGCGGAGTTAGATTCTTGTGATTTTATTGGAATTCAGGCAGATGAAACTTTAGACGTATCAAGTAGATCTCAAGGCAGCATAATTTTTAGATTTTGTTCAAAAGAAGGTCCAATAGAAAGGCTCATTGGGTTTTATGATGTTTCAGTAGATAAGACTGCATCAGGCTTATCAGAATTAATTTTTGACGTTTTAAAAAAGTGGGGTGTTACTGAGAAGGTACTCTGCCAAACATATTATAGAGCCTCTGTATGGCTGGAAAGCATGGAGGTGTTCAGCACTTTGTAAAACAGACTCGCCCAAGCCCAATATGGTGACTTGAGACAGATTTTTGAGGACGTTACAGAGAATGATGAAGGCTGGGATAGTGATTCGTACAATTCTGCTGTTGGATTGCTTAACATACTCAAAAAGAACCATATCATTTACTTACTTTGTTTTTATAGGGAAATATTCGTTTATACTGACCATCTCTTTTCTTTACTGCAACACAAAACTACTGCTATACTCAAGGACATGAGATCAGAAAACATTGTGTCGTCTTGCATTGAAAAATGTCACCAAATAAGCAGTGAGGTAAATATAGATGACAGTAACAGGAAACTGCTGAAAACGTTAACTTATGAAGTTCTTGATACTTTGATTATGCAGCTGGAGGTGTAGTTCAGTGATTTAGAAAGTATCCAGTTTGTTGAGTTGTTGGATCCAAATCACTTCATTTCTTACAAAGAGAGTTTTCCTTCTACTAAATTGAACAGCCCTATAAATAAATACCCTTTTTTCAATAGTGAAAGACTGGAAAATGAATTAAAAAATATTTACTCAGATACTGGAAAACATTTGTTGCCTCAAAGACTTTTACATTTTAAAGTTCTTAATGACTTAGAACCAGTGTACGTGGAAGTTTGTTTCCTGTTACCATGGATTCTTCAGAAAGGAGTGCGAGTACTTTGAAAAAAATAAAAAACTACTTGCACAATACGATGACCAATAAAAGACTTAACTCTCTTAACACCATTGCTATTGAAAAAAAATTTGTGAAGGAATTGATGAGTGACCAGCTGTTCAAAGACAGTGTAGTTGATAATTTTGCAAGTAAAAAAACTCGCCGTGTTGAACTACTCTACAAAAAATTTAAGGTAAGACTTTTGCCTACCCGTTCATTAACTACTAGCTTCGCCACTGTGTAAGACCAGGTTATTATACGATGATGGCGGGTAAACAATTAATGTTTATGAACGTTTAACTATGTGATTAATGGTTTTGAGTTGGACTGTTTTATGAAATGATTTGTGGTAAACTATAACAAATAATAATGTGTATTGTATATTTTTGTGTTATTATTAAATGAAATATTGTACAAGATGAATGTTAATAACAAGTTAAAAAATTTCTTGGAGAATTTAATTTTGTAGTGAATGCTAAATAATTGATAACTGATTAGAAAAAAGGTCAATTGAAATTAAAGTGTAATGTCTATGATTTTATATGCCAATTTAAAGATGAATTGTTTATTTTGAGGTGATAATGTTAAATGTGTAAAATCTTATGTAAAATGAATGTTGGTAATAAATTTGAATTTTTGGAGAATCTAATGGTATAAGAAGTGGTAAATAATTAAAGATTGAGTATTAACAGGTTCAATTGAAATTAAAGTTTTGAAATGTTGGTAAATTTAATTCAGATGCAAATGAAAGGTTTATTTTAATGAAATGAGTTTTGTGTTCTTTATGAATGTTGATATTGTATTTGTGTCATTTGTATTCAGGGTACTGAGAGAAAGGTCATTCACCTGACAATGGGGCATCAGCTGATGACTGGGGTGGACTGTAGAATGTGTAATGTAATCAATTCATGTGTTCTTTTAATAACTAATTTAATTTAATAATTTGTTTCTTTTTATAAATTGTCAGAATATATGTTTCTGGAATTTAAATTCATTTAATTATTGAAAAAAAATTTAATTTTAATTTTTTGAAGTACAGATTGTGTTTTGTAATATATGTTTTGTAACCAAATGTAATGATAATGGAATTTATGATAGAAATAAGTTGTTTATTTTATTTTGTTTATTATGATTGTTAGCATCTAGTTAAGAGGAGTTATAAAGTAAATTCATTTAAAGGATTTTGGAATTTTGAAAAATTACAATTAAATTAATTAACTGAAAGAGATGATGTAAATTAACTTCAATGTGAATCTTTGGTACGGGACTTAGATTTATTTCCCTATTTGAACAAAATTTAAATACTTTAATTTAGTAACGTCAAGCAAACAATTAAAAGTTGAGAAATGAGAATGAACTTTGTTTAGAAGCGAATATAAAATATTTATGTGAATTTTATGTTAATAATTAATGTGGCGATAGTGTGTTTAATGTAGTAATGAATATGTGTACGCACCCAGTACTTGCTAAAGGCAATCCAGTATATATGTAAGGGGAGATATATCGGTTGAGGATCTGGTATGGTATAAGGCTAGTTGTTGATTTTATTTGGAATGTTACAAGGTTAGGAGGTACTGTGGTGAGTACCTGTCCGACTTTACGGTGTTGGGATCTCGAACAGAGAAGTCCAGTAATGTTCAGATGCAGCCATAGTCGCCAAGCTAAGGGGGTAGTTTACCCATGATGTATTAAGGAATAAAGGGAGGTTGTTGGCGACATATCCTCGCTGATCCTCTTAGGGTTTAGCAATGAGTTTTTCTGTTTCGACAGAAATCCTCTCATTGGGGGGGGGTACTGTACCGGGACAGAATTGGGTTTTAATTTAATTGTAAATGCGACGCACAAGAGTTACCCACACAGGGCCTCAATTATAACAATAGACGTTCGCATAGGTAACGCCCAGTTGCACGTTCGTCTAGAAAGTCTGTCAACATGCACCGATTCCTGATGCTCTGGAATGTGTCAAAGCGCGCACATGCTTACTCGCACATGTAAATCCTCACGTACGAAGCTCGCTGGTCACTTAGAGTGAATATACTATACATCGTAGTTAACTAATTACTGTGTGACGTGATGCCCTTTTAGCCAATCACAGAGCAAGTTGGTCAGCAGAACATTTTTGGCCATCTTGAAAAAGTCAGTTGGCGTCTAAATTCTGATTCTGAACCGTGCAGATATGCTAATGCGCGGTTCGCCTAAAAAACTGTACTAAACAATGTAAACCGACCGGCCGACCAGTAAATCATGTGATTTTAGCGTAATACAACAGTAAAACATGTAATAGTGATAAATCAGACGTAATCTGCAAGTATTAACAGTTCGAACTTGTTTTCGGAGTGTTAGTGGAATCGGGAGTTAACAGCGATGGTGTAACCACGTGGAGACGGTGATAAAAGGATGAGTACATAATATAAGCAGTTGAACAGATAAAAACATTTCAATTTTAAATGAATTCAACACCGAAACTAATTAGGAAAAAATAAACAGAAAGCGCTTTATAATATAAAATGTATAATGAATGAATGAGAGTATGAGCAAACTGGGTTGCCTTCTAAAGTAGAGATAAACTAGTTAAATAAGAAAATATAAGTTTATAGAAATTATGTTAAACTATATTTCATAATCTGTTTTAAATAATGACCGATAATCGATTCAAAAGTAAGAATACAAAATGTAGAGAAAAGGTGATATATTGTTGATGTGGTGGCTTAACAAGAATGACAGAGTAAAACGAAATAAAATAATGTTTTATGTGAATTTATAAGTATGTATTTGTTATTTGCATTGACCTGTTTTACTCTGCCGAGTACACTAGATGACACCTAGTGTACTCTTGCACACGAACGTCAAGATTTAAATAGATTTACATTTGACGTCCAAATAAAGGTAAGGTAACGCAAATTTTAATACTTTTAATTATTAATTACTGAGAACACATGAAAATAGTAATTCTTACCATCAGGCCGTACTGTCAAAAAAGAGTATTACCTTGAAGTCTTATTTGGAATGCATGAGGCAATCTGAAAAACCGACTGTAACTATGGGCAAAGAATTCTTGGATTTTGCACCCACATGTTGATAATACACTGGCTCACACTTCATTACTAATCTGCATGTTTTTGGAAAAAAAAAAAACAAAAAACACCACTGTAATGGCACAGCGAATCTACTCACCAGATATGGCCCCATGCAACTTTTTCTTGTTCCCAAATTGTGCAAACATAAACACACAAAATCATACGCAGCTTATGTATTTGCTGATATTACTATAATTTCCTTACTAAGATCAATGAAACCATTTTTGTAAAGTTCACATACAATGTACAAAGCCAAATCCATCTTTGAATAGAGAAATGTGTTGCGATTTCATGATTTTTACGCGTAAAATTCACCATCGGAGAAATGAAGAGAGCACAATCTGATAAGATCAGGTAAGTAGTGATCGGAAAAACATGGATAATAATGATAAAATAATTATGAAAAATCATAAAAATACCCAAATATTACAAAAAACTTTATAGAATAAAATTTTAATTGGATTTTAACACAACCATTACCCTTAAAATGCATGTGTATTTATTTTCTTAGTTTTTAAATATAAAACTGATTTTCAGAAAAAAATTCTTTAAATAAAAATACTGGATACAACAAACAAAACATGCAATTAACTCACTTACTGGTCCAGATGTTTGAAGAAGTTTGTAAAATTGAAGTCTTGAAGAGTAGGATGTGTTTTCAATGTACGTTTTGGGTATGTGGAGAAAAACATATGAGCTAACAGCGACGCCACAAAGTCCCTTTCCAACTCTAACCGATCTTCTATAACATACAAGTATAATTCATACATTATGACAGACTGTAACTTATTCCACTACAAACAAATAAAATTCTGTAATAGCGTGAGTATGCAGATAGAATGGCCCCAATGGATATAAGAAAGGCAACCGGTGGAGGAGAGAAAGAGAGGAGAAGAGGAGAAAATATATCTCACAAACCATGGATGACAGATGTGTGGCAGAGGGAGATTTTAGTGAAAGAAGGATATGGATATGGATCCGAGCAGGGAGGCATGCGGAGGCTAGTTCAAGCCCAGGCTTTAAATGGAGAGAGAGAGAGAGAGAGAGAGAGAGAGAGAGAGAGAGAGAGAGAGAGAGAGAGAGAGAGAGAGAGAGAGAGAGAGAGAGAGAGAGAGAGAGAGAGAGAGAGAGAGAGAGGGGGGGGAATAATGGAGTTCAATGATAACTCTGTATTTGTAAAAGCTCATTTATGTTTATATTAATTTTACTAGTATCACTTTACATATAAAATATTAAGATCACTATACAAATAAAGCATTTTTATCAAACTACTTGCAATTCATTTTACTTGATAAACTCTGCTAATATAATGCACTCTTGTCTCATAATGGAATGTATACTTGGCTATTAGAATTGGCAAACAAGCCAAGTTAATGTTCCTTCATGTAGATTATGAAGACACATGTTGAATGTACATGGTTGGGTAACTAACAGAATGCAAAGAGAAGATATGATGGTAATGAGGTGATCTGTGGACAGATACTAGCTGATCGGCAGATGAGATTACCATCACAAACGTGAAGAAGATGTGCTCAAGCCACCTCCAGGGGTTTTACACTTGTTCTCTTTTTGGACCTCTGAAAGAAGTGTGCGATGGGTGACATTAGATTGTGATGAGGCAACTAAAGACAATTTGGCCAATGATAAGGAAGATTGCATCAGTTTAATATTTTGTGCTAATTTGTATATATATAAAAAAAAAGGTAGTTCATGGTTGATGAGGTTCAACACAGCAAAACCTATCTCATGTAAATCAACCATGGAAACAGTTTTAATCATCAAGGAAGGAAGCGACTGTAGATAAAAATTGGCTCAAGTTCCTTATTAAAAATACAATAATCATAAATCAGATAAAATAAAGAAATATATTGCATACTGTAAGGTAGAGAATAATTATTTAACTATACAGGAGGTACAATGGGGAGTACAATGTCTAGGGCATTACAATAGGAGGATGAGAAAATATAGTTTTTTTTTTTTGACTTGGGAATATTACTCCAGCGAAATATTCATGTGAATGCACTGCTTTATGCAGATGACAAGGTAATGATACAGAAAACAAAAAATGAGTTACAGCGGGCAATATTTACGTTCAATAGCATTCATAGTTCATAGCCCATCATACAAGACTATGGGCTACAGATCTCTGCTACAAAATCTAAAACGATGGCATTTCGGGGCAGGTATCCTATAAGAACTAAGATGGTCATTAATAATCAGATTTTGGATCAGGTTAGTCATTTTAATTACCTGGGTTGTAATATCTCATATGGAACTGATATTGATTGGATAGTAAGCTTACAAAATTTAGGCGCATCTGTGGAACGATTCATAGGTAAAGTAAAACTGAAATTTAAGGGCATATGCACAGAAACCAATTTATGGATGGATGAGTCCACTTTGAAATTGTGAATGGCAGGAGGGTACCAGAGAATCAGCTGGTAAGCAAGTGTAAGTGTTGTCAACTTGCGTGTGATGTTTTAGTTACCCGTACATTGTTAGTTACTGTGTGACGTACTATCTCAGTCTTGCATTTGTTATTATTATTTCAATTTATTATTAATTGTATCGGTGTTTTACAGTCACTCATTTTTATTAGTTATTTAATTTCTCAGTTAATTTTTATTCTATAATTATGTATTATCGTAATTATTTGTGTTATCATCCAGTAACGAGTAAATGGATACTTCTCCTTCAACTAGCAAGATAGGAAAGTTATTCACAATCAAGCACGGGAAGTAATAATAAACATTTTGTTGTTGTCCAGGATTAAAAAGATTCTTGCAATTAAATTGATACAAGGAACGCGTTCCTTTATGTAATGATAAACTGTACAGATAGTCGAGTGTAATTAAGGAGTGGAAGTGTACAGTTTTCAAATTCCATTGCGACAAGAACGGTCAGAAAGGCTGTAGTTTTTTACGTCTCAGCAGTACACAATGACAGATCCAAACAACACTCAGATATGTTTATAAAACATTCTGATATGTAACAGCAACAAATTTCGATACGTGTGAACAATACATATCATTTGCTTGATTTTAATAGTAATACAATTACAATATTATTATTATTATTATTATTTGATTTACATAGGAAACAACAAACGTATAATTCTTTTTTTAAAGGCAGCTGTGTGACTGTAGACACACACACATGCGCGCGCGCGCGTAGAAATTCATGGTGACATATTTACAAACAAACCTTAACAGTCGCGAGTTTTTGTTACTATTAGAAAAGATATTCATAGGTTGGCAACACCATCGCTGATAACAACAATTCTCTTCTAACATCTCATAGCGACTCCCTCCACATCCCCTTTCCCCTCTGACCGTTAGCGTTTCGTGCATTTACATGCCCTTAGCTTTCAATTTTGCTATACCTGAAAAACAAAACACGGAAGGATACCCGAATGAAGTTTTATAAAACTGTGGCTGTCACCACATTCCTGTATGCTAGTGAGACATGGACTCTTGGTAAAAGTGACATGCAGAGGATTCAGGCACCCGAAATGAAATTTCTAAGAGAGACGCAAGGTTGTTCTCTCTTGGATCAGAGAAGGAACGAGGATATTAGACGCCATTTAAACATTGTATTATTGCACCAGAATATTGAAGACCACAGAAGGAAATGGTGTGAACACTAGAACTGCATATGCCTGATATCCATCTATCTGTGGCTGCCTTGGGTTATCACCCTACTGGGAAGAGAGATGTCGGTAGACCAAGGAGGAGATGGGTTCCGGAACAGGTCTAAACCCTATTCCTTGGAGTGGTGATGACGATGACACAGTTTTTGGCCTCAAAGTTTATTCTTTAGTACTATACCCCATTTCCTCTTTTTTGTATTTTATTGCTATCGCTTTTACAAATGTAAGTGATACATAACAATCTGTTGATTAAGGTACACACATTTTGTGTATGTTTGTTGTGTCCGAGAGGGAGAGAGACAGGAGGAAGAGGGAAGCATGGAAAGAAAATAGACACAGTCAAAAAAAGTGAAGCACAGGTACTGTACGTCAAAATGTAATAAAAAGACTAACTTACGCTGTTGTTGTAAGCTGAAATGTAGTCCATTTGGTGGTCGAAGGCTCTTCAGACTGAGCGCCCATCTGGCTATCGTTGGTATCGTTACGCTAAGGATCTTTTTCTTTTCTTCTTCACTAACTTCATTAAGGAATGTCTCTAGCCCACCGAAAACTGTTAAATCCGGACTGTCTCGCTCGTCTGGATCAAGTCCTACACTGCAAGCAATGCAACGATGAACTGCATTACAATGGAATTAACAGAGTGACTCATTATTATCTCACATTATCAGTACTAGGGCGAGTCAATAATTATTATTGCAGCATAGCTTTAATTGTTGAGTAGAGGCAATACTGCCATTTTCATGTTGAGCAGTGGCGCAGTAACATTATAGGACATTTTTCAATTTCTATGTCAGTTCTGTTGTTACTATCATGACATTTGCGTAGCCTCTCTGCTTTCCATCTGCACTAAAGAAGAGAGCTGTTATGTGATCTGTTCTTTGTGGTATGAAGACATATTACTGATTAAAATTCAGTGACAGTACAGCAGTAACATTTAACTATAAGAGAATATTTACCACTTGACAGGAAAACTGAAAAAACTGTCACACAAGTGAAATGCATGAAGAATGTTTACAACTGATGTCAACATTGTCATTAACGTTGTTCTGTTAAACAAATACAGCAAAACCTTGTTTAACTGAACTCAGCTTATCTGAAACCTGGGTTAACAGAAACAATGTCAGACTCATTGAAATCAATCAACATGTAATTGATTTGAAACATGTACTTTATTGGTGCGCACAGAGATGGGAGAAGATTACAGATTCCACTTCACATAAGGCACGGAACAAATTGTATGATAGGCTTGAGTATGAAGAAGAGGAAAATTATGAAAATTTGGTAGAAATGGCTGAAGGAATTCCAGGGTATGGAGAAATAGAAGAAAATGAAATGAACAAATGGTTAGAGGCAGAAAATGTGGAACTAGAATTGACCGACCAAAAAATGGTGGACGCTGTGATGAGACCAGAGCCTGAAGCAGACGACACAGACCAGGATGTGACGATCACGACACAGACATAAAATGTGTGATCAGCATATAACTTGTCAAGATCATTACATAGACTATCATGGCCGGAGTCAATGATAAATGAATTCATATCCGGGCTGTTTGGACGTGGTCGATTGCTTTCTCCAGACATTGTCTAAACGTATCGGCCATCCACCGGAGGCCTTCTTCAGTAGAAAAAAGTTAAAAATATTTGACAAAGAGTGGAGAGCCAAACGTACTCCCTAACCAAGGTAAATATCGGTATGAGAACCATACATGACTTCCATGTTCAAAGATTTATATTTAAAATAGTTTTTGAAATGAAATATTTCCATAGAAACTACTTCTTTCTACTTACTCCTTCAGCCTTAACCACAGTACTGTGGTCACTAATGTATACCACCACATGTTATCGCACTCGATTTTCACTGATGATGGAAGTCGATGGCACTGCCGAAACGTTTGGTTTTGCAGAAAACATTGGACTACGGCCAAACAGCCCGGGAAGGAATTTTAACAACAAACTACTTCTTTGTTGCCAATAACGTAGTAGACATATAAAAAATTATCCCCTCCCCCTTCAACTATAATTTTCATTTATAGAAAATTACCCCCAACCCCGTTCAACAAACCTCTTCATTTATAGATATTTCATCTACGTTTCTACAGTGGATTATTAAGATCTTATCAGGATACTTTATTTATCAAAATTAAGCACTTTACTCTTGTTACAACAAAAAATGTTTCAGGTAAACTACCCTTTCCCCATAACCGATCTTCACCAAAATCAATAGGCCTTGAGTCCTTTGCAATTCATGAATGTATGCAAAAAATATTTGATTCTGTTTGACTGTGCGGCAGTTATCGTTCATCATAGAAAAAATTACCCTTGTTAAAACATAAAATGTTGCAGGTAAACTACCCCTTTCTCTTAACCGATCTTCACCAAAATAAAAAGGCCTTGAGTCCTCTACAATTTAGGGATGTGTGCCAAAAATTATTTGATTATGTTTGAATTTACAGCAGTTATCATTCATCATATAAAAAATTATCCTAGTTAAAACATAAAATGTTGCAGGTAAACTACCCCTTTCTCTTAATCGATCTTCACAAAAATCAACAGGCCTTGAGTCCTCTACAATTCAGGAAAGTATACACAAAATTATTTGATTGTTTGAATGTGCGGCAGTTATCGTTGTAAATCACCCCTTTCTCTTAACCGATCTTCACCAAAATCAATAGGCCTTGAGTCCTCTACAATTCAGGGATGTATGCCAAAAATTATTTGATTCTGTTTGAATTTACGACAGTTATCGTTCGTCATATAAAAAATTATCCTTGTTAAAACATAAAATGTTGCAGGTAAACTACCCCTTTCTCTTAACCGATCTTCACCAAAATCAAAAAGCCTTGAGTCCTCTACAATTCAGGGATGTATGCAAAAAATTATTTGATTCTTTTTGAATTTGCGGCTGTTATCATTTTCCATAGAAAAAATTGCACGCGCACACACACACACTTTTTGAAAAATTACGTTTCTTCATGTTCTGAGGGTAGTACAATCAGAATCAGCCGTTATCTCGAACACGATTTTTTTTTGCCATGACCATACTTCCATTTCCTTATAGAACATGGTAGTAAAAGCAATAAGATTCCAGGGAAATGGAGTTTCCTAAATAGTGGTGCTTCTGATTGGCTAGTACGGCGCTCCATGTTATACAGGCCTCTGGTGGGTGGCCAAAATGTTTAGAAAGCGACTGACCTTTACCAAACAGCCTGGATATGAATTCCTTTGTCAAGATCAGTTTGAAAGGGACCACCGTGATATTCAGAATAAGATATGTAGAAATTGTATTCCATGGAGTTCACATACTTTATATCAATCGTTTTACAAGTAGCCTCACTTACTTGCAGAGATTATGAATAGTTTGTAGAGTTGCAATGGGATCACAGTTGTCAGTGAGTAAAGTATTGAGGTGCCGCTGTACCATCGGCCACCATGGTAAGTCACAAGGCAACATCACCAACGCCATCTTCGTTCTTCTCTCTGTCACTGAAAATAACAAAAATACATCTGTTAATGAATTACAAGAATTCACGTAAAAGTAACAATTTCCTTTACATATTGCTGAATTTTCTATATAAGTAACTCGAAGTTTCTTGCAGTAATTATATAATGTTGTGACATTATTCAATTTGTTTCTTCTGCAAGTAGTGTAATTTCTTATTTTCTTTTTAACACCTGACGCACGTTTCACTGAAAAATAGCAGTATCACACAGGTTTGTAAGTAAATTGTTGAATTTATATGACAAACTGTAAAGTTTAACCTCACATAACTAAGTTTTAATTCTACAAATGCTTATTATACAGTGAACTCCCAATTATCCACGGAATTGGGTGGTGTGATCACTGTGGATAACCAAATTTCACAGATATTCCACAATGTGTATAAAAAAAAGAGTAGAAAGTAATAAAAATACTTTATTAATATTAGTTGTTTATTTAAAGTAAAGCAATAACAGTAAAACCCCGTTAAGACGCTCATCAAGGATCCTCACGAAAATGGCGTATTACCAAGTAGCGATATATAGACCTACATACTGAAACTATGTAACTAATAACAATTACATTTTCTATAAGGCTTAAATACTAATTCACATGAACTGACATTTTATCAGAAGAAGTTATACCAATAAACTTCTGCCTTATGTGTATCACCGGTACATCACCTACATTAATTTCTGAAGTTACTACCTATATAAGTAACGAACAAAAGTTATATAGGCTTATACAAAATCCAAGTGAAAGTCTCTCATGTTTTCATGCATAGCAGGGATTAGATTCAGGAATGAATTACAGGAAATGTATACATTAAAAAAATGTCATAAAAATACATGTCAGTGTAGTCACTGCTAACCTGTCAGTAAATGTCACAGCTGGTGTTCAACATCAATATCTAATTTTTCACATCCGTTGTCTACGCTAGTAGAGTACAACGGCTTTCAATTATACCACGTAAACGTACAGGCAAACATAAGTTACTGAGAAAATAAAATGTTCCCAGTATATGTTCTGCAGTCACAATAAAGTACATATGCCCGTATGAGTCATGAGAGCCAGCTGCCGAGCAACAAACAATACTGTACCTTGTATAAGACGAGTTTTCTGGGCTGTTTGGCCGTGGTCTATGGTTTAATGACAAACCAAACTTTTCAACAGCTCCAGTGGCTGCCATCATCAGTGGAATTTAAAGAAATCCTGAATGTAGGTTGTTCACGTCAGGTCCACAGTACTGTGGTAAAGGCTGAAGATGTCATGCCATGCTACCTGTACTTATAAATTCAACAAAGTCCGACGTACAGGTAAAAATGACACCATCAGCCAATCCGAATAGTGCACACGTAGAGACCACATCATGAACCAATCACAATAAAGAGACTGATGATGGCAGCCATTGGAGCTGTTGAAACGTTTGGTTTGTCATTAAACCATAGACCACGGCCAAACAGCCCGGAAAACTCGTCTTATACAACTGACACGTCCGTGAAAAACTTAGGACAATTTTAATACTGTACCTGTTGAGCGGTTACATAATCTGTCCATCAGACATACCTTTACATAACTTATGTATATTTAAAACAATATTGTTTATGGTAGTTAATAAAAAAGTGTATTGTGATTAACAGAACAGAAGCTTTATTATTCAGCTAAAATTTATTTCTGCTTAAAAAAAAAATCAGTGGGCTACTATGGATAATTGAGAGTGTACTGTACTTTTTTTTGCAACCTCAATCTGGGAGTAGCAGGTGCCTGCATTCTGAAAAGAAGTCATGTTGTTAATCAGTCTTTAATTACAACCCTATATCCTTTTAAATATATACAATAAGGACCTCTTTATTGGCTTTTCCCCAAAGCACTTCTCTCGTCACCTATTCTCTGTAATATTTATATAATAGTGTGTTTAATCAATCCAGTGATTTTTACTTTTGCTTATCGCCTTTTGTATTTTTGATTCTTCCTGTGTTTTCCAAAATATAACATTGAGGTCTCATTTTATATAGCTACTACACGATCTGTCTATTTTTATTCAGGCAGATAGAAATAATATATTCCCTATACAGTACAAAACACCGGCAGCACAATGAATGAGTCATTGTTTTTGTGCGACACAACAAACACAGTCTGCACTGTATTTATTAATCGGCCACCACCAGCAGTTAATGTTATTTTTGGAAGCATCGATACAGGTTATTTTTGCGTTAATTTCTCCATGAATTAATTATGCTGTTGGGCCCAAACTTCATCCTTTTTGACTTCCTTTTCATTGTTCTTACATGGAACAAGAAACAGAAAAATAAACAAAAAATCTTCATATATGTATGTTTACTGCTTACATTAAACTAAGATTATGTGTTTAGAGTAACTAGATCAGACGCGTCTGATTGAATTGATTGATGAAAAAAGTAGCGTTCTTGTATGTTATTTTATTTTTCAAATTCTGGTCATAATTCACTTATTACTTCAACTATTTAAATTGATAGTGTAAACACCACGTCAAGGGTGGGGGGATGGGAGGGAGAGAGGGAGAGAGGGGGGACATGGTTTCACGACATGTTCTCATGTTCTACTGGTGAAGATAAAGAAAAAAAACTTCATAGAAACATAGGGCTGGATATACTTGTTTCTGAGTTACACCCAGTAAAAAATTTCACCCTGTTTACTCCACCAAAGAAAACATTCTTGGGACATACATTTGGGGGCCAAACTGGTGTTTTTATAAGTATATTCATATGCAAAATAAAAAAGTTTCAGAACAGCACAAAGTGTTTCTGAGAGACAATTGAAAAACTAAGAAATTTGAGTTGCAATCATCATTTTTGGGGTTTTATGTAAGTTTACTGAAACTTGGCCGCACAAGGAAGGAGGCCATAAGAGAAGAGTTACAAGTTTTTAACTTGAATAAAAAATTAAAAGATTACAAACAACAGTGGAAAGAATGCTTAGAAAGAATGTTAGATTCCAGACGGGCCAAACAAGCCTGGAAATACAAACCTATAGGACACAGCCGTGTGAGTAGACCCAGGAAGAGATGGCTGCAGGATTTTTGAAGGCAGAACAGGCAGCACCTTGCCTATGCCGTGTTGTGAAGATGAAGATGATGATGATGATGACATAAGTTTACTTATTTAAAATGCCAATAAACACGAAAAAGTTTGTTACATAATTTATACAGCATTTAATTCTATGAAAACTGATGTAGAAACAAAAAAGTGTTTAAAGTAATTTGACTTTCATTAAAAATCTACTTGAAATAAAATAAAATTGAACAAAATTAATACAAAATTTTAGTTTTAAACCAAAACATAAAGCATTTTGAAATCAGAAAAACTTGTTACGTCAAAACACATTTCTTAAACTAAACAAACAAAATATATTATAAACTTACAATTACAGTAATAAATGTTCAAAAACGTCCTTTGTTATTCTCTATACAAGCACTGCAGGATCTAAAATTCTTTGGGTGGTTCTCTGAATTGTACTGGGCTGTTTCAATACATCATATATGACTTCATAAATCCTGTATCACTAACTCTACTCTTGATTTGATTTTTTATCAGAGCATTCACATGACTCCAAAGGTCTTAGTCTAATGGCATCATATCCAGGGGTAGATTTAGAGTTAGCAGGCCCCTAGGGTGATCGTGTGGTGCACGCCCCCCAGTAAATTTTGAAAAATATATCTTCCAGAACTACAAATAAAATCATTATTAAGTGTACAAATTAAATTGGGATACACTGTTTTTTATAAATTTTCAATACTATGTTAAACAATTTAACGATTTCAAGGTATCTCAATGTACAATGGCATTCTGGAATCTACAAAAATAATAATAAAAGAGTTTACTCATTTTTGTATTACACTCAAAGGACCCTAAACAGAATGAAAACAGGATAAAATCGAACCTTAAGGGATTCATGATAATTCTGTCAAAATATAATGAGTCTCTGTGCAATTTGAGATGAATTTAATATTTAAGTGTGCACTCTTGGCCCACTATACCCTATTCATGGCTCATAATACCACCTTTTTCTCTAATAACTTCTTCTGTTCTCTGAAACACCAACCAAATCATTTTTATGCAAGTTGACTATTTTTCCTTTCTGTTTGTGGTGCGGGCCGGCCTTGAGGCTGCGACCTATGTAGGCTATGCTTAAATCTGGCACTGGTTACATCGGGTGACTTTTGAGGCCAATTTATCACATTATTCTGCAAAATTTTGTTCCGTTTTGTTCTAAATAAAAGATGAGTTTCCTAAACGATTTATTGTTAACAAGACTTCACTTACATCAATTGTCTTGGAATGAAATGCTCTACAAAATGTGTTACAAAGGTTTACTTGTTTACTGGCACTTTAACAAAGTAAAAGTTTGTGTTGACCCGAAAAATAGTTTTTGACTAAAATGTTTTTTGGCATTACAACTGTCTTGGAAATAACTGAAGATACTGTTATGGGACCCATTTTTTCTTTTTTTAAATTTTGCATGTCAACAGAACATATGCAACACAAATTTTACTCTAAATATGTATCAAAAGAATTTTAATATAACATAATTTTATCCATTGTGCAGAAAATAGGATACAACTTGTTGTTGGTCTTAACTAAAATTGCTGGTCTTAACTAAAATTGAGGATTAATAACGAAAAAAACTAAGTGTATGGTGATTAGCAGAGGAGGAAAAAGGGCAAACATAAAGATAGGGCAAGACAAAATACAACCGGTGGAGTTGTTTAAATATCTTGGAAGCTTGATAAGTGAAGATACGTCCTGCACTCGTGAAATTAGAGCAAGAATTTCTATAGCTAAAGAGGCATTTAATGTGAAGATAAGACTGCTGTGTGGCAAAATTAATAAGAATTTAAGAAAAAGGTTGGCCAAATGTTATGTGTGGAGCGCTGCTTTATATGGTGCTGAGACATGGACACTGAGGAAGGAGGATGAGAAAAGATTAGAAGCATTTGAGATGTGGGTTTGGCAAGACATGGAAAAAGTGAGGTGGATTGATAAAGTAAGGAACGATGAAGTTTTAAGAAGAACAGGGGAAGAGAGAAGAATCCTGAAGGTAATGGAAAATGGGAAAAGGAATTGGTTAGGTCATTGTTTAAGAAGAGATTGCTTGCTTACAACTGCCATGGAGGGGGGTCACAGAAGGAGAAAAAAGAAGAGGGCGTAGAAGAATGAAGTTAATAGATAGCATTAAAATCAGAGGGTGTTGCGAAGAAACGAAAATACTGGCATGTGATAGGACAGCTTGGAGGAGAGCTTTTACCATTTGGAAAAAAAAGCGTGTCTGAAAACAAAACCTATGTTATATAAAGCGTTTTCTTTGTTTTTCACTAGTACGACATTACTTCCATTACGTTCCATTACTTCATGAGACTCGCATTATATTGTTAATATTATTATATCACTTCTATTATTATTATTATTATTTCTACTTCACCATTACTTTACAGTATTGAAGTGAATAGTATTTATCAATTTTTTACTGAATTATTGTTACTATATTCAGTAAAATTACAGTATTTGTTATAATTATGACATTTTTATAATAAAAATACTATTACTACTGCTACTACTACTACTACTACTACCACTACTACATTGTTATGTAGACTCAAGTACATATTTATTTTCACATTTTCTGCTGTGCTCTATGCCAATAAACAATGTGTTGAGGGCAAACTCACTGTATTGCCAAGTATGTATGTAGGCCATATAATACACATCTCTCTTTCACACACGCGCGCGTGCGTGCGCACACACACACCAAATAAAGTAAATCATTAAACATTTGCCTTACCTGACCATGAAAGAAAATAATATACCATAATTATCTTCACTTACGACTTTATAAAGATTTCATAAAACTGTATTTGAAACAGTGACTGCGCACTTGTGTTTATTATAACAACTGATGTTAATTAGAAAAACAAAACACTATACATTTAAATGCAACTCATTTCATCACTATTTGTTTATAATCCTCACTATACAATTTACATTTTTATAGTTATTTTAACATGTATATTGTGCCGTGGCTAGCCGAGTCATGGCATGGTATAATTTAGTAGAGTTTTGTTTCGGGCAGATTTTGAATTTGATGTGCCGCCGCAATAGTCTACGCGCCCTTGATCACGTCGTCTGTTGCCGTCGATGCTATGTTTCACTGTAAGCCAGCAGTTGCGACCTTGACCGCGATGATATTTAGCTAGGCCGTGCATCGCCGCTGTGACGAATTAATTTATCTGGCAGTTGTGGTCAGCTGATCCCTGTTAGGTTACAATCTTCAACGTGCTTTTTTTACCAAGCCGACCTCGGCTGAAGACATGTTGTTCTCAACCTCATTTCGTTAAAAGCCACTCCAAGAGGTTCACCGGCGGTCTAGGGGAAGTGCTTTGTCTTTATGTAACATGCTATCTACTATGGGTGAGTAGATTATAAAGCAGCTTCAGGTAAGTAACTATTTTTTTCCTCGGCGCTAATTTAACATGGGTATTATTATGTTTGTGATTATTATATGCGTCTTTAAGTGTGTGTGATACAAGATTTTAGAATTTATTTTTAAGGCCTTTTGCCGTCCATAGAATCGCATGCTGTTTCAGGTAACTGAGCAAGTGTTTAATTAACCACTAAAAGGGTTTCAGAATCAAAAGAGATAAAAAAGCAATTATTTTAGTAAAATTTAGGGCTTCAAATTTTTAATGAAAGGGTTGTATGTACCTTTAATATTTAATACAGCTATTGATATTTAAAATCCCTGCTATGGGCTAATTGAATGTTGGTTATAACTGAACGCACTTGAAGTATTAGCAAAATTTTATTAGCATTGAGTGTGGAGTGTGCGGTTACGAGAAAGTGTGATAGTGAATTGTAATGATGACGGCAACTACAAACATTATTTTTCACAGGGTCCTTGCCTCAGACAAGAGAAGGGGTTTCGAGCATGGTGACAAGACCATCCGTCACCATGGGCTGAGCGAGTTAGGAATATGCCACTCTCCGAAGCCGTCAGGTAAACCAACATGCATCTAAGATCTCATAGCATCGCTGACCCCGTAAAGTCCGTGGACTTCCAGGTCTCCGACACACACCACACATTTCAGCCAGAGTAACCAGATGTCTTCGCAACGTTAAGTCAGTCATTAAAACAGTTGGGAACGTTTCATTTAATAACTCAGTGAGCAGCAGTGCACAAACGTTTTGATTTTAAAAAATTGAAATTGTAGTAAGAGAACAGGATGTGATCTGTTGAAGCTGCTATTAACCCTTTCAAATAATTTAATTGTGAGAATCAACTGAAACCCAATTCTGAAGAATCATTAAAAATTTGTTACTGTTTTAAAATGAATTCAGAATGTGAAGTAAGACAGAAAATTATAACTTATCAATAATGTTTTAATTGTTTAAAGGCTGCATTTAAAACGTCATGTAATTGATTATAACTTATTGCTGCAATTTATGGTCTGCTTAAACTCATGATGGATCCATTCTTTAGTACTGTAGTAATCTATTGCTGACTGTAACCTCTAATGAGCATGTATACAGTGTACATATGGCTCTATATATAGATATATACCTAATCGCTAACATCAGACTATATAGATGAACAGTAATTTTTTTTGAAACCAGATATGTGATTATACCTTATATTTTGCAATTATATAATTAACTGCTAAAGGATCCACCTGTTGTGTGCTTAATGAATTCTTGTGGAATAACATTTAATGAATTCTTGTTTGAACAACCTTATTATTATTATGAACACATTTTATGTATATATGAAAATGTTTAACACAAAAGGAAAATTAAGAGCTGGTTTATAATTTGAAATATTATTATATACTCAGATGATATTGAGCTGTATTATATTGATGTGAGGAAATTCAATAAAAGTTATTGTTAAGCAAGCGTTTTACTTGCAAGTCCTGTCACAATGGGCCTCAGCCAATTTTTGCTTCCTCTAGGACAAAGTGCCTAGTTATTAAATTTTTATGTAACGCCCGAAGGTGTTACAATATATGCATACTTATTGTAACGATACAATTAAGCCAAATCCCGTACCAGTGATAAAAAAGATAATTCTTGATATAAAAATACTTCATATAAAACAAAATGTTTAAAAAATGATTAAAATGTAAATACTTTGACACGACGTACAACGATATTACCCAACCCAAGTGATTGAGCCAACAACCTAAACATAAAGAAGGGAACCACGTAACATACTCAAGAAAAATATGATAGACAAAACAATGAACTAACGAGAGAAGAATCAGAGGAAGAATGAAGAGGAGAACCGAACCAAGATGAAGACTACTGAAGATGAAGACGATTGAAGATGAAGACTATTGAAGATGATGAAGAAGAGGAAGAATGAAGAGGAGACAGATTAAACCCAAGGGGAAACTAACACACATATAAAAGGGAAAGATAGTATACTTAAGGATAGAATACGGTCAATAAACCTCGAATAATTATGTATTAATGAAACCAATATTATTATTATCCTTAACTTAACCTATGTACCCATTTTAAAGACAATACAATTGTAAAGCAATGTAATATAAGAAAAGTACACTAACCCAGTCAGAAAGGTTAGATTTAACAAAACACAACTAACCTAATATTGTTAATAGTAAATATCATACTCAAACAAAATAGTGAGAAATGGTAGGAGAAAGTATAGGGATTACCCATTAAATAACACTAAATACAAAACAGTGAACCAAAGTGAAGTGCTTTAGTGAAGTGTAAATACCCTAAAAAGTAGTGAAAGTGTATGTGAAACATTAAAAATAGAATGATAAGTAAGGAGACACTCTGTAAAACATTGATGAACAACCAATGATTGGAGTGATATTATAAACAGTAATATATCTAGGAGCAACTAGAAATAGTATTCCAAATTAATATAAGGGAAGCTTGTGATATTATTCAGGGAGAAAGCCCAGACAATTAACTTGTGTTAACATGGTATGATAGAATAGAATTAAAGTTTTGTTATTAAAATTAAGATTGCAAAGAATACAACGCCCCATGTTGAAAGGGGAATTAACCTTCATAATTTTATGAAAAGTGACAATGTTTATCACTTTAGTTTGTAACGCAAGAAGGAAATCAATGTTAGTACTAATAATAACTCATGACTTGTAAAGAATAGTTGGTTCAATGTTAAAAGAGAAATATGGCTGAAAGGAACCTACAGTCCATAAACCTAATTATTATATTTTAAAGGAAGAGTACTGAAAATGTATGTTGAATAGTCGTTAAAACACAAACAAATAAGTGAAGCCCATCAGGCTGAATTCAAAATGTAATTTAAAAAGAAATACACTAAAAAACAATCATGGCTGATTTTGACTATGAAAAAACATTTAACTGCCAAAGACATTCAAATGTAAATTGTATCAATTTCACAAGAAATCTTACTAATCTAAGACCAGTGAATGGACAGTAATTATATATCAATTATTTTAACACAGAAATATCATTGTAATAGTTTAATTTAAGAAAAATATGTTATTTATTAAATGTCAAATAATTAGACTATAGTTAATGTATAACAAAATATGACCTTATGAGGTATCATTGTAAACTTTGAAAGGAAAGAAAAATAATAGTGATGTCATTTATTATCCCAAAGGAATTATAAAGGAATAAAACCATTAGGAAAATACTTAATAAATTTGAATAAAAATTCAAATATTTTAACAATGTCTTAAAGGAGTAATTAACCAATCATCGAATTATGGTTACTATGACAACGAGACGTTGAGGGCTTATTTTCCATTAAATTATATAGACTCTGAAAAACAACGCGTGGGTAAGCGGCACGCAAAATTGGAACGATTAAAATTTTAATTTAAACAGTTACAAAAAGTCGAATCAGTGAACCAAGATGACCCAAAATGAATAGACGTCGATCTATAAAGAATTCATGATGTCCAGGAACCAAATTAACTAAATTAATTAAAGAAAAAACCCAAGACCAGATTGAAGAAGATGTTGGAAGTTTAAAACCAGCCCAAATTCGAAGAATATACGACTATCCTAATGACGACCTTTCAACGTGAGATGAACTGATAAGTACCGAATGAATTCCTTAATCCCAAAACCCTAAATTACTTAAATTATTTTTCAAACGATAAAATTTCTCACTATTTAAAAAGTAGTATTTTCTTTCAAAGGTAAATGCATAATTTACTTACTTAAAAAACATTTTATTAAACTAAATATAACCTTATTTGAGAGCACAATTTTTGTAACAGAAATACGACACTACCGAACAAATTGTAAAAACACATTATAATTTCTAAGTACGTATAAGGTATGGTAGTGTACTTTTTTAATGTAACCAACGTATATGTCTTATTTCATGATCAAAAGAACCCCAGATTTTAAAACTGGTAATGTTTTGTATGTAACTGAAGCCATTTTCGGCAACAATAATGTTTTGAAATCAATTTTGCCAACTCTGAGATATTTTGTGTTTCAAGCTCTAAGCCGGAGCCAAATGTTATACAATTATTTATAATTCATTTGTCATATTTATTGATGACCCAATTTGTATTAAAAAATACAGTACAGATCATTACTATCTTGTTATTTCATAGGATTTTTGTAGAATATATGTGTGTTAGCGAAGTTTTAAGCAACAGCCAACTAGCGCTCATCACGAGTGGACGAGTCGACAACCTGTATAGCAGCGGGAACAATTCGAACGCCACAGCGGTCCATGCTAATATCACGTATTATCTTAGAAATTAAATATTTTAATTGTTTTAACAGAAACAATTTGGCGCCACCCGGGAATAGCAATCCCTATGAATTAACAGGTAGGTTGTACTGGTAACATTGACAACGCTACGGACTCCAGTAGCGACGTCGATTTATGTAACGACCAGTGTGAGGCAAACACACTACATTCACACTAATACACAAAATAAACAAGTGTGATACATTTTGACAGGTACGACCCAATTTACACGTTACATATTGACGAACCCAACGAGGGGCTTTAAGAATAAAGGAATCACACGACCACATTTTCTCGTTACATTATTTATAGGAAAACAAAATTTGTTGAAAATGTCAAAATTTGTTAAATGTATAAATTTTAATGTTGGTATATAAGTAATTACATTATCAAACTATTTTTAAAATATTGGTATGGAGAACCATACACGCCTTCCATGTTCTAAGATTTATATTCAAAATCATTTACTTGAATTTGGTTCAATAATTTCTACAAAAATATCCCCCACCCTGAAACTATTTTCACTATTTCTAGATACGGTACTTTTTTATCGGGTAGTCGTTTAATATAATGTTATTTTCGAGTTATATTATCTATAAAAATTAGGTACTTTATTCTTATAAATGAACTGAACTACGCAAATAATAATCCCTCCTCCTCAACCGTTCCCCACCATGAATGATTATTACACTTTCATAGAGTAATAGTTTTGTCATATGTAATTGCTAAGGTATCTTATCCTTCAAAATTAAATATTCGTATTTACTTTATTCCAGCAAAGTAATTTTACAAAATCACCTCCTCCTCCTCCTTCAACTACCCTCTCCATTTTTAGATATCTCATTTACCATTTTACACTTGATTAATATGCCTTTATTAACACAAAACAATGCACGTAACTTACCCCTCCCCTTTAACCAAACAACCCCATTTTTGATATTTACACTTTTATTGAGTAATAGTTTCATTAATGAAATTACTAAGATATCTTATCTTTCAAAATGAAGTAGTTTATTCGATATCAAAAAGGTAATTTTTAAAAAGTACCTCCTGCCCCTTCAACTTCCATTTTCATTTTAGAAAATTACCCCTCCTCCTTCAACTACCCTTTTCATTTATAGAAGTTACATTTCATCTACCTTTCTACAGTGGTTTATTACGACATTCTTTTCAGGACACTTTATTTATCAAAATTAAGTACTTTTACTCTTGTTAAAATATAAAATGTTGCAGGTAACCTACCCCTCCTCCTTAACTGATCTTCACCAAAATCAATAGGCCTTGAGCACTCTACAACTCGGGCACATATTGTAACGTCACAAAATGTTCCATAATGTAACGTGTCCAAAATTGGGTCATTTTATTTCTTACAGTTATGGGGTACTTGTATTTTATTTATTTCATTTTTGCGGGATTTTATAAAAATATTGTGAAAGTTTTATTTTCCGACAACGCTATTTCCATTATAACAGACCACGTGGCAAGTAGAACAGTGTTGAGAACAAAACCGTAAGACGCAGTTTCTGTTGTGTAGCCAGGCAAGGAATTTGCACCACCCTAAAATTTCTCAGAACTTTGCATAAGTGTGACCACGCACCCACGAGCAGTACAAGTCCGCGCTCGGGGGACGCCGTCATCCGAAAACCAAGATGTCTGGAGAACAAATTTATTCACCGTCTCCTTGGCCAAACGGCAGGAAATAAAGTTTTAAGTCCGGCCTCTTTGGTGACGTCAACCAGTGCTTAACAAAGATCGTCCACGGTTACCACACAAAAAACACATGTGTTGAATGAACAGTGACGGAAGATCCGATCATGAGGCAGTGAAACTTCCGCTCTGTCCGAGTGTTTGGAGGGAGGCAGATTGATAATTTTCTTCCCAGTCGACTAGCAACCCAAGCCACGCGTGGCAACTATCAGTTTTCTGCCCGGGCAAATCTTCATATTTTCTTAAGTCGGCCGACAAAATATCTATGTGATTCTACAAAAACATGTATAACAGTGCCTCTAGTGCCGAAGAATGAATATTGAACGTAATTAAATATTATAAACCTTGTGAACATCCGGAGAATGAAAGACTTTGGAAGACGCACCACGTGGTCGGGGAAGAGGACGCCACACACGTAACGTTTCACACTGAAAGCATTATGGTCATTAATTTTACATAATTAATGATTAATATAAATTAGTTTTTATATTAATAAGGGGTTTTAAGAATGTAAGTAGTGCGTGCGCAGGCTGGGCTATCTTAAAGTATGTAAGTAATAGGAAGTAAGTATAGGAACTAAGATGTAAGAGTTGCACAACCTTTGAAACATGTAAAAAATCTATTTTGGAGAAAACTTATAAATTCAACACTTTTGATTAATAAACAGAAAATAATTTCTCTTCCAAGATGCATTGTATAAGTTATTCACGCCACCTTGAAAATTACGCTTGTATCCCAACGTACGTATGAGACCCTGGACCCACGAACACACAAGAACGGTAAGTGTAAGTTTTTTTTATTTATTGTTTTCTATGGCATTTTAAATAATGCTAGTAAATTCGTAGCTTAACATTTTGCGCCCTAAAGAACAGGGACAAAAGTAGCTTAACATTTGGCGCCCGAACAGGGACGAATTTAATAAAATGAAATTCCATACCTACAAATAAGATACAAGCGCAATTGAGAGGTTAAGTGAAAATACGTAAAGTTACGTAAAATAAGTAAAAAATATTTGTTCAGACAGATAAGAAATAAATTACATATTTAAAGATATAATAATGGAAAATACAGAGAACGGAGTCGATTTGTCCGACTCGACTGTGATAAGCGAAGTAGCTGAATTAGATGAATCAGCTGTTATGAATAGTCTTGAAGTACATTCAACACCGAATGTAGGTCAAGATGACAAAACTATGAATGCAAGTAACACAAATGAAACAGGTAATACAGAGGATTCAGGGATTCAAGCAACCCCGACCTCAACAAAATACAATAAGGTGGATGATGATATAATGAGTATTATACTTAATCAATTAGAAAAAATGAATAATAAATTATTAGAAAAAATGAATAATAAATTTGATAGTCGTTTTGACAGTAATGACATAAAATTAGACAGACAAAGTAGGGATTTTAATGAGAAATTCGAGGTTCAAAAGAACAGTTTTGATGAGTTAACAAACCAAATTAAAGAAATGAATAAATGTTGTAAAAATACCCATGAAACAATAAAAAATAGTTTGTATAAATTAGAACGGAGTGTGGAGAGAATGGAAGTAGTTGTGATGAATCCAGAGAAAAATAAAACAAAGGAAAATTGTAGTGACAAATGTAAAAATATGATACCAGAGAAAGAGTTAATAAATGATAACAATAATGTTGAAAATAATGAGAATAATAATATTGAGTATAGTAATGTATTTGAAGAATTAGTATCAGCGACTGATACGGTAAAAATAAAGAATGAGAGTACTGATGAAATTGCAGAACGTAGTAATAATGAAATGTTAATGTGTATTGATGAAGTAGAGAGAGTGTGGAAAAATAATGTTGTGGCAGAATGGGGACAGAGGGTAAATTTTCCCCTTATTATTTATGATGTTTATGATGATTTAATGAGTTCACAAGTGTTGTTGTTGAAGGGCAAGAGTCCCGTATTGATAGATGAATTGAGGTGTTTATTTTTGTTGTGTAAGTTTGTACCCTCTGTCCGGAATAATTGTGAGAGTGTGATGTGGTGTTATGAAGAGAGAGAGGTAAGTAGAGAATGGTATGTAACAGAATTGTATAATTTGAATAGAAAGTATGACGAATGGAAAGAAAGTTTAAAAGTATATTTGAATAATAATGACTATAATGATTTGACAAAAGTAATTAACCCGATAATAAGTGAATTTACTGACGGAGACTGGACAAAATTAATTGATCATGACTGGTTGTATGAAATATTAGATTGTATGATGAACTTAGAAATAAGGGTTTATGAAAACAATAATAATAAACTAAAGGTGAACAAAAATCATTTAGTCTATAAATATGTGAGATATCTTTTTGACGATGGATGCTAAACTATAAAACAATAAAAGACAGTGATAAACATTTTGTTTTATGGGTTCTGACATGGCAGATTTGGAAAATGAAGTGCGTAAAAATGGAACAGTTAATAACAAAAGTTTGTAAATAATTGTAGCGCATTTATTTATGTGTATTGTAGAAGGTCAGCTAAACAATGTATGTATGTAGGCAAGTGATAATAATAATATCAATATTTTGCAATTTAAATAAATAAATAGAATGAATTTTGAAAACAGTAATTGACTAATGGTAATTGTTTCGATAACTATATAATTTATATTTTCAGTAATTAATTAAATTAAACCAATTTGATATGTTTAAATATTTTGATTGATTATTTAAATGTTAATTAATTAAATTTTTTAATGAATTCAAATTATTTTTTTTTTTTAAGAGATGAATTGGGTAATTAAATGATAAATTGTTTGATGTAAACTAATATTTGTGCTAAATGTTTCAGAGGTGAGGTGAAAGTATTGGGGTGTAGGGGGTAGATGTTATGTGTATACCATGTTAAATGGAATGTAAGTATAGAACTTTTACAATATGAATCATGTATAAGAAAAATGTTTACAGGTAACTAAGATTTTAATTCAATAGTGAGATTATTTGAAATAATTGTGTTCAATCAAAATGATAATTAAAAAATTTAATAATAAATGAAAAATGATGTATAATAATTATTAATAATAATTTGCAATAGTGTGTGGATGGGAGGTGACTCAGATGAGTCACGAATCTAAATTTGATAACATAAAAATTGCTAATTCAAATTTGATCCAATAAAAAATGCTTGTGCTCTGTTTAAATAACTAGCTGCTCATACATATCAGCTGATCAGCAATAAAACGTCACTGGTAAAATGGTTTATAAATGTTCCAAGTAATTAATGTTTAATGTAATGTTTCGATGTATTACAGATGCTATTTAAAGTAATGAGAAATAAAGTAATAGTTTGTGAAAGCTAATAAAAGATAGTTTTGGGTGATAAATATTTTTGTGGGACGTATAGATCTGTCCAAGTTGAAGTCAAAGTTGAAAATAGATGAAAGTTGATAGTAGAGATGAAAATAATGTAATGTTGTTTTGAGTTAATGTATATTATAGAGTTTTGAGAAGTATTGATGTTGACACAGTAGTAATGGAGAATCTATGTGGCGTTTTGAGTGATATATTGTTGTTTATAATTAATGATGTTATTTTGTTGTAGTTGTAGTAAGGTAATAAGATTGAGATTTTTGGGGATGGCAATTTTGTAGTAGGGGGTAGTGTTATGTAGGAGTCCGCAACATAATGATAAGTTGGGACGGGATGGGATCGATTTTAGTGGGACGGGGCCGCCTTAGGTAGAATCCAGGGGCCAGATAAGGGAAATGAGTTTTTTTGGGGGGGAACACGTATCCTAAGTACAAAGGGTTACAGAGTATTTTTTTTATTATCGAGAGAAGGTGGCGATTTGAGTTTATTAGTAAGCGGAGGTTTAGAGAGTGTTTGATAGAGATTTTGATAGAGATGGGTGTCATGTTAGTAAAAGTTGCTAGTAGTAGAGTCAAAGGGAGAAAGATTATATGTGTATACAGATCAAGTAGTAAATTAAATGAGATAAATGTTTAAATCACCCACAGTAATGGAGAATAAGATCGCTAAGCAAAGAGAGAGATTTATAATAAAGATATAAAATTTTATTTTAAAACCAGTGACAAAATTTTGATAGAATTTGAAAGGGCAAAGTTAGAGAATGTTTATTTTGAATAACTTAATGTCAATTTGATTGTTATTTATAATATTGTGTTAGTTTTAAATATTTTATTTTATTATGTTTTGTGTTTCAAGTTAGGATGTTACAGAGGTTTAAATGTATTTTCAGATAGAACTTATACATAACACATGTAGGTCAAGGTTGTGGACTTGACCTAGTTTCGATCAGCTGATGAGGTCATATGCAGACTAAGCTTGTTCAGTCAGGAAGTTAATTCAACTTTTGTTTGTTTTTTTTTGATCAATTTCAACAAATTCTAAATAATTTCTATATATAAAGGAAACATTTTAATAAAATTAAAAAAAATTTTTTTTCTTTGAATTTAAAAATTTTTGGAAAATATTTTTTTGAAAAAAAAAAAAAAAAATCTTGATTTTGCGCCTGCCAGCTAAGGGATATTTTAAACGTTGATTATTTGAGTGTTTGTGTATTAACCATGTTTATTTTATTGATTTATTGTATTGACTTGTATTGTTAGACTCTAAGTAATCACATGTTAGGTTAAGGATATGTTTAATTAGAAGAAATGTTTAAATTAACTCATTTTAAATAAAACAGAAAATAAGGAAGAGAATAATTTAAAATTTATACGAAATTTATGAATCAATTTTACCTGAAAACAACCAATGGGTTGCCAGTTAAATAACTTTTGGAAAATTTTTCAATTTTATGATATGTGATGTCAATATGTAATGTGTGAGTGTGTGTGAGCCCAGTATCTGCTAAAGGCAGCCCAGCTTGCATAAAAGGGGAAACATATCGGTGGAGGATCTGGCATAATCTAAGCCATGGATTGAGGATTTTGGGGGGTAGCATGTTAGAAGGAGAGGTGTGCTGTGGTACTTGTCTGTTCGATTTTTCGGTGTTGGGATCTCTTACGGAGAAGTCCAGTGATCTCGTTCAGATGCGTCCATGGTCGCCGAGCCAGGGGGGTCGTGTATCCATGAAGAGTAGAACAAGAGGGGGTTGTTGGCACCAGTTCCTCACCGGTCCTCTTAAGGGTTTATCAATGAGAATTCTTCTGTTTTGGACAGCAGAATTCTCATTGAGGGGGTATTGTAACGTGTCCAAAATTGGGTCATTTTATTTCTTACAGTTATGGGGTACTTGTATTTTATTTATTTCATTTTTGCGGGATTTTATAAAAATATTGTGAAAGTTTTATTTTCCGACAACGCTATTTCCATTATAACAGACCACGTGGCAAGTAGAACAGTGTTGAGAACAAAACCGTAAGACGCAGTTTCTGTTGTGTAGCCAGGCAAGGAATTTGCACCACCCTAAAATTTCTCAGAACTTTGCATAAGTGTGACCACGCACCCACGAGCAGTACAAGTCCGCGCTCGGGGGACGCCGTCATCCGAAAACCAAGATGTCTGGAGAACAAATTTATTCACCATCTCCTTGGCCGAACGGCAGGAAATAAAGTTTTAAGTCCGGCCTCTTTGGTGACGTCAACCAGTGCTTAACAAAGATCGTCCACGGTTACCACACAAAAAACACATGTGTTGAATGAACAGTGACGGAAGATCCGATCATGAGGCAGTGAAACTTCCGCTCTGTCCGAGTGTTTGGAGGGAGGCAGATTGATAATTTTCTTCCCAGTCGACTAGCAACCCAAGCCACGCGTGGCAACTATCAGTTTTCTGCCCTGGCAAATCTTCATATTTTCTTACGTCGGCCGACAAAATATCTATGTGATTCTACAAAAACATGTATAACAGTGCCTCTAGTGACGAAGAATGAATATTGAACGTGATTAAATATTATAAACCTTGTGAACAATCGGAGAATGAAAGACTTTGGAAGACGCACCACATGGTCGGGGAAGAGGACGCCACACACGTAATGTTTCACACTGAAAGCATTATGGTCATTAATTTTACATAAAATGGGGCGTTTTTATATTAATAAGGGGTTTTAAGAATGTAAGTAGTGCGTGCGCAGGCTGGGCTATCTTAAAGTATGTAAGTAATAGGAAGTAAGTATAGGAACTAAGATGTAAGAGTTGCACAACCTTTGAAACATGTAAAAAATCTATTTTGGAGAAAACTTATAAATTCAACACTTTTGATTAATAAACAGAAAATAATTTCTCTTCCAAGATGCATTGTATAAGTTATTCACGCCACCTTGAAAATTACGCTTGTATCCCAACGTACGTATGAGACCCTGGACCCACGAACACACAAGAACGGTAAGTGTAAGTTTTTTTTATTTATTGTTTTCTATGGCATTTTAAATAATGCTAGTAAATTCGTAGCTTAACATTTTGCGCCCTAAAGAACAGGGACAAAAGTAGCTTAACATTTGGCGCCCGAACAGGGACGAATTTAATAAAATGAAATTCCATACCTACAAATAAGATACAAGCGCAATTGAGAGGTTAAGTGAAAATACGTAAAGTTACGTAAAATAAGTAAAAAATATTTGTTCAGACAGATAAGAAATAAATTACATATTTAAAGATATAATAATGGAAAATACAGAGAACGGAGTCGATTTGTCCGACTCGACTGTGATAAGCGAAGTAGCTGAATTAGATGAATCAGCTGTTATGAATAGTCTTGAAGTACATTCAACACCGAATGTAGGTCAAGATGACAAAACTATGAATGCAAGTAACACAAATGAAACAGGTAATACAGAGGATTCAGGGATTCAAGCAACCCCGACCTCAACAAAATACAATAAGGTGGATGATGATATAATGAGTATTATACTTAATCAATTAGAAAAAATGAATAATAAATTATTAGAAAAAATGAATAATAAATTTGATAGTCGTTTTGACAGTAATGACATAAAATTAGACAGACAAAGTAGGGATTTTAATGAGAAATTCGAGGTTCAAAAGAACAGTTTTGATGAGTTAACAAACCAAATTAAAGAAATGAATAAATGTTGTAAAAATACCCATGAAACAATAAAAAATAGTTTGTATAAATTAGAACGGAGTGTGGAGAGAATGGAAGTAGTTGTGATGAATCCAGAGAAAAATAAAACAAAGGAAAATTGTAGTGACAAATGTAAAAATATGATACCAGAGAAAGAGTTAATAAATGATAACAATAATGTTGAAAATAATGAGAATAATAATATTGAGTATAGTAATGTATTTGAAGAATTAGTATCAGCGACTGATACGGTAAAAATAAAGAATGAGAGTACTGATGAAATTGCAGAACGTAGTAATAATGAAATGTTAATGTGTATTGATGAAGTAGAGAGAGTGTGGAAAAATAATGTTGTGGCAGAATGGGGACAGAGGGTAAATTTTCCCCTTATTATTTATGATGTTTATGATGATTTAATGAGTTCACAAGTGTTGTTGTTGAAGGGCAAGAGTCCCGTATTGATAGATGAATTGAGGTGTTTATTTTTGTTGTGTAAGTTTGTACCCTCTGTCCGGAATAATTGTGAGAGTGTGATGTGGTGTTATGAAGAGAGAGAGGTAAGTAGAGAATGGTATGTAACAGAATTGTATAATTTGAATAGAAAGTATGACGAATGGAAAGAAAGTTTAAAAGTATATTTGAATAATAATGACTATAATGATTTGACAAAAGTAATTAACCCGATAATAAGTGAATTTACTGACGGAGACTGGACAAAATTAATTGATCATGACTGGTTGTATGAAATATTAGATTGTATGATGAACTTAGAAATAAGGGTTTATGAAAACAATAATAATAAACTAAAGGTGAACAAAAATCATTTAGTCTATAAATATGTGAGATATCTTTTTGACGATGGATGCTAAACTATAAAACAATAAAAGACAGTGATAAACATTTTGTTTTATGGGTTCTGACATGGCAGATTTGGAAAATGAAGTGCGTAAAAATGGAACAGTTAATAACAAAAGTTTGTAAATAATTGTAGCGCATTTATTTATGTGTATTGTAGAAGGTCAGCTAAACAATGTATGTATGTAGGCAAGTGATAATAATAATATCAATATTTTGCAATTTAAATAAATAAATAGAATGAATTTTGAAAACAGTAATTGACTAATGGTAATTGTTTCGATAACTATATAATTTATATTTTCAGTAATTAATTAAATTAAACCAATTTGATATGTTTAAATATTTTGATTGATTATTTAAATGTTAATTAATTAAATTTTTTAATGAATTCAAATTATTTTTTTTTTTTAAGAGATGAATTGGGTAATTAAATGATAAATTGTTTGATGTAAACTAATATTTGTGCTAAATGTTTCAGAGGTGAGGTGAAAGTATTGGGGTGTAGGGGGTAGATGTTATGTGTATACCATGTTAAATGGAATGTAAGTATAGAACTTTTACAATATGAATCATGTATAAGAAAAATGTTTACAGGTAACTAAGATTTTAATTCAATAGTGAGATTATTTGAAATAATTGTGTTCAATCAAAATGATAATTAAAAAATTTAATAATAAATGAAAAATGATGTATAATAATTATTAATAATAATTTGCAATAGTGTGTGGATGGGAGGTGACTCAGATGAGTCACGAATCTAAATTTGATAACATAAAAATTGCTAATTCAAATTTGATCCAATAAAAAATGCTTGTGCTCTGTTTAAATAACTAGCTGCTCATACATATCAGCTGATCAGCAATAAAACGTCACTGGTAAAATGGTTTATAAATGTTCCAAGTAATTAATGTTTAATGTAATGTTTCGATGTATTACAGATGCTATTTAAAGTAATGAGAAATAAAGTAATAGTTTGTGAAAGCTAATAAAAGATAGTTTTGGGTGATAAATATTTTTGTGGGACGTATAGATCTGTCCAAGTTGAAGTCAAAGTTGAAAATAGATGAAAGTTGATAGTAGAGATGAAAATAATGTAATGTTGTTTTGAGTTAATGTATATTATAGAGTTTTGAGAAGTATTGATGTTGACACAGTAGTAATGGAGAATCTATGTGGCGTTTTGAGTGATATATTGTTGTTTATAATTAATGATGTTATTTTGTTGTAGTTGTAGTAAGGTAATAAGATTGAGATTTTTGGGGATGGCAATTTTGTAGTAGGGGGTAGTGTTATGTAGGAGTCCGCAACATAATGATAAGTTGGGACGGGATGGGATCGATTTTAGTGGGACGGGGCCGCCTTAGGTAGAATCCAGGGGCCAGATAAGGGAAATGAGTTTTTTTGGGGGGGAACACGTATCCTAAGTACAAAGGGTTACAGAGTATTTTTTTTATTATCGAGAGAAGGTGGCGATTTGAGTTTATTAGTAAGCGGAGGTTTAGAGAGTGTTTGATAGAGATTTTGATAGAGATGGGTGTCATGTTAGTAAAAGTTGCTAGTAGTAGAGTCAAAGGGAGAAAGATTATATGTGTATACAGATCAAGTAGTAAATTAAATGAGATAAATGTTTAAATCACCCACAGTAATGGAGAATAAGATCGCTAAGCAAAGAGAGAGATTTATAATAAAGATATAAAATTTTATTTTAAAACCAGTGACAAAATTTTGATAGAATTTGAAAGGGCAAAGTTAGAGAATGTTTATTTTGAATAACTTAATGTCAATTTGATTGTTATTTATAATATTGTGTTAGTTTTAAATATTTTATTTTATTATGTTTTGTGTTTCAAGTTAGGATGTTACAGAGGTTTAAATGTATTTTCAGATAGAACTTATACATAACACATGTAGGTCAAGGTTGTGGACTTGACCTAGTTTCGATCAGCTGATGAGGTCATATGCAGACTAAGCTTGTTCAGTCAGGAAGTTAATTCAACTTTTGTTTGTTTTTTTTTGATCAATTTCAACAAATTCTAAATAATTTCTATATATAAAGGAAACATTTTAATAAAATTAAAAAAAATTTTTTTTCTTTGAATTTAAAAATTTTTGGAAAATATTTTTTTGAAAAAAAAAAAAAAAATCTTGATTTTGCGCCTGCCAGCTAAGGGATATTTTAAACGTTGATTATTTGAGTGTTTGTGTATTAACCATGTTTATTTTATTGATTTATTGTATTGACTTGTATTGTTAGACTCTAAGTAATCACATGTTAGGTTAAGGATATGTTTAATTAGAAGAAATGTTTAAATTAACTCATTTTAAATAAAACAGAAAATAAGGAAGAGAATAATTTAAAATTTATACGAAATTTATGAATCAATTTTACCTGAAAACAACCAATGGGTTGCCAGTTAAATAACTTTTGGAAAATTTTTCAATTTTATGATATGTGATGTCAATATGTAATGTGTGAGTGTGTGTGAGCCCAGTATCTGCTAAAGGCAGCCCAGCTTGCATAAAAGGGGAAACATATCGGTGGAGGATCTGGCATAATCTAAGCCATGGATTGAGGATTTTGGGGGGTAGCATGTTAGAAGGAGAGGTGTGCTGTGGTACTTGTCTGTTCGATTTTTCGGTGTTGGGATCTCTTACGGAGAAGTCCAGTGATCTCGTTCAGATGCGTCCATGGTCGCCGAGCCAGGGGGGTCGTGTATCCATGAAGAGTAGAACAAGAGGGGGTTGTTGGCACCAGTTCCTCACCGGTCCTCTTAAGGGTTTATCAATGAGAATTCTTCTGTTTTGGACAGCAGAATTCTCATTGAGGGGGTATTGTAACGTGTCCAAAATTGGGTCATTTTATTTCTTACAGTTATGGGGTACTTGTATTTTATTTATTTCATTTTTGCGGGATTTTATAAAAATATTGTGAAAGTTTTATTTTCCGACAACGCTATTTCCATTATAACAGACCACGTGGCAAGTAGAACAGTGTTGAGAACAAAACCGTAAGACGCAGTTTCTGTTGTGTAGCCAGGCAAGGAATTTGCACCACCCTAAAATTTCTCAGAACTTTGCATAAGTGTGACCACGCACCCACGAGCAGTACAAGTCCGCGCTCGGGGGACGCCGTCATCCGAAAACCAAGATGTCTGGAGAACAAATTTATTCACCATCTCCTTGGCCGAACGGCAGGAAATAAAGTTTTAAGTCCGGCCTCTTTGGTGACGTCAACCAGTGCTTAACAAAGATCGTCCACGGTTACCACACAAAAAACACATGTGTTGAATGAACAGTGACGGAAGATCCGATCATGAGGCAGTGAAACTTCCGCTCTGTCCGAGTGTTTGGAGGGAGGCAGATTGATAATTTTCTTCCCAGTCGACTAGCAACCCAAGCCACGCGTGGCAACTATCAGTTTTCTGCCCTGGCAAATCTTCATATTTTCTTACGTCGGCCGACAAAATATCTATGTGATTCTACAAAAACATGTATAACAGTGCCTCTAGTGACGAAGAATGAATATTGAACGTGATTAAATATTATAAACCTTGTGAACAATCGGAGAATGAAAGACTTTGGAAGACGCACCACATGGTCGGGGAAGAGGACGCCACACACGTAATGTTTCACACTGAAAGCATTATGGTCATTAATTTTACATAAAATGGGGCGTTTTTATATTAATAAGGGGTTTTAAGAATGTAAGTAGTGCGTGCGCAGGCTGGGCTATCTTAAAGTATGTAAGTAATAGGAAGTAAGTATAGGAACTAAGATGTAAGAGTTGCACAACCTTTGAAACATGTAAAAAATCTATTTTGGAGAAAACTTATAAATTCAACACTTTTGATTAATAAACAGAAAATAATTTCTCTTCCAAGATGCATTGTATAAGTTATTCACGCCACCTTGAAAATTACGCTTGTATCCCAACGTACGTATGAGACCCTGGACCCACGAACACACAAGAACGGTAAGTGTAAGTTTTTTTTATTTATTGTTTTCTATGGCATTTTAAATAATGCTAGTAAATTCGTAGCTTAACATTTTGCGCCCTAAAGAACTGGGGCAAAAGTAGCTTAACAATAATAATAATGAAAACCAGAAGGGTGAATGATACTGAGATAACTATAAATGAGTAACCAGGAAGCATGTAACAGTAAATAGTATGAACCATTAAAGAATGAAAGGAGAGAAGAAATTCAAGTGAACAGTGGTAAATCCACTATTTGCATAATGAGACACTACAACATAAACAAACAGAATGACAAAGACGAATTGACAAGACAAGTTTCCCACATAAACTGTTAAGTGAGCTTAATAAAACTTTTGATGAATAAAGTCAAATAAAATAAGTAAGATAAAAGATGTCATGAATGATATTTGTATCATGTATTGTAAATAGAAACAGCACATTAGCTGACCCATAGCAAAGTACTGATTTGAAAGGACAAATATAAAGAACGATCCTATGATTAGTCATAAACAATAAAAAATAATAAGAAAACCAATGATATATGTTATAATGAATTAAAGATAACAATAAATGTAATCACTGAATGTATTCAGGTAACATTACAAGTAGATAAAATATGTAAAGAAAAGTAATATTAGTCAAGTAACAAAACATTGTAAAGGAATTATAACAAACCAAAAATGACACAATTAAGTCATAAAAGTGAGAATCAGGTAAAGACACTAATAAGCATAGGGAAGTAAAATAATGATAATGACAAAAAGAATGTAAAGCACCACTACTTGAGTGATGTTATAAGAATAAGAAATAAAAAAGACCTATTGAAGTAGGAATAGCTAAATATGGAAGTTTATGTTAAAAAATCAACAAATGTATACTAATAATTAATATTGTTCAGCTGGATACAGCATTTAAGTATAATAATGTGTTCTTTTCATTTAAGCAATCATGTTCAAATTAGAAATTAAGAGTAATTAAATGAAGAATAAGAAAAAGTTAATAGTCGGACCTGCAACATTTGGCAGACGACGCCTGTAACCATGCATTATTTAGTTTAGAATAAAGAATTGTTAATGAAAGCTATGACCAAACTGTCACCAAGACATATCAAAATAAAGAGAAATAAACAAGCTTTACAATGCTAATAATAGAACCTGAATTGTAATTATAATAACTGAGATATTAACGTTAGCATCATAAATTTGGTGAATTTCGAATAAATACAATGAAATAATAACAAAAACGACATTGATGGTTCCAATACAATCATGTAATGGTTATAAATAGAATTACGTCATCATGACATCATTTTCTACCAATCGCGAACGACTTTAGAAACCCGCCAACACTGCCTAGCGGCCTTCTAAGGAAAGTATATATACGATCGCAATTATTGTAAACAAAGAAGCATTTTGTCTCTTTCCACTCAATCAACAACTAATCCAGGCCGAATTCTCATCAAAATTTTATAATCAACCAGAAGTAAGAAGTGTAATTAAATAACAGCGCATCGATAACAGTAGTGATACTTTTACTAGAAGTGCGTGTTAGAGAACGAGGTTAAGTACCATACATAACCATCTAAATAGTCATTCAAGAAGAAAATAAAATCGTTCATGTGCAAAATTAAGTGAAGTGTAACCACGATCAGTGTACCAGATCGTGAGGAGTGTTAATAAATAATCATTGAGATTAATAATCAGGGAGTACTGTGCATATATTTACATTGTTTACGACTAAGCTGTTAGCAGTATAATATAATACACCTGTATACTGATGCAAGAAACAATAATACAATAAGTACTAAGCACTGTTTTAACCTTATTTAGAGGAATTATAATATTCCAATATAAGATTTCATGTAATAACATTATCCTAAATAACCTAAAATTTGTCCAGATTAAACAAACTTTTCGTTAAATTACTTTCAATAACTAAAGGTGTCTAACCTAATAATCTAGTATTTTGTAATAGCATTGTAAAGTGGAGCAGTGGCGTTTTATTCTGTAAATTAAAAGAAGTCATCCTTGAGATAGCCAATATTTATAAATAATCGTTCGACTAGGGTTAGAGTCGTCATAGCCAATAGACTGAGTTAAGAAAATTGAAAGCCGGATGATTTGTAATCCGAGTGTTGTATTAACCTGAATGTATTTAACTAAACCAAGTATAGAGTGAACAATAAACCAATGAGTTGTGAATTAACAGATAGTGTCAGCAATTATTTAAACAAGTAATTACATGTTTTTTAATAGTCAATGAATTGCGATTTCAAGGCAAGCAATCAGTAAAGTTTGCTACAATTCAGACAATTGAACCGCCAACAGTTAAAATCTATTAAACAGATAAAAAGGAAATTAATTCCTAATATTGTTTCAACCACTCAATCGATTATTAACTTATAATCAATTAAAATGAATCATTCGATTTATCAAAAGAATTCTTTTTATGGAATATTTCTCACGAATTTCCATATGGCGCCCAAGTAAAATTCATAAGTGCTCACTTGAACACTAACAGCACTACTATACTGTTTTATACAAAAACTTGACAGTTTATTAATCAACCGAGACCGACTGAACTTCTAGTACAACATCAAAGGTACGTGAAGGTTTGAATTATATAGATAACTTTGTCTAAATATACACTAACATACACAGATGACACAATTCAACGGGAGTGCGAAGGAATGTCAAGAGGTCTACAAAACTGTTTACATTCAGAACATACGGGGATTACAACCAAATAATTACTCAAAAGGAATACACAATAATTATTTTAACAAGATAATTAATTTGAATCAATAATAAATAATTAATTATTAATTAACAATCATATTTAACGAACCAGTGTTAATATTATTTAACGAACTCAGAGTGAACAACGTGTAACAAGTGATCTTTATATTTACAAAACAAAGTACGTAGAGGAAGGGAAAAACATTACGTATTAAATTGACGCCAGCAACGTGTGGCTATATAAACATAGAAAATACACTTTTTTTTGTATTAATATGCAAAAAAATTATTTGATTATGTTTGAATTTGCGGCAGTTCTCATTCACCTTAGTAAAAATTCTACACACAAACACTCTTCAGAAACTGACTTTTCTTCATGTTTTGAGGGTAGTACAATCATAATCAGCCCTTATTTTGAACACATTTTTTTGCGATTACCATACTTCCATTTCCTTACGGAATATGGAAGTAAAAAATAAATACATCTGACTAGAAATAAATTGTACCCATATGTGGAGGGAAAATATTTTAAGCAAGGTATTTTTCTGTTATATCTTTCATTTTATAATCTGCAGTTGCATTATTTCTATTGTTTACCTTGGTTAAATCAGATTATTCAACACTGTATGCACGGCAATAGTACACAACTTGCAATTAATGGTTTGTTTGAATCTAGTCCCATTTTCCGTTTTATTTCTCAAACAAACTTAAAGCTAACAAGTCTTAGTAGCTATTTTCACGAATGATACAGGTGTTCAAGAAAGTAGAAATAATACTGTTTAAGTTAGAAAGGGGGTTGCAATAATTGGAAAATGTCACAACTATCGTTATATGTACCAAACTGCTCCTTTATAAACAAGTTCTAAAGCCCGTACAGACCTAAGGAGTCCCATACAGTACCTTATATGGGGTTGTGATAAATAACTGATACAACTAAATTAAATTTTTCTGTAATACAGTTCTCAGAAATATTACTGTGAGTGCACTACGGTACTTTCGAAACAATCAAATCCACAGAGATTTGAAGATGCCTACAGCAATAAGAGAAATCAAGGCATTTGAAGCAAAGCACAAGGAAAGATTGGAAAGATTTGAAGGTTACGTAAACACTTACGAACGTTACTGACCAGTTTTTTTTGGCAATAACAACTCACGGAGAAGACCCAAAAGAATTAAATTCTTTCAACTTGCATAGCGATTCTGTGAACACCATAAAATTTCTGTTTTATTTTTAGAACTTAAGATAAATCTTACTTTGTGTCTAATGTAAAAGCACAGTGATAAATTGAAAATTAATAAATGTAACAGCTAATTCCAACATTTAAAATAAATAAAAAATACAGTTTCTCAAAATCTGCTATAGAAGAAAGGATTCATAAGATGGAAAGGGCATATGGTATAACTAAAGATATTGACAATAAAAAGTGCATATCTAAAAATGCGAAAATAAGGCATTACAGTACAGTGCAGTGGTTAGTGAAGCCAGAATGCAAGTGAATGTCTAGTCATTGTGTGTATGGTCACCAAGTTGCAATGGTTAATCTTTAAAATAGGTTAGATACCTGTTATTCCTTCATGCAACTTACTTTGGTTGCTAGGCACGACGCATTTCAGGATCAAGGTCCCATCTTCAGGTAATGATCACTCGGGTCGAGCTCATCAGTTCATAAAAACACACAGATAAAAAACACTGAATTCCAACACTCATACTGCGCAAGAGGGGATGATGCGCATCATCGAGAAAGTAAACGTGCACTGCTGAGTGATCATTACCTGAAGATGGGACCTTGATCCTGAAACGCGTCGTGCCTAGCGACCAAAGTAAGTTGCATGAAGGAATAACAGGTATCTAACATATTTTAAAGATTGAATGTCTAGCCTTGAATTATAATTTAGACAAACTAGAAATATTGGAAAGACGAATTATTAGGAAAATATTAGGCCCACAAAAAACTTCAGAAGGTTGGAAATTTGAAGTAATGATGAAATATATCAAAGTATAGAAAATATAACAGAAACAATGAGAAAAAGAAGACTATTATTTTTTGGACATTTATATTGAATGGACGACAATAGGCTGACAAAGCAGGTCTTCAAATATCTGTGGGGGAAGAAGTTAACAACAAGTTGGATTAACGAAGTCCGAAAGGATTTAGAAAAAAATAATATAAACACAGAAGAAGCAATTGAAAGAGAAGTTTTTTGGTCAAAAGTGTTATAAATGGAAGGAGTCCACGGTACGAGAGAGAAAAACGCAGGTTCAAAGTGGACTGAAGACAGGAAGAAGAGACACGGTGAAAAGATGAAAGAATATTGTAGAAAAAGAAAAGAACAAAGAATTGAAATTGGCATGTGGTCCTTAGATGGCCGAAAAAAAATAAAGTTTCTCAAAGTTGAAAGAGTAAGAAAATATATATAAAGTGTAACCTAAATAAAAATCTTATTTGTACTGCAACAGATTGTAGGTTGAAGTCCTTGCAGACTCAGCATCATGAGATAAAAGTTTATAGCTACTATGTGCAGTATCTATTAGTAGTCAAGGGTCAGAATTACTAGACTACAAGGCTCTTCGAAGGGAACAGAACTCTTCAAAACTTCGAACAGTCTGAATTATCAGAAAGTTTGGACTATTAAACATGTGGAATACCGCCAATGAATTACAGAAAATACATATTCAAATACCATCATGAAATGATTTTAAAGCAATGAAACTCTAAAGTACAATAAATAAAAAAACATTAGTTTTGGTAATCAAAATAAACACCCTAGTCTCAGTGGCATATCTAGAATTTGGCCCGGGGGGGGGGGGGGGATGGATCGGTTTAGTCGGCTTCATAAAAAAAAATCAAGTTACGACTAATCAATATTACTACTCTTTAGTTAAGAGTTAGTTAAATATTACTACGTTTAAAGTGGTTGAAAAAAATGTGTGATATTATCCTGAAAATCAATTCCACTGACGTAAACGGTAATAACACAATAAAATGCGTAATTGAAACACTGTTTAGAAGATACCTATTGTTAAGTAATGCGGAAAAAGTGTAAGATAATACGGAACATTCTACAAGTTTATCGAATGTTCCAGAGGAATCCGGCTGTAATGTGTGTGGGTAGACTGTGACAGAAGTCGCGTGGCCACACGCACTATGTCAAGGCTGCAATGAATTATGCTCTAATGTTTTCCTTTATTACAAACAGAATTATCACTGTTGCACACCACTATAGAAAAAGTATTCCGATTAGTGCTTTCAAGCTTCTCAGCTTATCGTCAGTTCGGTATTCTGACTAATCGGAATACTTTTTCTATAGTGGTGTGCAACAGTGATAATTCTGTTTGTGATTTTAACCACTAACACAACTTTCTTCATTAAAATTTTCCTTTACTGTTAATGTGCAGTATGGATGTTTCTGGATTTTTGGTGGGGTGTAAATTCAAGTACTCACGCCCCACCCACCAGGGTGTTCAGTTATTATCAGGCAATTACACAGTGAGTTTGAGTTGTGAATTATTACAGTGTGGTTCGACGTATTATGGCGGGGTGTTCTGTGTTTTTATAATTGTGCGGGACAATTGCAATACAATTGTGGTTTATATTAGTTGACATTTTATTGCGTGTAGACAATTTTTATTGCATGTGTTGTTGATTACAGTTTGTTTATTTGTTTAATTAAAGCTGGTGATTAGTGACTTAATTGGTATCTTGTATTTTGTTTTCCACTGTACCATACAACGATCAGTAGATCGTCGTAACAATATTGAGTGAACTGATTTTCCTAAACTTCATATTTCAAATTCAAACGTATATGTAAATGATGTGTAATAAACCTGTGTGTATATGTATATAATGCACTTACCGGTGAGTCTTAAGCAATTAGCCTGCCATAAAGATGAGGAAGACGACACACAAAAAAGGACTGCTACTGAGGAAAGGCGGCCAGATGTTTTCGTACTGAGAGCGTTGGAGTGACTGGCTCTCGCAATGTGCCCGGAAACGCAATTCGAACTCGGCCGCTAGATCGCGTTCACAGTCAAAACAGTGCCACCGAAATTGCGCTTGCCAACTAATACTTCGACACTTATCCGAATCAGAAAAAAAAACTAGGATTGCATTTCCTCGAACACCGGATTGTGCAAACTCCGGCACACCTGTTTGTATATTTAAAAAAAGTTTCTACTATATTAGCGTTCGCAGATAAAAAATTCTAAAATAGCCTAAAAATTATGAGATTAACAAAGTTTGTCAACTTTTTTGACTTGTTCCCCCTATAAATATGCCCTTACAAGCCTGACAAAAAAAATAATGAGTTTGATTACTGTATTAGATTTTGAGACATAAAGTCACATTCCTCTCTCAGATTTTACACATGTCCTAACTGCATTATTTAATTTTCTGTTGAAATGAAAAAATAAATTGACAGTTAAAAAATAATTCTTTGTCAACTTTATAAAATGATAATAGCTTGACTCAAGCTTTCTACCAGTATAGATTGTACAAACTAAACATTCTAAACATTTTTATTCTGTACATATTGAGTAAGATACTAATTTACTGGAGCATTTTTTTAAAATTCATTTTTTAGTTATAAATCATTTTCCTTTCATGATTTACAAAATTTCTTATTTTTTTTATTAATTTACTGAAGATCCATAAAACGTTTTATTAGTTTATATGTACCTGGTTTTCTATTGTGTTCATAATTCTTGATAGTGTTTTAATAAAATGTACATAAGTGTGCCGTGTTTTTGGCGAAAACCCGGCTGTTTTTCTAATGGTTAACAATATGAAATGCTTCATCACCGAATTTGTTAATTAATTAGTGTAGCGGGGCGTACCACGTTAGCGGTACGTTCGCAGTACCGATCCGCGCGCGCTCTGGGAGCGGGGCGGCGTGGTTGGCTTTGCGTAGCAAGTTGACTTCAGTTCACATTCGGCAGTTGGCGTCTACAGATTTCTACCCCCGGCAGCGTTGAGATTCTTCATTTTGTAAAATGGCTATTCTGATGGATAAATAAACGTTATGTGATTCCCAGTAAGTGCATTGAATGTATTTTTACTTATTGTATCATAAAAGGAATTACATTTAACTTAAAATTAACGGGGATGTGAGTGGATATATGTTTAGAGTCACCATGTGGTGGACAGGTTAATCACTGATTATTCACGTGTTTGAATATTAACACAGGCTGAAATATGGTATTTTATAATTTATATGTCTATATATTATTCTAATTGTATCAAAAGGGGCATAAGGAAATTATTTTGTTGGAACGGGCGTACTTTACGAACCTGTTCGAGTTTGTTAACTAATATTGAAATTATAATAAGATGGATAATTAGTTGACGAACAGTTGGTGAATAACAATTTATTTTATACTAAATTCTATGCAGATGGTAGATTATGATGCATTGAGGTCTTGGGAGGATGTTATGGTAGTTTCAAAGAAAACTTAAATTGAAAAAGGTTAAAACTGGTCATGATGTGCAGAGTGAGTTTTATGCTGGAGGAGGTGGGTATTGTGAATTATGGAACACTAGAGTAATTACTATTATGAATGTTTAGGGTTCCTGACTTAGACGAGAATCTGATTTACTCCATGTGTGGCTGAACAACCGCCACCAATGCCATAAACACATCCACTCTCTGTCTTGGCCGCCGGGAGGAAGGAATGGACGCCACGCCACAATACCCACGAGATCGGTCCCGGACTATACGCAGGTGATATTTACGCCTTAAAAATATTCTTGGCCTCTGCAGCTAATACCATGTGACATTATTCTCGGAATAGCTCCAGTTAGATTTTCGATTGTGCTCATGTCCAGCAGGACATTAGGGTTACAGACTTTATCTGCTTTACTTTCTGAATGCTTACGCCCCCAGAATAAGTGTAAACCCGGCCGGGGCCATGTGTCCGGCGATTTTTAATGTTATACCTCTTTTAAACAGTAAAAGTTGTGTGGAATCTGAATGTTAGTGATAAATGTGTGTGCTGTTCATTTATGCATGTGTGCTGGGGAACTTAACCGGCTGGTGGTTCCCCTTTTACGTTGGGGATTTTATTGATATATATATATATTGTTACGAATATAAATAAACGTGATGTGTGATGAGATCTCACGCGAGTAAACGATGTAACAATTTGTGTTGAGATACGAGTTCTTATGCTCCACGTAGTATGCGTCAATTTGTAACAAATTTAATATGTATGTGTAAAATTATATTAAACCACACCGTTGTGTTCGTCAATTTGTAGCAACCAATAATAGATATGTTGAACGGTAAATTATTTTGTATTCTGCCGCTCGCTCCCACTATGCGTGCCATTCCAATGACGTGACTCGGAGTTGCCAACAGTTGCTCCGTCCGCTGTGCTATGTTAACGTAATTCTTAAATGACACAGTAATAATAACGCAAATATAACACCAAACAGATATCTTCCTTGTGACGATCTTTATTCAATGAACAATTGATGAATTACTTCTCGTTTTCTTTTTACGGTAATTACAATTGTGACAAAATTATGCGTCTTCTTTTATCAGTTAGTACAGTAGCTAAAAATATTGTTCTGTAGTCAGCCAGGCCAAAAGAATGATGCAGTTTATTATTTCTATTAAAATAAATTATCTCAGGGCGTATCTGGTTCGGGGATTACGGTTAAACAAATAATACGATTCTTAAAATCAAAATACAAATTTCACAGTACAAAGATATTACAAGGTTTTGGTGTGTAAAGTACAAACTGGCAGTCATGTATTGGTTACTTATTACTAGAGGTTATGACCAGTTTAGGTGCTTATTAGTTATCGTTAAAGTTTTTATAGTGTTCAAAAAAGGTGTAAAACTCAATTGGTGTTATTTTTTGAGTGTTCTTTAGTGTTGGTGTAGTATAGTGTTTGTAGTTTTATTTTGTTTAATTCCTAGATATTCGTGTACACAAATGTTGTTTTTGACACATAAGATAATAAATTGTTCAAATTCACCAGATCCTCTTCTTTCTTCTTCCAGGACGAAGATAGGGTCCACGTCTTCTTCGCTTCTTCTCCCTGGATCTCAATTCTTCTGTATTAAATGTTGGATGTTCCTTTCTTGATTATAATATTTTGTATTAAGTATATCGATTTGTTTTACTAAGTCTGGTACGTGTTTTCACTGTTTAAAATATAATTATATGAGACGTTTTATTAACGCATCTGTCTTTTATGACCGTTGTTAAAGAAGTCCTATTTTATTTATCTGAAATTTTTGGTTGCTAAGGTAAAACTTGAAATCTGGTTGGTTGATTCAGATATACATTGTCATACAAATTCATTATTTCAATGTCTGAATTTCGTCAAAACTTTTAAATTAGTATAACTTTTCTGTACTGATTGGGAATTTAAAACTGCTAGCATCATTATTTTGGTCTTAACATTTGTGACATATAGACACTAAACATGCCTACTTTTGCTTAAAAAATACTGATGTTACATTTTTGCTATTTGAATTTTTCTTAAATAACTTAAAACGGATTATTTTGATTCTAGATTTGTTGTGTATACCATTAATTATAAATCTATTCATCTTTCACCATTTGTTTTACAAAATTCTAACAGTGTTTCCTAAAATTTACTAAATTTGGTTTTACATGGCTTTATACAGTTTGCCATCCACAAAAACATTTGCTAAAAAATGTGATTACCATTATAGAACTACTGCCTGTTTTGTTAGTTTTACTATTTCTTATTAATTTATAATGGTTTGTTACTTTACTGGCTATTCTGATAATAGTTTATTTATTTTAACATTGGCCTATGTCATGGTGATTCTTTCAACACCATGTTACATATTGTTTTATTATTTAGCCTGTTGGCTTGAACCCTTACATTTAATTATAATCATTATATTGGATGTTAACCCCTGAGATTTAAAAATACTCATCCTCCTCTCATAATGTGAATACTTTAACAAAATTACAAACAGATTGACTTAAATATTATGCCCTCATGGCTGAGATTCTGATAAACATTAAACAGATAAACTAAATTCCAAAAAACACAAAAACTGTTTATCATCTAATAACATTAATTCTTTTCTTTTTTTTTCATAATTATTTTATAGTTGGTCAACCATACTATATCAGTATTGGCCTATTTCTTTGTGTGTTTGGTACCATGTTCTAATTTTACAAATTCCATTTGGCCCATTGTTTTAAGACCTTCTGGTTAATCACATGGTTTTAACATCTTCATTGCATTCTAATAACATCATTACGTTAACAACAACAGAAAACAATATACAATCATATCAACTTAATGTCATGCCCACATGGCTGTGACTCTAATGAACATTGAACAAATAAGCTAACTTTCATTAAACCCTAACAACTGTTTAACACATAATAATATCTCTCCTCAATCCATTTTGCTCTGTTATTTAATTACTTATCCGAAGTCAATTTCACATTGTTCATATAATAATAATGTGAATAGGTTATTATTCATTATTCTCTTGACAACATTATGTCCACTATTCTTTACAATTAGTTGCATGTTTCATGTATCTATAATAATTGTTTGGTTATATTATTTCATTATATCATTCAAATTAATAATCTACTAATATATCATTTTACATTGTATTGTATGTTTGGGCCTATTATCCCTCAATTTGTATTTTGATTATTTTTATATTTTGATACATTTAATAAAACCATTTGTTTACTTATAGTATTGTTATATAATGCTGTCTGTCTTCATAAGTATTATTCTTGTCATTATTTGACATTCATGTCATCATCGGGGTATTTTGCATCACTTTGCCTAAATATTAATTTGGGTACGGTCAGTTGTAGTACAAGTCAGTCTAAAGTAGTTATTCGTTCATCTTCACTATCATTTTGAAAGATATTTTTCTTCTTGTTTAGTTTCTTATCCATGGTCTTCATTAAATCTGGTACGATATCAAGTTATGCCAAATGTAATGTTACAATATATATATGTATATATGCTTTTTCAATAATTTAAGAGTGGGTTGGGTTTTTTTTAATGGGCTTTAAGGGTTTTGTTGTGCTTTAACCTGAGGCCGTCACCTGTTGGTGCAGTGGTCTGCAGGCACCCGACATGTTAATTTTTGTTGAATCTGGTTCAGGCGCATGTCCGTGGCTGGGGTCAAGTCAGTTCTCTATGAATTCTTTATATATGTTTTATAAGGTTCAGTCCATAGATTTTACAATTTTATAAAATTATTTTGGCTCTTTAATAATTCTTTAATAAGTAAATTCATTATTGTCTTTTTTTTACTGCCATAGTCAGTGCATGATCTGTTGAGTTTTTTTATATAATTACACTATTAGTTTCTCACTACTTCAGTTTAAAAATGTAAAGCTATAAAATTCGCATCAATTTCTATGTTATTTTCCGGTGGTTATGTTCCACTTGGTTTTTCTTTCAAATTTTTTTGTATTTGGTAAAAGTATAAAGGAAAGTGAGAACTTATCATTTTCTAAAACCATACAGACATGTTAACTTTGTGATGGTAACTTACTCTTTGGGGAACAAACCCGAAATTTTTTTTATTATGCATTGTAACCTGAGTGTTGTTCTGGTTGTCTTGCCAATTTAAATTTGGCCATTTCGAGTTCTTGTAATTATTTGTTTTAACTCGGTTATACTCTTACGAGTTAATGGGTTTTGGTTTTTTTAAATGAAAAGTTGTTTAAGGCTTGCTGGGCACTTGAACTGATTACTGTAGTCTGGGGGTCATGGTGACTGATACAGGGGTTTTCCACATTCCTGTTGGGTATGATGAAAATATACAGGCTGTCTGCCAGGTGAACATGTGTCTGTGTGATATTTTATATATGTATATTTTAAAGATGTTTAAAGATTGCAAAAAAAAAAGAGTTTACTACATTACATTGTGATGCTATTTTGGGGAAGTGGATGTTACAAAAATTTTTGAAGAATGATACATTGCATGTTGTATATTCTGAACATTAATGGTATAATGTCAAATAGTGGATTTGAGAATATTAAAATGTAATTTTAAATTATACTAAATTTATATTAGATTAAAAAGAATTTCGCTTGCGGTCAATATATATACAGTTTTATAATGAATTTGGAAATAATAAAGCCTGTTATAATTGGGTAAAAGCGAGTTTTAATTGCAAGTCCCGTCTCACTGGACCCAGCGCATTTTTGCTTCTCTAGGCCTTCCGCCTCGTTTTAAATAACTAGTGGCCCCTCTTTAAAAAAAAAATTTTAAGAAATTTTTTATAAAGCATAAAAATTGTAAAGAGGGGTTACATAAGCAAATAAAGAAAGAAAATAAACATTTATATTGAACTTCTTATTAAAATAAAAAAAATATATATACATAAGTAACAGTCATATAATTGTTCAATAAATTTTATGATTAATTACTAAATAAAATATTACTCCATATCAGTGATAAGTTAAACTTAATCAATAATGAGACCCAGAATCCTATAACCTACCAACAAAATCTTTATTTTTCTTATATGTTTTATTAATAATATCTCTTATAGGCTAACAAGTCCGAACAATTACCAGTGTCTCGATTACTAAATTGTGAATTGTTGCATGATTCACTGAATTTAATTTGCATTGGTCCATGTGTGTGTGTGTGTGTGTTTGTGTGAACTATTGATAACGATGAGGGGGAACCAAGTACAACAGAGCATACTACATTCCAACAACTACTTTGTACCAAAGGACCTTGACATGGTCTGAACATAATGATGTGTTCATACTGACACCATAAATGTAAGTTTGCCTACTACATAAAGTATGATCACAGTCATTCGCAAAAAAAATCACAATTTCACAGAAGTCTTTTGTTATTTTATGCTTTAATTTATTCATCTTTTATTTATCTTTAATTACATACTTGGGTGAACTCATTAGGTGGTACACAATGATTATTTCATACTAAGGAACAAAAATTTATATTTGTCAACTTGTTTGTTCAGCTACGAGGATCAGTTGAAAAATTCGCGAAGTGACATCTATAGCTCAGTGGTAGAACTAAAATCTTTAGTGTGCTGCACGACGTATATTTTGCGTGAACTGTTCATTTCCAGATATATCTGTCAATTTATTCACTTTTTACCAGCTGATTGAAATTTTCCTGTCACGTGTATTTTTAAAACGCACAAATTCAAACATCGTGTTGTGATAACTTGTCTGTAAAAAATGTTTTAGTGCCAACGGAAAATAAAAAAAAAATTGTAAATGTCTTAGGAGGAGATGCTGCACCTTCAGAAACAATGGCAAGTGGGGCACACTCGAGTTTAAATGTGGTCGTACGGGCACTAAAGACGATCCCAGCAGTGGACATCCAAAAAGTGCAACAAAAAAATACATTATTGAAACATTTCATAGGGTGTTGGAAGACCGCAGACTCAGGAGTGGATGACGTTGCTGAAATCTCATATGAGCATGTGCATAATACTTAACTCAAGAACTTAAGGTGTGAAAAAGTGTTGTGCAAGATGGCTGCTGCATTTAGAGTTGTTGCATTTTTTGCGTGTCCAGTACGGGGGGGGGGGTCATCTTCAATGCTTGTACGACCACGTTTAAACTCAAGTGGCTACTCACAAATCGTTGGTTTTGAAGTCGCAGCATCTCCTGACACATTTACAATTTCATTCTGAATTTCCGTTGGCGCTAAACAATTTTTAATAAAGAATCACACCACGTTTGATTTTGTCCATTTTTCAAAAACGCATGACACGTTTTTGACTAGCTTCTAAACGATGAATAGATAGATTTGGAAATTAACAGGAGTTCACATAAAATACAAATCTTGCAGCATATGAAAAATTTTAGTTTTATTGCTAAGCTACAGATGTCGCTCCGTGAACTTTTCAACTGACCCTCGTATGTTTGGAACTAAATATTTTGTAAAATTTAATGAAAAATGGGAGGCCTTAATAGACCTCCTTATTATGTACGACCCTAATTTGACTCCCAGGAGCGTAATAAAATATGGCAGAGTTTTTCTGCCAACGCCACCTATGGAAATACCTAGAGCAATAATAGAAACTGAAACATAGTGACACTATTTCTTCTGTATTCCGTTTAGCTCACTTACGCAGAGAGAGAAAGAGAGATAGAGAGAGAGCCCTATGAGGAGAAGTATTTTAAATGATACAGATAAAAAACAGGACATGACTAAACTACTTAAAAGATGAAAATTATCTCTATTAGCAGTTACGGAAGGGAAAAAGAAGAGATGGTACGGTAGAAAAAAGTACAAAACATAGTAGAACTGTAAAACATTTTGTATACAAACCTCACTGAAGAAGGAGAAAACACTCCGAAACGTCGTATGAGAGAATACAACAAGTAAGTTCACAAGAGAAAGCACCATCAATATTAATAATTGTAAATAAAGATACGTGAAAGAAACAGAGCATAATGGGCCCGAAAGTTCTGAAGACTGACATGTGATTGTAACAACAATGACGAGAGGAGTGAAATACATTAATTAATTATAATCCTACCCTTATTTACCAATTTTTTACTTTTACTATTTACTTAGCACAAAGATTGAAAGAAATATTAATTTTTTTCATTATTGTAATTGTTAATAACAATACATTTTTTGTTTCCAGGCAACTGATCAAAATTAATACAAATTATATACTTATTTAGTTCAATTTAAACCGGCAACGTTTACAGTTGATGTCTCTGCTTATAAATTCTCTCGTGGCCCATTTACCCATTACGAAACCTTCCAGGTAATGGGATTTTTATTATTATTGTCAAAATTAGGACACGGGCATCACACTCACACACACCTGTTTGGCAGACACATGCTCGCAAGCAGTTTGTGTGTTGGGGTCAGTGCAAGGCGCATGCTTGCATTGATTCCTTCCAACACATTCTCGCACGCACATGCATGTAACGCCCGCGCGTACAGACTCACACTGCACCGCTATAACTGACACATGCCACGCATGCAGTTTGCATGTTAGGGTCAGTGCAAGGCGCGTGCTTGCATTGACTCCAGCACGTATTCTCGCACATACATGCATGTAGTGCTCGGGGTGTACACATGCTTTATTGTTCTAATCGTGGCAATCATAGTAGTAAAATTTTTCACAACTGGAGTACGTTCACAATGGGTAAATACAGCCAGGGAGTATTTATTTCAGAGACATTAAAATAATTAGCAGCAAAACACTATTGTCTACAGGAAAATACGACTATACTTTGTTCAACGAGTGTTTGCAGAAAATGTTGGCCTATTACGACACTGGCGAATGGTAGAGGCCGGTTCACAGGCGGACGTGCGGGGGGCGCACGGGCTACCGAGCATCTAATAAATTGATGTTTTGTGATCGGTGGATGTTAGTATTAATAAGCCTCCGAAGGAAACGTCAACCCCTCCACCTTGTCGGAGGTCACTCTTTTTATACTAGGGGAAAGAGGCTTCCACAGGCCTAGATCACATAAACCTGTGGTACGGAGAACCCCGGACTAAAATTATAACATAGGCAGGCCCATTTGCTATCACAATACTAAAATCTACAATGAAATTAATTATAATAAGCCTATTTGCTATGATAATACTAACATGCCAGTTACTACAATATTTACATCAGCCTATCTACTACAGTATGTACGTACATTGGGCTATTTACAACAATGGAAACTACGTTTATTCCAATTCCATAGCTAAGTCGGAGTCACTGCTACTGTCATCATTACCAACATTTATAATCAAAGGGCCACTCTCCTCCATTTCTTCTATTAAGTTGTCCAATTCCCACAGTTTCGCCTCTTCTTTCTTTACGTGCTCTATACACTTCTTCCAGTCTTCTTCAGTTACTTTTTCCACCCCTTCTTCCAACAGCTGTTTTACATCTGCAAGCTTAAATGTTGTGTTGTTAGCCGCAACATGATTTTTCACTTGAGCCCAGATCAACTCGATGGGATTTAACTCACAGTGATAGGGGGGTAATCTCAATACTGTCTTGTTTTCCTTCTTGGCCATCTCATCAATAACATATTTGTCGTAATTTCCTTTTTCTTGTTCTACTATATAAAGAAGTTCTTTCTTTAGATAACTACTATCAGCATTAAAACCTTTTTGTTTTAACCAATTTGCTATTTCATTTTTTTTCCACGACATGTTCGGAATTTTCTCACACTTTACTGAATGATATGGTGCGTTATCTAACACCACAACAGAGTTATCTTCCAGGGAAGGTAGGAGTTCTCGAAAGTAATCTTCAAATATATTCCCGGTCATTTCTTCATGATAGTCAGCAGTAGACTTTGATTGGAACACCATTAATCCATCTTTCAAAAAGCCCTCTTCACAGCCCATATGCACAACTATCAGGCGGCTCCCTTTTCCCTTCGGACTTCGTAGTCCTGTCGACAGACCTTTCAAAAACGCATCTTTCGGCAACTTAATAGTTTTATCTTGCCAATCCTTATTTTTGACATGGCCTGCATTTACCCAAGTTTCGTCTTGATAGTAAATTTTACGGCCTTCTTCACGAAACTGTTTAATTTTGCATAGGTAATTCCGTCGCCATACAACTATATCATCCCTGTCACAGATAAATATGTTACGTCTTCTTTCATGAAATTTAAAATTCAATGATTTTAACAGTTTATATAGCGTAGACTGTTTGAAATCCGGTAAGTCTTTATCGTTGTTAACTGCATTCAAAATTGTATTTATTGTCGGTTGTTCATTTTTGAAAAAAAATTCGTGAACTTTTCTCCTAATAGCACATTTTGTAAATTCGTCCAATTTATCTACTGCCGCTACTCTAGATTTTTTATTTTTTGGTGAACTCAAGCCTAACGTTTTGTTTTTCAAATATACATTAATAACACTATAAACACTCCGCTTGCTAACACCGGTCATTTCAGCAACTTTTTCCATGGCCTTGTCCTTTTTTATGGTAGGATTCTCTGTACTTAAATGTTTAAAATTATTCACTATACACAATCTCTTAGCACTATGTATAACTTTGCCGCGTTTGTTCCTTGCTATTGGGGAAAGAGTCTCCATATTGTACAGTTTTAGTCCAAGCTATTAATAATAACTAAACAGTAAAAACAGACCCAAATGACACGTTATTCAACGGTGAAAACAAGGAAGAAACTGATCTTCAGTAGATTACGCACAGTACCTACAGAACGTGACAAACAGGAAATATGAGTTGGCGGACTGCTGTGAAACGGGCGTTGGAATGTTACCGATAACAATAGAATCCGACCCTCGTCAATGTCATTCGCTTGAAATTTGTCTGCAAACACTCGGTGAACAAAGAATAATAAATATTATACGTAGTTACTGTATGATCTCCAGATCACTGTATATGATTAAATAAATAATTACCTTATTTTATCCACTAAGTGATCTTCTTTTATTAAATTACAACATGTTTCAGGGCTTATATCCCCATCTTGAATTAAAATCAAAATCTACCCTATTGTTAACCCTATTTTAACGAAATATATACCCTATATACCCTATTTTAACGAAACCCTAACAATAGGGTAGATTTTGGTTTTACCTGAAGATGGGGATGTAAGTCCTGAAACATGTTGTAATTTAATAAAAGAAGATCACTTAGTGGATAAAATAAGGTAATTATTTATTTAATTAAATAAATATTAGTTATGATGTCACTCACAAATGCTGTAACTAAATGAGACTTTTAAAAATATGAAGACAAAAGCACAAGTTTATATTTCTTTGTCTCACACACACACACACACACACACACACACACACACACACACACACACACACACACACACACACACACACACACACACACACACACACACACACACACACACACACACACACACACACACACACACACACAGGTATTTCACTTCTACAGCCCATATTCTGCTTTCTTTCACTCGGTACCTGTAACTCATGTACAAAAATTAATATCCGTCTGTAACTTTACCTTCATTTTAGTATAATAATGGTCTAAATAAAAAAAATAGAACTTATGTTTATGACCTAGTTGCTTTTTACTACAAAATTAACAAAATCACGAAATTCAACAGCATTTAACGGTCTAAATAAAAAATAGAACTTATGTTTATGACCTAGTTGCTTTTTATTACAAAATTATCAAAATCACGAAATTCATCAGCAAAAAATGATTTATTAAAAAGACTGAACTATTAATTGTAATTACACGTTACACGAAACATTTTTCACTTTTTATAAAGTAATTTCAGGAGTGTTTAAATATTTTTCTCATTTTGAAGTGTTGTCATATCATCATAATAAATACATATATTCCAGCATTTTGACTACATATGTTGTCTATCTTGACACTGCCAGCTATGATAGTGAATTCTATAAACACTGTATAATTGAAGTACCGTGAACCAGTACAATGGCAACTGACAGTTTCTAATTCATCTTTTCTCCTGGAAAACCAATGAAAATGGCTTCCCAGTGGTGTAGCTGAGATTTCTGTCTTAGGAAACATTCTACAATGGTCAATGGCTACCTGACATTACTCATGACAACGACAGCTGGAAAATTAAAATAAAAGCAAAGATGAGACAGACAGCTGAATAGACAGTGATCACAAAACTTTACCAATTGACAGCACAACAAAGTTTTTGTTCCTGTTCAACAATCACGTTTCAGTTTCATTTAGGTACAGAAATTAGTTATAGCTCGAGACTTTTGGTCTTTATAATGAAAAAACCCACTGCACTTAGGCCTCTTTAATAAATTCTCACTTTTTTTAGAATTTAGGTGTTACATTTTTAATAAATTTCACTACTACATTGATTTATTATTATTATTCATTTACTAATATGCTCCATGAGCTACAAAACACACACACTACTTTGAATGAAGTGCACTTATTATTATATAAATTTTGATCATCATCTCCAAGGATTAAACCAAGGATGGTTTGTTCCGGTCACTCCAGCGCTTCCTGGATGTCCCACACCTCTCTGTCCCTCAGCTTATACCCTGCCACGTACCTTGTGACGATTTCATTAATAATAAAAATATAATAAAAAAAAAGAAGAGGAGAAAATTTAGATTTAAATAAAATCGCACATTTTAAACCAACTTTAAATCCCTAAAATAACGCAGAAATAAGACTTAATAAAGAGATTTAAAAAACCGAAAAGAATGCGAGTATAAAAGTAAGGAAACACCCTAAATAATTAACCATGCATTGACAGGCGGTAACCGGCATCAACACGCATTTTAACCCATAAACAAAACTAATAATATGAGTAAAGTGCAACTCAATAAAAATAAACAAGGAAAAAACAGTTGTATACAATAATCATTTCTGAAGTAAAGGATATCTTTGGATAATAAATATGTCAAAGATTAAAACGGTAAATATCGATTAAAAGGCGGAACTATTTTTCTGGTAAAGCGTAAACTCCGCGAAGTTACTTTACCTCTCCCAAAAATAAACGTACAGTACTAGTGATGGAGCGCTCACGCAGTAAACTGGTCGCATCTGAATGATGCCACAAAGCAAAACAATATTTTGTTTCTTTTAAGTTCAACTAAGAACAGTGTGCAATGTAATGTAGCGGTAAATAGTGAGTCCTATATAAACATGTAATATAAAAGAAAAAAAGAATGAATAAGTGTGCGCGATGAAATCTCTACATACTAATTTGTAAGAGAACAACGTATTTAAAATAAAATAGGTACTAGGTATCTAAGGTGAAAACCCCTTATCAATAATTATGTAAAGTGCATATCTGTGGAACAAACATTAACATGAGTTATACTACTAACGAGGTTTTCTACCAGACATCCGAGAAGAGCGTACCAGCCTCAGAATCACCGAACTCACTTCAGGAACCTCAACGTCAACGGAAACTACAATAACGACAGACCATCAGTAGACACCCCAAGGACCGAGGACCCTAATCTGAATCAACATCAGGATACCATAAGGTGACGCGGAAGCCAGTCTTCCGTGATTAAGTAATATTCAAATAAAAATGTACCAAAGACAATTTAAATAACACTTCAAGACTTTTAAGAGTAGTCACTAATTGTAACCAGTAGTATGTAATATGCTTAAAAATATGTGTAGTAGAAGGTAACGCTTAAATTATGGAGCGTCTCTGTTTCTAAAGTTTAAATAAAGTCCATTCTTCAAATGGCAAAAGCTAAATAAAGTCCATCCTTCAAATGGACTAAGTTGAAAGATAGTATATGAGTAAATGAGCATTATTAACAGACAAGTTTAAATCCCGGACCCGTGGAGAATTCAAACACATAAACTTCCTTATTTAAAGGGCTCTTCTGAAATATATGCTGTAAACTGTAATCTGTAAATTAAGAATCAGCTATGTTGAAAACCTTATGTAGAGATTTTAAGGTTATAGAATAATAAAGAGATGTCATTATATAACACACAAAACTGAGTGAATACATCAACAGGAACCCATGTCCATTTTCCTTCAATTCTAGGGATCATAGATTATGTATAGACATTTACTAAAATTATATGTGTTTAATTAGAAGTTGGTTAAGTCTATGGCAGCCTGTGTAATTGACCAGAACCAATGAAGCACAGGTTCCCGGTATTATAACGTAGGTACGTTATAACCTGAGAAATCTCATTTCAGCCGCTTCGATGCAACTGGCCTGCCCTTTTGTTAAAGTCCAATTCTCAGACCTATAAAGAAGTGTGGGAAGAGCCATCACCTAGTAGAATTTTTGACGTGTTCCTTTACTTGCTGACTTAAGGGTTCGCCTAATGGTCCCGCACATGAGGCTGAACATGTGCAACTTATCTACGTCGTTGCTTCATTATAAGACACACTGTAGCCCAGGTATTCAAAATTGCTAACTTGTTGTGCTGATTATTATTTCTTTAGCAATGTAACAACAGAAGAGCACACAATCATACAATAAATGACAAAAGTGCTGATTACTATTTCTTTAGCAATGTAACAACAGAAGAGCACACAATCATACAATAAATGACAAAAGTGCTGATTACTATTTCTTTAGCAATGTAACAACAGAAGAGCACACAATCATACAATAAATGACAAAAGTGCTGATTACTATTTCTTTAGCAATGTAACAACAGAAGAGCACACAATCATACAATAAATGACAAAAGTGCTGATTACTATTTCTTTAGCAATGTAACAACAGAAGAGCACACAATCATACAATAAATGACAAAAGTGCTGATTACTATTTCTTTAGCAATGTAACAACAGAAGAGCACACAATCTGAATGTCTGGATTTGGGTTACAATTCCTTTTAGGCCCTGACGTCCAAAAATTTTGAAATTTCCGAAAACTAATATTCTACTCAGATTCAGGTTAAAATAATTAGTTTTAATTTGATACCCTACATGGGTATCTGTGACTTTTTCCATACTTTTGTCTCCTCACATTTTTTGCCTCCCATCCCCCCATTTTTGGGGGATCAATATGAAAAACAACAGGGTTCTGTAGCGTAAAAGGATGGACATGCATGCCATGCCAAGTTGATACACTCTAAAGTTACTGTCAGATAACCACAAACAGACAGACAACTGGTTGAGTTAAAACTGAGAACTCGCTTCGCTCGTTCATTACATACAACTTATTACTACTAGTATGCTCCTTGAGCTACACATCTCGCTCACTATTTTCAGCAAAGCACATGTATTATTACATAAATGATACACCTATTGTATAATGGACCTATCATGATGGTAGGAACAGCTATTGACATCACACACTACACATTTTTGGGCCCAGAAGTTGTAAATATGTCCGGACACAAAAAAAAATATTGTGAAATAAGTAAGGTACGTATTCTTTGAACAGTGGCCATTTAGCAGTAAATGTTGTAGTTGGCCATTTTATATATTATAACGTTACAAAAAGTAGCCCATCTATAAAGAAGAAATTACCATTTAATAGAGAAATGAGTTACAACGTAGAAGGAATACAGAAAATCAAAGTATGAAAGAATTAATGAACAAGAATATTAAAATATAGCACAATAATCACATAAAAACTAGACAAAGACTGAGACGATGACAAAACCCAAGTGACTGGCAGAGGGAAGGATAAAAATAAATAACTTTATGACCATAACACAACCCCTTTTCAAACAATAATAATATAGTAGATGTAATAATGAAAGTACAAAGCTATAGCCAAAAGTATGAGTAGTTCCATGTAAAGTTACCAATACATAAACGTAAATTGAGTAATGTTAAATAATATTGTTATTAGAATATGAAGGGAATAAATCCCTTATATAATAAATACCCAATGTTAATGATAAGGTGAGTTGTGTGGTTAGATCAAAGTGAAGAAAAGAAAGAAAAACAGTGACTAATAATACTAAAGTGCATAACCGAACCAAGAAAATTATACTAACTGAAAGTCAGCAGTAGTAATAATGTGTAAAATGAATAATGCTTGAGTAAAAAATGATGAATGTATACTGTGAAAAAACTAATGCATAATAGGCCTATCCAAGTGGAATAAGTAGAATTAATGGCCATGTTTTAAAATAAGAAAATAATAGTTAAGTAATAGTTATAGTTATCTGTTTGTATTAAAAAGAATATATCTAAGGGTAAACAAGCATGTTTAATGAATAATAGTTAATGAGAGTAGGAAGGTAGGCAATGTATTAAAAAATAGGATGTGCATAGCATGTTAGAAGGAATAGTATTATGTTTTAAAAATGATTATTAATCATTAAATGTTACATGTTAATTTATTGTAGTTATGTTAAAATAGTTCAGTTTCATGAAGCTCAAGAAATATGTTATAATAACTGTAGGCTATAAAGAAAGTCAGGTGATCTATAGTCTATTCAATGAGGCGTAAAAATCGGCAAAACTAGGGAATTGTAGAAAGTCTCCATGGATTTTCGTAATTTTTACTTCCATATTCCTTAAGGAATGGAAGTATGGTGATGGCAAAAAAAATCGTGTTCGAGATTATTGCAGATTCTGATTCTACTACACTCAAAACATGAAAAAAAGTCGTTTTCCGAAAAGTGTCTGTGTGTCTGTCTGTCTGTCTGTCTGTCTGTGTGTCTGTAGATTTTTTTTCTATGGCAAACGATAACTGCCGCAAATTCAAACAGAATCAAATAATTTTTTGCATACAGCCCGGTTTTGCAGAGTTCTCGCGACCTATTGTTTTTGGTGAAGATCGGTTGAGGGAAAGGGGTAGTTTACCTGCAACGGTTTTTTTTTAGCAAGGGAAATTTTGTTTGTTTGGCAAACGATAACAGCCGCAAATTCAAACAGAATCAAATAATGTTTCGCATACAGCCCTGAATTGTAGAGTTCTCAAGACCTATTGTTTTTGGTGAAGATCGGTTAAGGGAAAGGGGTAGTTTACCTGTAACGTTTTATGTTTTAACAAGGGTATTTCCTATGGCAAACGATAACAGCCGCAAATTCAAACAGAATGAAAAGATTATTTGCATACAGCCCTAAATTGTAGAGTTCTCAATACCTTTTGTTTTTGGTGAAGATCGGTTAAGGGAAAGGGGTAGTTTACCTACAACGTTTTTTTAACAAGGGTATTTTCTATGGCAAACGATAACAGCCGCAAATTCAAACAGAATCAAATAATTTTCTGCATACAGCCCTGATTTGTAGAGTACTCAAGACCTATTGTTTTTGGTGAAGATCGGTTGAGGGGAAGGGGTAGTTTACCAGCAACGTTTTTTATCATGCGTATTTTCTATGGCAAACGACAACTGCCGCAAATTCAAACAGAATCAAATAATTTTTTGCATACAGCCCTGATTTGTAGAGTACTCGCGACCTATTGTTTTTGGTGAAGATCGGTTGAGGGGAAGGGGTAGTTTACCTGCAACGGTTTTTTTTATCAAGGGAAATTTTTTTTTTGGCAAACGATAACAGCCGCAAATTCAAACAGAATCAAATAATGTTTCGCATACAGCCCTGAATTGTAGATTTCTCAAGACGTATTGTTTTTGGTGAAGATCGGTTGAGGGAAAGGGGTAGTTTACCTGCAACGTTTTTTTAACAAGGGTATTTTATATGGCAAACGATAACAGCCGCAAATTCAAACAGAATCAAATAATGTTTTGCATACAGTCCTGACTTGTAGAGTACTCAAGACCTATTGTTTTTGGTGAAGATCGGTTAAGGGAAAGGGGTAGTTTACCTGTAACGTTTTATGTTTTAACAAGGGTATTTCCTATGGCAAACGATAACAGCCGCAAATTCAAACAGAATGAAAAGATTATTTGCATACAGCCCTAAATTGTAGAGTTCTCAATACCTTTTGTTTTTGGTGAAGATCGGTTGAGGGAAAGGGGTAGTTTACCTGCAACGTTTTTTTAACAAGGGTATTTCCTATGGCAAACGATAACAGCCGCAAATTCAAACAGAATCAAATAATGTTTTGCATACAGCCCTGATTTGTAGAGTACTCAAGACCTATTGTTTTTGGTGAAGATCGGTTAAGGGGAAGGGGTAGTTTACCTGCAACGTTTTTTTATCAAGCGTATTTTCTATGGCAAACGATAACAGCCGCAAATTCAAACAGAATCAAATAATTTTTTGCATACGTCCCTGAATTGTAGAGGTCTCAATGACTTTCGATTTTGGTGAAGATCGGTTAAGGGGAAGGGGTAGTTTACCTGCAACCTTTTACGTTTTAACAAGAGTAAAGTACTTGAAAATTTATTTAAACTTTTTGAAACAATGGTAATTGTTAAAAATAAAATAATTTTGTTGCCAGGCAATAAAATTATAATTTTTTCATTTTAATGTAATATAATATTTTTCATTTAATACAGCAATAAAAAGGCAGGTAAGACACAGCCTGGCTGTTTGGCTGAAAATGATTTTAAATATAAATCTTAGAATATGGAAGTCATGTATGGTTCTCCATACCGATATTTTTTATTGTCTTCCTACAAGCTCATACAGCAAAGTTAAAAAAAAATTTTGACGGCTCTCACCCTTAAAGGGTTGAAAAACGCCCCTAAATGGTTAAAAATGTAAAAAAACGTTAGGACACCGTTTAAAGCCCTCGACATGGGTATATATACGCTTTTTGGGTCGCTGATCACGATTCCGAGGTCAGACTGCACGTGTGGTGCAAGGGGTGGTTTTAAGGGCAAAAATAGCCAAAATTAGGGGTTGATAACATAATATTTCGCTCGAAAGCCCTCGACATGGGTATATATAGGTTAAAATTCAAATTCCGCGAAAAAACAAATAAAAAAATATTTTTATCTTAAAAACTATAATATACAAAATACTTCACATTTATTATTTATTTTCGACTTCCACTTAGTAGCCGTTGATAAAATAAGAAGTTACCGAATTTTATCATCGTTGAACGCTCACATTTGTGACCATAACTCGGTTAATTGTAAAGATAAAAAAATAAAAGAAAATGCATTTTGTAGAAACTTAAAAGGGCTACAACTTTTTTGGGATGGACCATATTCAAAAAATCTACTGTTTCTAAGATATTGTACTTAGAAACAAAAATATTTTATCATAAAATCTTATAAACACACTTTGTAACAGTTGTAACTTGTCGAAAAATACTTAAAAAAACATGAAATAAGAATGAGAATATTCACCTTTTTATGAGCTATATTTTTGGTTAATATCAATTTTTTGATAAAACGCTTTGTTTTCAAGATATGTTTTGAAAACAACAAATTTTCTCTGAAATCAAAAAAATTAAAATTTACAAAAACAGTATGCATTTCTAATCTATAACAAAATATCGGTATGGAGAACCATACATGACTTCCATATTCTAAGATTTATATTTAAAATCATTTTCACCCAAACAGCCAGGCTGTGTCTTACCTGCCTTTTTATTGCTGTATTAAATGAAAAATATTATATTACATTAAAATGAAAAAATTATAATTTTATTGCCTGGCAACAAAAATTTATTTTATTTTTAACAATTACCATTGTTTCAAAAAGGTTAAATAAATTTTCAAGTACTTTACTCTTGTTAAAACGTAAAAGGTTGCAAGTAAACTACCCCTTCCCCTTAACCGATCTTCACTAAAATGGATAGTCATTGAGACTTCTACAATTCAGGGACGTATGCAAAAAATTATTTGATTCTGTTTGAATTTGCGGCTGTTATCGTTTGCCATAGAAAATACGCTTGATAAAAAAACGTTGCTGGTAAACTACCCCTTCCCCTTAACCGATCTTTACCAAAAACAATAGGTATTGAATACTCTACAAATCAGGGCTGTATGCAAAACATTATTTGATTCTGTTTGAATTTGCGGCTGTTATCGTTTGCCATAGAAAATACCCTTGTTAAAAAAACGTTGCAGGTAAACTACCCCTTTCCCTCAACCGATCTTCACCAAAAACAATAGGTCTTGAGAACTCTACAATTTAGGGCTGTATGCAAATAATCTTTTGATTCTGTTTGAATTTGCGGCTGTTATCGTTTGCCATAGGAAATACCCTTGTTGAAACATAAAACGTTACAGGTAAACTACCCCTTTCCCGTAACCGATCTTCACCAAAAACAATATGTCTTGAGTACTCTATAAATCAGGGCTGTATGCAAAACATTATTTGATTCTGTTTGAATTTGCGGCTGTTATCGTTTGCCATAGAAAATACCCTTGTTAAAAAAACGTTGCAGGTAAACTACCCCTTTCCCTCAACCGATCTTCACCAAAAACAATAGGTCTTGAGAACTCTACAATTTAGGGCTGTATGCAAATAATCTTTTGATTCTGTTTGAATTTGCGGCTGTTATCGTTTGCCATAGGAAATACCCTTGTTAAAACATAAAACGTTACAGGTAAACTACCCCTTTCCCTTAACCGATCTTCACCAAAATCAACAGATCTTGAGAACTCTACAATTCAGGGCGGTATGCGAAATATTATTTGATTCTGTTTTAATTTGCGGCTGTTATCGTTTGCCAAACAAACAAAATTACCCTTGCTAAAAAAAACTGTTGCTGGTAAACTACCCCTTTCCCTCAACCGATCTTCACCAAGAACAATAGGTCGTGAGTACTCTACAAATCAGGGCTATATGCAAAAAATTATTTGATTCTGTTTGAATTTGCGGCAGTTATCGTTTGCCAAAGAAAACAAATCTACATACAGATAGACACACAGACAGACAGACACACACACAGACACTTTTCGGAAAACGACTTTTTTTCATGTTTTGAGTGTAGTACAATCAGAATCTGCAATAATCTCGAACACGATTTTTTTTGCCATCACCATACTTCCATTTCCTTAAGGAATATGGAAGTAAAAATTACCCTTGATAAAAAACCGTTGCAGGTAAACTACCCCTTTCCCTTAACCGATCTTCACCAAAAACAATAGGTCTTGAGAAATCTACAATTCAGGGCTGTATGCGAAACATTATTTGATTCTGTTTGAATTTGCGGCTGTTATCGTTTGCCAAAAAAAAAAAATTTCCCTTGATAAAAAAAACCGTTGCAGGTAAACTACCCCTTCCCCTCAACCGATCTTCACCAAAAACAATAGGTCGCGAGTACTCTACAAATCAGGGCTGTATGCAAAAAATTATTTGATTCTGTTTGAATTTGCGGCAGTTGTCGTTTGCCATAGAAAATACGCATGATAAAAAACGTTGCTGGTAAACTACCCCTTCCCCTCAACCGATCTTCACCAAAAACAATAGGTCTTGAGTACTCTACAAATCAGGGCTGTATGCAGAAAATTATTTGATTCTGTTTGAATTTGCGGCTGTTATCGTTTGCCATAGAAAATACCCTTGTTAAAAAAACGTTGTAGGTAAACTACCCCTTTCCCTTAACCGATCTTCACCAAAAACAAAAGGTCTTGAGAACTCTACAATTTAGGGCTGTATGCAAATAATCTTTTCATTCTGTTTGAATTTGCGGCTGTTATCGTTTGCCATAGGAAATACCCTTGTTAAAACATAAAACGTTACAGGTAAACTACCCCTTTCCCTTAACCGATCTTCACCAAAAACAATAGGTCTTGAGAACTCTACAATTCAGGGCTGTATGCGAAACATTATTTGATTCTGTTTGAATTTGCGTCTGTTATCGTTTGCCAAACAAACAAAATTACCCTTGCTAAAAAAAAACCGTTGCAGGTAAACTACCCCTTTCCCTCAACCGATCTTCACCAAAACAATAGGTCGCGAGAACTCTGCAAAACCGGGCTGTATGCAAAAAATTATTTGATTCTGTTTGAATTTGCGGCAGTTATCGTTTGCCATAGAAAAAAAATCTACAGACAGAGAGACACACACACAGACAGACAGACAGACACACAGACACTTTTCGGAAAACGACTTTTTTTCATGTTTTGAGTGTAGTAGAATCAGAATCTGCAATAATCTCGAACACGATTTTTTTTGCCATCACCATACTTCCATTCCTTAAGGAATATGGAAGTAAAAATAAATATCGGTATGGAGAACCATACATGACTGCCATATTCTAAGATTTATTTTTAAAATCATTTTCGAAATGAAATATTACCATAGAAACTACTGCTTTCTACTTACTGCTTCAGCCTTAACCACAGTACTGTGGTCACTAACATATACCACCTCACGTTATCGCACTCGATTTTCACTGACGATGGAAGTCAATGGCATTGCCGAAACGTCTGGTTTTGTAGAAAACATTGGACTACGGCCAAATATCCCGGGAAGGAATTTTAACAAAAACTACTTCTTTGTTGCTGATAACGTTGTACACATATATATAAAAAATATGCATAAAATTAATGGCTTGTATAAGTTAATGATTGATCTCCATTAAGTAGTGCTCAAGTTTCCAAAGTTTTAATATTATGATGTCCGTAATTAAAACATCAGAGCAGGTTTAGTGTGTATGAGGGTTCACCGTGGACAAAAATTTTCAACATTTCCTATTGAGCGTTGCTTAGAATAAATCTGCGAATCTACAGTGTACGTTTCACAGAACAAACACGCGGAAAAGAAGGAGCGCTCCGAAGTCACTCATGGACCCTCAGCATCTTGCAGAGGGTTCATTCCCTAAAGACGAAAAGTCTGTCTATGAATCGTTCCTCTGTAAACACGTGCAGTTACACTGCCCAGGGATCCACAGGAAGCAAATCGCTAACCACGCTGGACACTTTTTCGGCTTGCATGCGTTATGTTGGTATGGGTTCGGCACTTTCCATTTAAAAACCGTGCAAATGTAAGAAAATAAACATGAATTAGGCCAGAAATAACGCGAATTGTGTGTGTGTGTGTGTGTGTGTGTCTTCCCTGCCTTTTTATTGCGGTAGTCATAATAATAAAATGGAAACGTAAACAGTACATAACTGAGATATGCTTGCCTGCCATGCACGATATATTTTCTCTTATACATGATTTACATTAAAATCAAAAAAATTATAATTTTATTGCCTGGCAACAAAATTATTTTATTACTTCCATATTCCTTAAGGAATGGAAGTATGGTGATGGCAAAAAAATCGTGTTCGAGATTATTGCAGATTCTGATTTTACTACACTCAAAACATGAAAAAATATCGGTATGGAGAACCATACATGACTTCCATATTCTAAGATTTATATTTAAAATCATTTTCAGCCAAACAGCCAGGGAAGGAATTTAAAAAAAAAAATACTTCTTTCTTGCCAATAACGTAGTACACATATAAAAAATATTATCCCCTCCCCCTTCAACTATAATTTTGATTTATAGAAAATTACCCCCAGCCCGTTCAACTAGCCTCTTCATTTATAGATATTTCATCTACGTTTCTACAGTGGATTATTAAGATCTTATCAGGATACTTTATCAAAATTAAGTACTTTACTCATGTTACAACAAAAAATGTTTCTGGTAAACTGCCCTTTCCCCGTAACCGATCTTCACCAAAATCAACAGACATTGAGTTCTCTATAGCTCAGGCACATATGTAAAAAATTATTTGATTCTGTTTGAATTTACGGCAGTTATGGTTCGTCATATAAAAAATTACCCATGTTAAAACATAAAACATGAGATTTATAAAACATATCTAAGATTTATATTTAAAATCATTTTTGAAATAAAATATTTTCATAGAACCTACTAACGCTGGAGAAATCTGAGGAGCCAATCAGAGTTGGGCCTACCTGTCACTCTGCTGAATTTGGTGGAAAGCCCTGTCACTGTCGTCAAAGTATCAGCCTTGACAGGGTCCTCTTTTTCTGCAAAATGGGAGAGGAGGCTTGAGATGGAGTGAGTGACATGGTCCCCACCTCAATGAAGAACCCATTGTTTTATAAAAATATATTTAAATTTTGAAAACTGAAAATTCTTTTCTTGTTGTAAATATTTATATTTTATAATCAAAATGACTTTATCAAAAAACAAACATTATTTTTTTATAATAAGTACTTACATATGTTTCTTAATATGCTTACTTTTTCTTCAATGTTGATGATCATTTCCAAACATTCTGACAAAATTGTATCTACAGAACAGTTAACATTCCCCAGGTTTCCATTTCTGCTAATTTCTCATTACACCTTCCACTGACGTATTATTAACCATTTCATAAACTATCGTATAATCTTTTCAGATTTTGTGGTACAAAATCTGAAATTTTCAGATTGCCTGGCAACAAAATTATTTTATTTTCAACAATTACCATTGTTTGAAAATGTTGAAATGATTTTTCAAGTACTTTACTGTTGTTAAAATGTAAAAGGTTGCAGGTAAACTACCCCTTCCCCTTAACCGATCTTCACCAAAATCTAATGGCCTTGAGTACTCTACAATTCACTTATGTATGCAAAAAATTATTTGATTCTGTTTGAATTTGCAGCAGTTATCGTTTGCCATAGAAAATAGGCTTTATAACAAACGTTGCAGGTAAACTACCCCTTCCCCTCAACCGATCTTCACCAAAAACAAAAGGTCTTGAGTACTCTACAAAATAGGGCTGTATGCAGAAAATTATTTGATTATGTTTGAATTTGCGGCTGTTATCGTTTGCCATAGAAAATAACCTTGTTAAAAAAACGTTGTAGGTAAACTACCCCTTTCCCTTAACCGATCTTCACCAAAAACAATAGGTCTTGAGAACTCTACAATTTAGGGCTGTATGCAAATAATCTTTTGATTCTGTTTGAATTTACGGCTGTTATCGTTTGCCATAGGAAATACCCTTGTTAAAACAGAAAACGTTACAGGTAAACTACCCCTTTCCCTTAACCGATCTTCACCAAAATCAACAGATCTTGAGAACTCTACAATTCAGGGCTGTATGCGAAACATTGTTTGATTCTGTTTGAATTTGCGGCTGTTATCGTTTGGCAAAAAAAAAAATTTCCTTTGATAAAAAAAACCGTTGCAGGTAAACTACCCCTTTCCCTCAACCGATCTTCACCAAAAACAATAGGTCGTGAGTACTCTACAAATCAGGGCTGTATGCAAAAAGTTATTTGATTCTGTTTGAATTTGCGGCAGTTATCGTTTGCCATAGAAAAAAATACCCTTGTTAAAAAAACGTTGCAGGTAAACTACCCCTTTCCCTTAACCGATCTTAAATTATTATTTAACAGTTAAATTATTATTTAAATAACATACACACGTGTTAGGCTGCAGCCTAACACGTGTGTGTGTGTGTGTGTGTGTTTGTTTGCATTTTAACCTAACATGAAACGTGAATGGACCGCATTTTAACCTAACACACAACGTGTAACAAACCTATCACTCCCGTTGCGTCATGTAATGATGACCTACTTGAGGTAAATTTAATTAATGGACCGCATTTTAACCTAACACACAACGTGTAACAAACCTATCACTCCCGTTGCGTCATGTAATGATGACCTACTTGAGGTAAATTTAATTATAAATATTAAATGTAATATATATATATATATACGTCATTAACAGAATATTATGAGTATACGCGACAGGATTGTCTAGTATCGTCTGAATTGGTGGGAACATCTTTGCCGAATGGATGACTGCCGCATTCCCAAATAATTATGGAACTACAAGCAGAAAGGACGGAGAGGTTTGGGGCGTTCGAGGAAGCGCTGGAGTGGCCAGCTCTAGACTCTTTAATTGTTTGAGGCCGGAACACACCATCCTTTGTTTAATCCTTCCAGCTGATTATGATTACTTCCATTACCGTTTCTTCCGTCAACTCACTGACTACTACACAGAGGTTTTAGCAGAAAGAGACGTTGTTACCTCGATAGGATACTCTGGTTGCCCACTTCACAAATTTAATGTGACTGTAGAGTTAAAAAAGTCGTAACAGCTCGAAGTGTCGAGGTAACGGCAGGAATAGCCAAACTGACAAGTCTACGTCCATATGTTCACCTGTACATTCTCTCTTCCTTCAGGTATCAAATTGACGAATCATCTTCATTCATCTTAATTGTTATTTAAATAAGCAGTCTCTGTAATTCCAACTTTGTCGTGCTTACTTGCTGAACTGCTACCTGTCATGCTTCGGACGAGGCCTTTCAGTGTCTCAATCATTATCAAGTCCAAAACCACGACTAGCTAACCTTCAGCAGGAACGTGGGGAGGAGCAGACTGAACAAGGTAAAAAGTTCAATACCAATTGTCACAGTTAAGAAATTATTTTTGTAATTATGTAGCGTGCAAACTTGCTGATGCGAATTAACGTTTGAGTCATACATACTATGTCTATTGGTGCGTGTATGAAAAGTCTCACTCTTAACATCGTTTAGAAATTGTCATGTAGATGAAACTTTTTCATGTTCCTTCATAGGTTTGTCACCTTCTTTCCACTCTATCGTCTACGAATGACATACTATGTCCACAAACATCGAAATTTCTAGGGTAGAAACATAGCTCAGTCAAAATAACGATAATGCAGACGCACACGTAATCACACATCCGACGTGCACGCACACAGACGCATACGCAACGTAACCAAACACGCACACACACGAACACATAGACGCACACGCACACACATACATACGACGTTGACATGAATCATGTTACGTTGTGTCGCGCTGACTCGATATTTATATATGACTTCCATACAGATTTAAATAATACTTTCATGCTTTTGGCTGTCCTAAAAACATACCATATTTATTTATTTCATAGGACGTTATGTATTACAACATTTTTTAATTTCGTTTAGCAACACTCGTAGACGGTAGCTATTTATGTATGGAAGTAAGCCATGTGTCAAATTAGAAAGTGAAAGTAAAATGCATCGATTTAGACACCAAACCTCTGAACATACATGCAATTAATATCAATCTCTGTAATGTGTGTGTGAGAGAGAGAGAGAATTTAATGTGTATCAACTTTCAAACGTGTACGCTACCGCCGTATGATATATATATATACACACAAGACGACATGTCACTATTTCTCATTTGTATGAGACACTCATCGTACAATCGACTATTGTGTATAACAACAACAACAACATTTAAGAGGTAAGTAAAAGATTTGCATATGTTACTAAGTAAAAAAAAAAAAAACAATTTTATTGAATATTCAGATTTTATTTAAATTGTGCTTATAGTCGTCTATTTGATTTTTTGGTCTGTTGCCTAATGAAGCACATGTGCTTAGGTCAGTTACTGTTGTCAAGAACGGTGTTTTTGTTTGACAGATATTTTTGATGAGTTTGTAGATTTCCAATTTTAAGTGTTCTAAATACACTGTCCTGTCATTATTATTATACGAGGTTAATCTGTATTATTACATGAGTCATCAATCGTTTAACATGAACATCAATCGAGTAACTCAAGAAGCGATTACTGGGTACGTTTATGTACTATACATTTAGACAGAATTTACTGATATCACGAGTAGACCTACTTAAATACGTTCAATACAAAAAAGGATTAATTGCCCTACACCTGAGTGCTATATTTTACGAATGCGTGCGTATTTTCTACATAAGGATTAATATAATTACTCATACGTCTGATCAATAAGATCTTTTGTCAAATGTAACGAAATTTAGAAATGCATTTTCTCATAACAAAATACAACGTACCCTTTCATTTTATATTCAAACTATTCTTATCTGAAACAGAACGTTATATAGATAATACGCTGTCCTGTTTTTAAAAAAAAAATTTATTCAGGTATTAATCTGTTTGTTTAAACGTTGATCTATGTACGTGACCATACGTACTTGTTTTCGTAATATTTGTTATAATACCTTTCCTGTTCTGGATTTATGATGTGTGTGTGTGTTGAAAGCCTTATGTATATATTTATATATAGCACATAATGTATATGATAATGAAGCAGGTACTGTTATTATTATAGGAACAAGAAGGATGGATCATAGAATAAATACCATATCAAAACAAGAGGAGGAGGATCTTCTCCATAAATGGTTTTTTTCTCCGAAACGGTTAACACCTGTAGAAATTACAAAATTAAAAGCAATAGTCAACAGGCCAAGCTCAAGTATAAGACCATTTCTAAAAGACTTAATAAACAATTTATAAAACCCCAGCGATCTACATCTCGTGTTTCGTGGCATGAGGAAA